>JAODUP010002391.1:0-11569 GCA_025642065.1 Paralvinella palmiformis
TGACGAAAATATTCACGCATCATAAATTAGGACACACGAAGTAAATATTTTTGTCTTTCCCAAAGATTAAATAGCCTTTCTCGCTTTCTCTATTAATATAATACCCTGTCAGTATAAAACCTACCCAATATGTGCTTGTAACCCATATACCTTGAAGATCATAACTAACACACAAATCAATAATTTAATAAGTAAATAGGCTGACGCTGTAAATATTTTTGAGTGATCAGAGAATATTAATCTAAATTACGATTTGTGTTTATCCAGTATATCTTTTTCTATTTATTTATCTGTTAAACGGTTACATATTTATTAAATACTCCAGTGTTTTGCGTTAGTTGTATTTTCATGACTTATCGTTCTTAAAGCAGGTCTCTAGATTTGACCTATATCATATCATAATACAGTTCCAAAGTGATGCTCAAGAAGATAGTTCCATTGATAAAGAACAAATTTAGATGCCAGAGATGTCTGTTTATATTGTTTTCATTTGATCACACGCCTTAATTAAGCAAAGTGAATGTGAAAGATTTTTTTTAAATAATCAAAATTTCATTTTAGTTAAAGTTACCGACCCCAATATCTCAATGTATTTGATGTCAAGAAAAATGGGCATATTTTAGTTATATTTAAAAAAAAACGGAACAAACAAAACAACAACATTGATCAATGACATAGCAGGATATAGTTTTAATAAACGGTAAAAGACTATAATACACTTATTAATCAGGTAATCCTAATTACCTATATGATACCCTAGCATGGAGATTAAGGTAAAACAATGACAGGAATTATATAATGGTGAGTATAAAGTGAGGCAGGTGGTTTGAGTGTATTTATGTTAGTGTTGATCCCAGTGGCAAAGAAGTTACTTCTAAAATTTGTTGTTACGAGAGAATTATTACTTTTTCACCAAGCACGCTTCTTCACGGTGTGTATGTGTGTGTGTGAGTGTGTGTGTGTGTGTTTATTGGTTGAGTTTATGTGAATATAAGTGTGTTTATGTTTATGTGCCTGTGTGTGTATACACACACACACACACATACACACACACACACACACACATATATATATATATATATATATATATATATATGTGCGCGATTCAAAATTGATTGATTGTGTGTGTGTGTGTGTGTGTATGTGGGGGTTTGTGTTGTGTTTATAATAGACATAGGAGTATAGGCATGTTTTATATACACACTTAGAATATCAGCTGATTTTATTTGTCTTGTAAGGTATATGCGTTCAGACAAACAGGCAAACAAACAGAAGAGCACTCTGATTGACATGGGTATGAACTTAGAGAAAGTAGGTTAGGCGGAGAAACTCACGAATCCACATACGCTTATACGCTTATACATACACATGTAGCTTAGTAGCTTATACTGTAGAATTCCGATCCTACCTTGCCAGAAGATTTCACCGAAGAACTGATTGGCTGATACGAAATGATTTAACTCGATGAATGAAAACATCTGCTGACATCACTGAGATGAAAAGATTGAGTGGAAATTCCGGACTATACCAATATTTGGAAAAACGGATTTAGTCATCTTTCGTTAACAATAAATAACGACTGTATCAACAATGAAGTTAAATAATTTTCATACTTTGATTATTGTGTCAGTATATGGAAACTATTAAAATTTAGACAAATAGCGTTATCTGCCATGGAGAACACTAATATTCCACCATATATTCCATGTATTCTAAATCTCTATATTAAATTTAATTTAATTCCTTAAACATTCAATTTTTTCCAATACTTCTTAAATAAATTATTCTGCATAATAGTATTTCAGCTCAATGTCATGATTCTTTACAATTAATATAATATCTAAGTTATATAACACTTGAAGACGATAGAATAACAAGACAAACTTCACAACGTGTAGTAATTAGTCTTACCTGAACAATATCGCAAGAATGTAACGGATTCCATCAACTATACCATCAACTCAGGGGATAGAATTTAATGTGTGTATCAATATATATATATATATATATATATATATATATATATATATATATATATATATATATATATATATATATATATATTCTCCATCTAACATAATAATCTTAACGTTTAGTAGATCATACAAAAAAACAATCTCTTTTAACGATTTACAATATCTTGATTTTTTGTACGTGACATTGCCATTTATTTCTTTCATCTTTTTATGTCCACGAAACAGACATCTGGATCATTCTCGATCAAAGATTACACATAAACTAACTGATAAAAGAGAAGTTCACAGAAACACGATGATTCTGTATATAGTTGGTTTTTATGAGAGAAATAGTTTATCTTCTTATAAAATAAACAAAACGAAAAAAAACTAACAATATGTTTATGTTTTATCTACCTTTATAATTATTCTGTGGAGATCAACCATTTATAATAATTTGTCTCAGTTTTATATAGAAATTATTTGATGGCTAACAAAATGGAAAATATACCAAGATCGACTTTTAATACGTGTATTTGATTTTGACAGCTATCTCATATTCTGATTGTGCATTAATATCCGATAGTACTTTCATATTAAATTAAGATTATCCTCAAATATCACGCCCTGACATATCTTAACTGATTAACATCAGAATTCAAAAAACGGAAGTGTAGTCATGAGAAGAAGATTAGAGGTGAATTGTAATTTACGATCAAGCAACAAAAGTATTATAATTAACGTCAAAACGTGTTACTATCTCTGATGTATGATTATGGTAAAGAGAAGAATCTTGTCCTCCATCTAGGCTCTAAACACATCGACCACTTCTGAATATAAATATCAGATCTGATTTAAGAAATTGGTAAAGATTTGTTGATCTAATATGTCAACTTCTATGTGACATTATTACGGTGACACAAATTATTAATGGCACATTGACGGGTTGCTGTTATTATCACATCCGCATCGAAATAGTCGGAATGTATTATGTTTATAAGCTCTTGCAGTTTGACACATACACATGCGCGCGCGCACAAACACACACATATGCACACACATATGTACAAACACACATGCTTACACATACGTACACACACACACACACACATATATATATATATATATATATATATATATATATATATATATATATATATATATATGCGCCCGTGCACACACGCATCGAAATAGTCGAAATGTATTATGTTTATAAGCTCTTGCAGTTTGACACACACACATGCGCGAGCGCGCCACAAACACACAGATATGCACACACATATGCATAAACAACACTATAACATACGTACATATATATATATATATATATATATATATATATATATATATATATATATATATATATATATATATATATATGCATATATATAGTGTCTATACACACCAAAGCACACACACATGCATATACACATACATACACACACACAAAACACATACAATACGTGCATACACACACACAGATAAATATATATATATATATATATATATATATATATATATATATATATATATATATATGCGCACACACATACACACACACATACACACGTATGCATACACACACACACACAAATATATATATATATATATATATATATATATATATATATATATTGCATAACAAGCGAAACTCCTGAGCGTACAGATCACATTTCAAGATAAATGAGAACATTCTTCATATTTCACAGATGCTGTGTAGAAAACGAGCTTACACATTTTACATTAAAGTACACTTAAGGGAAAATAAAAATATACCCATCTGACCAATAAGTCATGAATAAAAAGACAGTGTGGTGGGATTCTCCTTAAGTGACGTCAACTTCGACTAACGTCGGGTTTGTTCGTGGCAGCTTTTGAATGCGTAGGTCTATATAGTATCTGAAGTTTAATCAAAACTTGAATATTGATTGAAAGAATGAATCATGTTGTAGTATATATATATATATATATATATATATATATATATATATATATATATATATATTAATCTTCTATCTCTACTCTCTCTATTTGTGTGGGGTTTGTTTTCTCTCTCTCTCTCTCTCTCTCTCTCTCTCTCTTCTCTCTCTCTCTCTCTCTGTGCGTGTGTGTGTGTGTGTGTGTGTGTGTGTGTGTGTGTGTGTGTGTGTTTAGGGTACATAGTAAGAGGCAACAGGCACAGAGCATCAACATATCTAAACATCCTTCGAGACCTACCTCCATTAATCTAAATACAAATGCAACTATACATACATTAATCTAAAACTAAAATGTTCTACACCTCCACATATTGGTAGATGTGTGCGTATACCTAAGCAAGTGTCTGGTCTACTCATCAGCCTGTGGGAACCAGCTAATTCGCTTTTTCGTACGCGAGACAAATATATCACGCCCACAGGAAAGCGGCTACATGCAGGCTATAGACAAAACGCGGAAGCACGTAAAACACATACCATTTGATACCACAGCTCGCAACAAACAACACGTGCGGGTGGTTCAATGGTGACTTGCTACATACATATCAATCTATTTTGAAACCACAGTTTACATTCAACAGTAATTTTCTGTGGTCCAAAAGAAACCTGTATATAAAGCATTTCGACACCTCAGATGCTGACCTCAGCTTTATTCTGGGTTCGAATAACTAAATAAATCCTATCTATATGAACCATCTATATCGACACATGCCAGACTTGTCTGCGTGTTAACAAATATTACAATTTGTTCATAACAAAGAGAATGTACACTAACTCAGTATGGACTCACTGAAGCGATTTAACTAAAATAAAAACAAAGTAGCAATACTGCACAATGGATTATTACTGGACTAGAACGAAATATCGTATCAAATCTGAGTAAATACTATGATTTACTCGAACCTAACAGCTAATCCTCATACGTTTCCGTTCATCACTAAGTGAACGTTCATTCACGCATAATTTAGCGTCCCTAAGTATATGCAGTTTGGTGTAGTGGGATCTAAAGTAAAGCGCCTATCCAGTTGATCTGTTTGACCCATGGTCGAGAACAGCTGATTTCAGGCAGATCTCCGATACTGCGAATGACACGTCGGGATTATAATAGCTATACATTTAACAAATTTCCTATATCAGTGTAATCTAATTATTCATAATATGGGAAAAAACTGTCCGCAGCTTAATACCCATGGAGATGCCTGCCGGAGTACCAAACGACTCCAGGAGTATAAATTAATCAAACAGCTTTGTATGAATTAATAGGTCGTTTCGCCAGACCACATAAGAGGACAACAATATAGATTCTACATTATACATAACAAGCTAATAGACTCAAACATATTGTAATAACGACATAACTTTCTTACATTGGTGTAATAAGGAATCTGGATGGAAATAGATAAGATATCTGGCACGGACAATGTGTGTGTGTGTGTGTGTGTGTGTGTGTGTGTGTGTGTGTGTGTGTGTGTGTGTGTGTGTGTGTGTGTGTGTGTTTCTTTATCTGTGCGCAGCTTAATACCCATGGATAAATCCATCAAGCAGCATTGTGTGATTTAATAGGTCGTTTCGCCAGACCACATATATATAGACTCTACATTACACGCACACACACATACACAACACATACATATGTATATATATATATATATATATATATATATATATATATATATATATATATATATATATATATATATTGATTGATTTCAATCTATTAAGGTAAACATCTATTGTAAAGTATTGCTACATAGTTTTTATCTTAATCATTTCGCTGTTTCCATATGTAGTTGATGTATCCGACACAAGTTTGTCACGTGTTCAACTAAAACAGTTGTGTTAGTTGATGCGCCGAGAGTTTATAAAAGGCGTGCCTTTTCACCTTGATCAGACAACAGTTGGCGACCCCGTACCTGCCTTGTCCGTAACTTTGATAAATGTAAGATTTATTTAGCTCACGAACCCTGCAATTACTGCTGAATGTAAACTATGGTGTCAAAGTAGTTATCTTCTGTACGCATTACCTTATCACTGAACGACACTAACATGTTGTTAATAGCGAGCTGTGGTGTTAAATGTATTGTTTTATGTATGATTCCGCTTTCTATAAGTAGCCTACAAACAACCTCTTCCCTTTGAGCGTGATATGTTTGTCACGTACGAAACATAAATTAGCTCGGTTGTGACTTGCTAATGAGTAGCCCATACGGATATATATATCTATGTTTGTATAGATGTGTGGAGGTATAGTTTTGTTTTGAGTGCTTAGTTTGAACGATGTATAGATTTAATTTTGTCTAGAGTTATGGACGTATAGGTTTTAAAGGATGTTTAGGTGCTGATGCTCTGAGCCAAGCCAGTGCCACCATAAATATGTATATTAAAAACAGAAACACGCATACAGTTCAATGGACAAACAGGTTAATTAGTTTATCTTTGTGAATATTATTTTTAAATAATTAAATAGACCGACAATGTATATTTGTAGACATACGTGTATTTTTCCTTGAGCTAATAGAAATGATTATATAACGTATATTTATTGTACTAAATTGTTGGTCGTTCCTTTTATAGTTACTTGTGTGTATTATTTTTAGTGTAATGATCGTAGAATAGTTGCTTATTTTTACCTGACATTGGGTATTAGTCAGTCTAATTGTCGATATTAAATGAGCGATAATAAAGCAAATGTCTTTGTTACTTTGCTATTTTGCAAGATTAGTAATGTCACTTTAAATCATGTAGACATGTTAATCATATTTTTATGCATTAAAACAATGGTATATTTACTATAACAAACATAACTTTCTTACTACAGAAAGATCAAGTTCCGATCCATTAAGTGCAGAAGAAAGTCTTGCCTTGATTGATAATTCACAAACAATTTTTTTGAAATTAAAGACAATTAACTGAATAACGTGTTTATCGCTAGTTTGAACTATTTTAAATTATTTAATGTCTTTATATGTAATTATTTGAATGTACATAAATTATGAGACTAGGATGTCCAAGTTCTTATAATTTATCGACTGGACAATAGCAGTGCATTATGCTATATTCCGATCTTAAACAAATCGCGTACAGCGAGTGCAGAACAGTGCTGCACGTCCGGTGAGAGAATCCCGGATAAAAAACCCTCCAGACAAAATCCCCTGAATGTCAGTGGTTGTTTTGAAAAAGATGGTTTATATGTGAATTTAATATCTAGTTTATCAAATTATACCTATATAAGGCCAAACACACATTTTCAATTGCAGTGGCTTATTCTAACAACGATTTGTATGTGTGTTAATTACTGTCAATTAATCCTAACCCTAACTCTTATTCTAACAACCATTTGTATGTGCATTAATTAGTGTCAATTAACCCTACCCTGGTGAGAGGCTCTTACAGAAGGGAACGTATAACCCTAGTTTTTTTTCCTGCTACCCTGGTTTCCTCAATATCCTGTTTTACACATTCAAAATACTGAGTGAAATAGCACCACTGCGTGGAAGTTATAGTAGTTTATAATATTATATATATATATATATATATATATATATATATATATATATATATATATATATTATTATGGTATATTATATGTTGGACCAAGTAACCAACGAACATAAGAGTTAGGGGTAGAGCAGGTCTGGTGTTCATATAACAAATGACTAAATCAATCAAATTAATTGTGAGCTGATGTGTAGAATGTTGAATAACGTATGTCAAATCAAAGAGATCTCAGACATGATTTATGTTTTATTTTGTTTTACGAACTAATGTCATTAGCTGAAGTAACAAGCCACTATTAATATTCAGTGTTTTTAGAAGAATCAATGCGGTCTTAATGGACGTCTTTTGGTTATTTTCAAATGGTTCTAATGGTATTAATATGTATAACTTTAACTAATAAACTATCTAGTGATAACACTTTTGATAATCCCTTATGTAGGATTGTTGTCAGTGTAATGTTAATTTAAATATCAACTTCTATTACAACTCTTACTTCATGGAATTTTATGATCTAAGTCATAATCATAAATAGTTTATCGTCTTATATTAAACATTAAAAGAAGAGATGCAAGATCTGATATAATAAAATTTCCAATTGTTGTCATTTAGTCACCAACATTTTGTTGCAAAGGAACTTTAATCGCATAGCAAAAACAACATATTACATAACTTAGGTCCGTGGCTGTCTCCCAATATTGCCAGCGAATAATGTTAGAAATTCTGCAAAAGACTCGCTATTGCTATGAAATAATCGTATTATATTTGTTATGTCTTATATGTTTTCTCTCCATAAGTTTATGTACAGGGCTTTTGAACAGGCTTTATGAAAAGAGCGCTTTATAAGTTTGGCATTATAATATATATATATATATATATATATATATATATATATATATATATATATATATATATATATATATATATGTGTGTGTGTGGGGGGGGGGCGTGATGTCATCAAATGGGATGGTTATATACACAATAGCGCGTATTTTAGAGTTACTCGTGGTACTCGCCTAAGAAGTATACTTTCACCTGTTTTATTTAACTTATTTCTGTCGGGTCTAATGCTTGAATTGCCCCTTTGTGAACACGGGGTACATTGTTAAATGTATAGCTATTATAATCCCGACGTGTCATTCGCAGTATCGGAGATCTGCCTGAAATCAGCTGTTCTCGACCATGGATCAAATAGACGCTTTAATTTAGATCCCACCACACCTAACTGCATATACTTAGAGACCCTAAATTAGTCGTGAATGAACGTTCACTTAGTGATGAACGGAAACGTATGAGGATTAGCTGGTAGGTTCAAGCAAATCATAGTATTTACTCAGGTTTAAGACGATATTTCGTTCTAGTCCAGTAATAATCCATTGCGCAGTATTGCTACTTTGTTTTTATTTTAGTTAAATCACTTCAGTGAGTCCATACTGAGTTAGTATACATTCTCTTTGTTATGAACAAACTGTAATGTTTGCTAACACACTGAGGGTATATAAAAGGCTTAATTTTCACTTAAGTTAGAGAAGAACTTCGACGCCAAACTAGTCGTACTTGTATTGATACATGGTTCATTTAGGTAAGATTTATTCAGTTACTCGTACCCAGAATAAAGCTGAGGTCAGCATCTGAGGTGTCGACATTTTTATATACAGGTTTCTTTTGGACCACAGAAAATTACTGTTGAATGTAAACTGTGGTGTCAAATTAGTTTGATATGTATGTAGCAAGTCACCATTGAAGCATACGCACGTGTTTGTTTTGCGAGCTGTGGTATCAAATGGTATGTTTTACGTGCTTCCGCTTTTTGTACGTAGCCTGCATGTAGCCGCTTTCCGTGGGCGTGACATATTTGTCTCGCGTACAAAAAGCGAATTAGCTGGTTCCCACAGGCTGATGAGTAGACTAGACACATGCTTAGGTATACGCACACAATTGGAGGTATGGAATATTTTATTTTTAGATTAATGTATGTATAGTTGGCAAGGAAGTATTGCCATAACATGTGCGTAGCTCTGATGTCTGTTCATGCATTCACATATTACCTTACCACCCAACAATATAAGGGTGCTGAGAAAGTTCGACCCAACAAATTGCTCCAGAGGGCAAAGGTTTTCCAAGATGTATTAACCAAAGAAGGTGATAGATGGGAAGTCCCTGGTTGGATGAGAATGTTTTATAAAGACGATTTACGTTAGAAATGAGAGATGTCAACTTACTTATGATGCTCCTTCATCTGTAGATGAATCTTTACCCAATTTATATTTATCTAGCTAACATTTAACAATTTCTGTAACAAATATATTCACTTTATTATCAAATCTGAATTAATGGTAAGTGAAATACATGTATGGTCCGAACGATTACCGTCTTATGAAGGTGTTATTGGATTAATTATATATGTTTTATGTATGGGAATAATTATATCAAATACTTCGGTTTGTCAAATGCAATTTATTTATCGTCTAAACAAATTTAAGACATAAATGTTGTAGATGCCTTCTACAGTAATTTTTCTTCAGTAGAATTAATATTAATGGTCACTGAAAGGAAAGATGAATATAAGAGGTGATAAGACAGTTGCTAAATATATAATTACTCTTGCATTTATTGCTAATTATACGACACTATAGATCATGAAAATAATTTAGCTTAACGTAAACAACGTTTAATATATTTTGACTACATTTAAATTATTACTAGATCTATAATTTGTTTTTGGGGTGACGTATAGTTGAAATTAAAGTAATTCACAATTTAAGTTTGTATTTTGAATGAATATAAATATTATTTGTAAATGTAAACATTATAAATTTAGAAACATGATCTAGTTTACAGGATACACATATAGATTCCATATATTATGTCCTAATTTAAATGAGAGATAACAGCATAATGTATTTATAACAATTGCAATACTACGATATCGTCTGAATGATATATAATATTCTTAATCTGCACGAGTATTACATAGGATTGTTGAGCCCTATATTATAACTATTTCCGTATTAAATTACGTTAACTTATTATGACAAGATGCGTCAATCATATCGTAAATACATAAACAAGAATATCCACTCCATTCTGGAGGTATAATCAGTATCCGATAAAGGTGTTTTTATTATAAGTTTCTTGACATTTGTCTTGGGCATGCTAGTAAATGAAAACTCACCGGCTCAGGATAGCATGTTCAGTGGACAAGGTTTTGTTATTGATGTTTTACGGCCACTTTTGTGCACATGGTAGGCTAAATGAGCCAAGCAACCTCCAAAGGTAAAGATGAAACAACCTTCACATATGCCTATGCCGAGATTCGAACACGGGTGGTAGTGATCTGTGATCCAAGACGCTACCGCTAGACCACGAAGGCGCCGCTCACTGGACAAGGGAAATGCTATAAAATAAGTAGTCATGAGATAGGAAGTTGTATGACACCATCATATTACTGATTTACCTGTCTATAATTTCGAAGGTGGAGCTAGCTCACTTATATTTACTTGAAATAAGACAGCATTATGATGGGTTTTTTTCAGGCTACATGATATGAAGGGACTGAGAAATTCGAATAAAGTGCATTGTATCAAGTAGAGTACACCTAGCCGGTTGCCGGGTGCATCATAGCAACTGATAAAAAAATTATAATTGTAATAATTTAATTGCTAATGGGTAGATCTACATCATCTATCATATATCAGTGCATGGCATCTTTTATAATTTTATTTAAGGGCACTGGGAAGGAAAGTAGGAAAAACCGTTATTCTCTGATTGCCCTCATTCACTGATTTTACATTACGAAGTTAATAATAATATACCAGTTGATAAATATATATATCAGCAGTGACCACAAGAGTTACTATTACTTTTAACACAGCTATATGTGTTCCGTGTACCACTTAATGAATCTGCAGTGATCTGCATATACACCTTTCTATCCAAAAAACACCAGGAGACATATGAAGGACTATTCATAGCAATTCAGGATCGGTGCATGAACGCCATACAGTCAACCTTCGGACCGCGTGTACACGGATGTTTCTACAATCTCACCCAGTCTACGTGGAGGAAAGTCCAGAGCCTTGGCTTGGTACAACGTTACCATCAGGAAGAGGATACAAAGATCTTCTGAGGGATGTTGGATGG
>JAODUP010000239.1:0-77500 GCA_025642065.1 Paralvinella palmiformis
CCATCATACTTGCTGAACCGAACTCAACATTTCTCCAGCTGGTTTTGGATAATTACCACACTGATTATCATCCCCTTGATCCCGATTACAACATTGGTCTAGTGCCGTACAGGCTAGCACAAGCTAATCCCAAAATTGTTTTCCTAGAAGTGCATGATCTCGTTGCACCTGGCTTTTCTAAGACCCACCTACTCTTCTCTGATAATCAAGCTCTGCTGGACTGGCATCGTTTCTATGCCATACACCTGCGTTTTCGTGGCAGTGAGGGAAAGGTCTACAATCCAGATTATATCAAACCACTGAAGAGCATCATTGGCAGGATACTGAAATATATATACTATGGATCGGAACACGTATACAATGGATCAGAACAGTAAATAAATCCATATAAGGGAGCTATCCAGATGCCAAATGGAATAAGACGACACATAAAACAACATAATATTTAAGTGTAATTGTTTTCCAACATGAAATTATAAATAAGTGTTTGTTCTTGTTTCAGATGATAGAGCTGTTAGTAAACAACGCATTCATCAACGGTATGGACCATTGATGGAGATGTTGATCAATAATGCAGAGTATTCATTGAATAAAGAAGCCATTCTGCCCACCCAACTGGCTTTTGTATTCATACCACAGTATACTAGTTTAGCATACAGACAAATATACACAACTAAGTAACACTTGCCAGCCCCAAAACTTTTGCACTTTACACCAAGTACACTGTGCACTAATAATATGCTGATTTATGTAAAGTAAATGGCAGACAGGTTTTGCAGAATTGTTAACTTTTTTCTGTCTTCGCTGTATTTCTTAAAATGTGTGAAACATTGTGAGAATAATGATTACTATCATCGACTAAAACATATTGGTTAACCACACATCTTGATTCACAGTCATGTCAAAATCATTAGTATGTTTTACACAAGATTTAATCACATCCACTCTATAGCTAAAAAAGCATATGGCTTCATGAATCGATGGCATTAATTTCATTCCGCATGGCACAAAACAGACAGCCTTGTATCATCAGCACCAACACATCTCATCATTTCTCATTAATCTAATGCTCGTTTCGATAATCAAACTCGTCCAGGACACCATCGCTATCATATTCATCATCTTCCTGGCTCACATCCTCATCACGTTCATCACTTCTCAATTTCAACTGTTCTTTCTGCCAATCTTCCCTCAGAGGAACGTCATTGAGATGACACAGCTTAGGCTTCGACTTTCTCATGCTCTCCTTCAGAAGCTTGTGAATTCTTTTGCTGTCTAGACTATCTGAATCCAACTGCCGAGATTTTAAAGGAAGGAGTGACTTCCTCCTTGATGTCTCTGTCTCTGGTACATGGCCCCGTTCCATCAGACGTTTCTTCATATGCAGCACCTGCATCAGGAGTATGCTGTGGTCGAGATCATAAATGTCATTCCTCAGTTTAAGATTAAGCCCTCCATCTTGCGTCGAATACGAACTTGCTTCATCAACATTCTGATCAGCTGCTGGGTCTCCAGCTGGGCCCACATCTTTGGGTATTCTCTCCCTGTCACAGTAAAGTGAGCTGCTCGCACCAAAATCTGCACCTCCCATGACAACGAGTTTGGCTCCAGGACCATCCCTTAAAGTGTACTCTGCATTCTGGAACTTTTGATTTAGTCGCTGAAAGGCTGCTTCTGGAGAGCTAGTTCTGCTTTTATATGTCGCAAGATCGACCATCTGTGGGGACTTCAACTGACTGGCAGCGTCACCATGGAAATGATCAGTTCCCATATCAGCTCTTTCTAAGAGATCATCAACGTGTTTGGCATAGGAGGTTTTTATATCTTTGATGAACTGTATTGGTGGCATTCGGTTCATGATTCTCTTCTTTGTTAAGGCAGATCTGAACATCAAAAAGATTATTGCCAGATCATGACTTGTGAAAAACCATCTCAATAATGCATTGGAAAAAAAACAATAAATACAGTCGTCCGAAATAGTGCACCACAAGGAATCGGAACCCACTAACTGGTTGCCAACAAATCCAGACAACATCACCACATAAAGAAAATATTCAATGAAAACAACTGGAACTACTTTTATTCTTTTTATTATTATTTTCGTGCCAACCTGTCTGAATACTGCCTGGAAGTGGATTAGGCTACCATGCTGCCTAATCCAAGATGGTGACAGGTCAGTCCCACTTCGAAATTATTTAAGTTATTTCTCCAGTAAATCGTTCTTCAAGCCTAGAAATCTTTAAACTTATTATAACAACCCCCCCCCTCTGTCATCAAGAAACATAAATAGTTAGAAAATATCGCTGTCATAAGGCTAGGACCGACGCATGGACTAACGGAGGTCTTATCACGGCAATATTTTCTATGCTGATTTTAAGTAGATCTCTGCAAAGCGGGGCGTTATAATTAGTTTAAATTTACAAGCTTTCTAGGCTTAAAGACCAATTTTCTGTAGAACTAACTGAAATAATTTTGAAGTGGAACTTACCTGTCACCATCTTGGATTAGGCTGACAGTGAAATGTCTGTCGTTTACTTTTCGCTGACAATTCACTATTATGAGAAAATTATAAAGGCTCAAAAAACCTAAACTATTGGAGAGATTGTGAAATCCCAACTAAAGGAATGATATGTTACAGAAAAGATTGTAGTAGGCCAGACGATCTCCGAGAAAGGTGGATATCATTGTCAAACTGAATTTGAATATCAATGTAAAAATAAAACCAAGAGTAATCAAGAATATGTGTCATGGGGCATTTGTAAATGATTGGGTACTGAATCTAGCAAATCTTTCAGAAACTAGAACTTTGTGTAAAAAAATGTCGACCGACCCTATGATTTCAGTGATTTTTATTTTTTGTCCCGACCGACCCTAATTTTTGGAAGGGAAATTTTCCGTAAAGCAAGTATTCAAAAAACAATGGCCTATGGGAATGTTTAAAAAAAACAGCTGACGTCAATTATCATTTATGCTAACCTCAGTTTGCCTCTGGAAGCCTTAAGCAGTTGTTCTATTTCCTCATCGGTTTCTTTATTTCCAGTGGCAGTCCAATAAACATTCAAGTTGTTCAAATCTGGCGTAACTTTCACCTGAAATCATAATGTCAGTCTGCTAACACTGCAGGAAGCAACCAGATAAATAACACCTTTGATTTTTTATGACAGTACAGCATGCCTAAATTTTATTTCTTGGAGGTCGTTAGCCGCAACAGATTTCATAAAGTCATTATACAACAATTACATTAAAATGAGAATTAAATCTAGCATGATAACAAAAGATAACATATCCTACCAAGATTATTACAGTAACATATTATTATTATTATAATAACATTATTATTTTTAACACGGTTATAATCACCTTACTAATTTCAAGGTTATAACGCAGCAAATCTGGGCAGATATCCTCATAACAGAAACTGTAAAAGATATTCTCGTGTATAACTGCACTCAGCTGATTGGCACGTCTCACCATGCCAGGACTGACTGTAATCCTGCTTCTGTCATCGCTGGCAATAAACGACAACTGGAAACAATCAAATATTTGATTTGTTTTGGTGTTATTTCTGCTTTGTTTGCTTTGTACTGTAAAACGATTACCTACAAGTGAAAAAAGGAATCAACTGATTTTCAATGGCATCGCCTTATGCAGAAGCGACCAAACGTAGCATAAGAAGCTTACCTTCTGGAGGTATGCATCTTTTCTGAAAATATAAAGAAGGATTTGGTGATTATTCATAGTATATCTACCTCATATTTAATTGACTGTATTTAGTGTGAAAACTAGTTTTGTCTTTTATGATATCTGGGAAACAAATACTCCAGCAGTAGATGCATAAATGGAATGAGGTCATAATGCACCTCGGCTTAGCTGAAACACCACAACAATTTGAAAATACATACATGTTAAGTTTCAAAAATGCCAAAACAGTAGATTTATACATAAATTGGAGAGTCTCAGAAAATTGGAATATTTCAATCATTACTATTTTAAAGGAAAGAAAACACTCCTTATGCCATAACAATCAGCTTTTATTATTAAAAACCAATTCCTGCCACCAGATGAAGCATATATGATAATAAAGTATGTGTCAATGCAGATCTAGCAAAAAATAAATTAAAAAATATGTTAAAGACTTAAAGTTAAACACACATTATTAAATTATTGCACTTTACAAAAATTAATGCACTAATTAAAACATATGACAGTAAAGTATGTGTCTGTTTCTGTTTACCCATAAAAGCATACAAGACATTACTCGGGCAAAAATAAAAGAATTTATTCGACACCAAACTCAGATCCTGTTTCTGATCAGGAAACGTAGTTGGAAATCAGAACTACACTCTTATTAATTAAACCGACATACTTCACAGCCTGGACTGTCAGTTCTGTGAGAATTTCAAACTTAACCTGTAACAATGACTTTGTGTCTGTAAACCTAAATCATATCTTCAATGATCGTCATCAGCTCATTTCACTAATGTAAATATTCTCACATCATTTGATAAACAAATCAAGACAGTCATATACTGAAAGGCAGAATGACTAGGTCTAGATGTCTCAGTGAAAAGACAAAATACACAAAATTTAAAGGTAATAAATCAAGAAATGTGTGAAAAAGCATATGATATTTATTCAATGTATGATTGATTATTGACATTTTTATGATACAGCCTCCTCCTCCTCGCAGGTTTAACCTGCCTGCTAAACTGGGTTAAACTAATTTTTAGGTAAAATTCACCACTAATTGATTAAATAAAACACACTAAATATAAATTAAACATTTATTATCTATATTAATCAGAAGCCAATTTAACAAACAAGCTCAACCAATCATAGAACAGATCAATTGGTTCAGGTCACCAACATATCATAACATCTTAAATAATTACTACAGTGTGATACTGAAAGTGTCTAATTGTTTTCGCCAACAGCATAATATCTCAAATATATAATGCACATTTTCAGCATCTTAACATCTTAAAAATGCATACCATTCAAACAACTACTTTTCATGTCTATAAAATGTATAAAGTTATATATACTGTATTTTGAGAAAAACCTAGTTTAACCCTAGGTTTTACTTGTTTAACCCGGGTTAAACAAGTAAAACCTAGGTTTAACCTGGGTTCTCCAACCGTGCTTCTACTAGTTCTAGCTGTATGATCAACCCATTTTTATTTAAATTTTAACTAACATGGGATATCAAGACCATGTACTGGTACTGTTTTTCTTCTATAATCAAAGCTTTCTTCTACAGACATAAGGCAATATTTTTTCCAGGATATTTCCTAATTTTGTCAAATTCAAGGACATTTCCAGGACCTGGAATCGGAAACTGAATTTTTTATTTTCCAGGAAATATGGGAACCCTATAGAATGCACAACCTCAAAGTCTGTAATATAGTACTCTATAGCCATTGGGTCATCTAAATCGCCTTTGATAATGATTCACAGTGAAGCCCACATTAAAGTCATTTATAGTTGCTTTACCTTAATTTGTATGATATTGGTTGCTAATTATAGACCTGACAATGGTCACTGAACAATGATCAGATAATGAAAACCACATATATAATATGTTTTGACTTAAAAGATGACCTGCCTATCTCAACAAAATTTATATGTCCACTCAATTAGTTGTGTTGTGACAATAGTTTAAATATAAGATGACTTGAGATATATTATCGTTTCTTTGCTATGCAGTATATGAAGAAAAAAAGATCAATCAATATGCTGTCACCCGTCTTTTAAGATCAAAATGTAAATATTGCAGTTTATATCAAGTAAATTCAATTGTATTTTTGATATTATAATTGTAATGACAATTATAATAGGTAATGTAATTGCAATTAAACTGTAGTTTTGAACTGTAGAGATGAAACTTGGAATGTAAAATAGTCATAACACACAGGCCAAGGTCTAGCCCTTGTTTATTTATTAGGGTCTAGATATAGTGACTATAGTCATTATACTTACAGAGCTAGTTACTTAAACTGGAAATAAATAGTTAGTTATGCTTTTAATGTTTTATGTATTATTCCTGTTTCTGGATTATAACAAAACAAATCAGACTCAATCAACTAAGTATATTAATAGATTATAGTTGATAATCATATAAATTGAGTAAATTCCAATGAATTAATTAGTCAATAATTAGATCTATATTATTAATGATCCATATTATGATATCATCTAGATCTATTATTCTCACCCTGTCCACTTTCTTTTGGGTTGATTCAAGCCTTCACATAATTTTTTCATGTATCTTTCTTCCCTTGTCATTTTCTTCCACATCTTTGCAGGGCGCGCTTTCGATGCATGGCGATTACTTGTAACAAGAATCCGCGACAGCTGAAAAGAAATGTCACATTTCTTTATGACCACACTGACCCTTAATGCTAACGCCATGAGTCAAACGGAAACCCAACAGTAAATAGTTCGGCTGATAATATATATATATATATATATATATATATAGATTGCATATTAACTGAATACGTTATCGTAAACAAAATTAACTGCTTTGATTACATATTTATTGGTCAGTTTTAATAATTTGCAAAATAGTTGCGGTCCTGAAATATAAGTGAAACATCAACTTCCGGTAATGTTATACTTTTTGATAAGTGAACATGTACACTATGTGGTAGTTATTGCATATTGATCTGTTTTAGTTGTACAGTTAATTATGTCCACAAGAGCCCTAAGAAAACTTCACGGGGGACAAGCCTTGCCAGATTTATCCCATTTGGTTGCTGGAAATGAAAATGATGAGCCAGTTGAGGAGGGAGAAGTTTCTCCTGTTACTTTACTGTCCAACTCCAAGAAAACACGAAGAAAGCAGCTGGCCGAAGCAGTTAACCCCTTTGATCTGGTTTGTATACTAGGTTTTGGCTAAACGTTGATGGGGGAATAAACAATAAATTAAGAAAATATAAACACTATTTATATATCTACACTATTGTTACGACTTACAGTCAGCCTAAAGTTCTGATACTTGATAGTGATACAGAATGTAGTATTTTTATTTATATACCATAGCCTAGGACCGATAGGTGGCAGCACTCATAAACAATACACACACTAAAACCAGATGTTATTTATGTACTGATAGGGTAATAAGACACTATTGAATCTGAAATAAGTACACATATGAAACAAATATTGTAAACCAACTACCTTCTATATATATATATATATATATATACATAAAAATATAACATTACATGGGAATACATGTGCCAAAATACAATAATTATACACAATGCAATTACGTGTTTATATTATTTCAGTTATTAAACAATAACTAAGTCTGTAACTAAGGCTTTTAAAGTACTGTACAGGACACTATTTTATATGTTTTTTTTAATCTTTAAATATCATACGTAACTTGACTGCTTCTTTGAGTTAGTGTATTGTTTATGAGTGCTGCCACCTATGGAATATATATAGAATAATTATGTGTGCTTGACAGCAGAACTTGTTACTAAATATTGTGAGTACTATTACTAATAGTATTAGTGCAACTTAAATATTCTATCATTCTGATCTTATGTATATAATTCTCATTGATCTACCCACAGAAATACATGTTAAAATAATTTTTTGGTCCCATGCGGTATTTAGACTGCCCCTATTATTATTATGAGTCTTTTTATTTTAGGCATATCACTATTATAGTGACTAGAATCTAGATCTATAATATCAATAAGACATATATGTGTGGCTTGAAAGGTTTTTTTTCCTGATGTAGGTGTACTGATCCGTTTTGTAACCCTACCCGTTTTAAAATGGGACCTTCCCCTTTCTCAACTGCATTGCAAGCCTTATGTTTCGCAACCACTTGATTCAGCACAGCATCATGCTTATGATAAATTTGATTGTGCACCATTTTGTAAAATATGAATTTATTATATTCACATGTGTTTGCACATGCATTTATACATGTATATATATATGATGTGAATTTTTTTGTACATATATATATCTGTATATAGAGGTTTATATCATTTATACTCAATTTAATTTTCACAACATATTATTTTGCACTATAACTTGCCTATAATACAGAAGATTTAGAAATAACAGCATGCTGAATTGGCAGGCATTTTTAAAACCATGCCAGTTGCAAAACAGGATGGTCCCATTTAGAAAAGGTCCCGGTTGTCAAGATGGTGCGTAGTATAAGCATGTTGTAAGCAAAACAAATAGTATGTCTAGCAATGTTTATTCTGCAGAGCTGATCTCTTTTCTCCAAACTGATAATAATATATCTGTAAAAACCCAATAAGAGGTTGAATGATAATCATTATTTGTCAGTAAAAACAACCTTGAAGTTGAACAGGTTCGTTTTCAGAATAGATTTAAGCTTTTCAAGAGACAATGCATTTCTAACAACCAATGGCAATCTATTTCATGAAGTGGTGGTTGCAACACTAAACACACAATCACCATATGACTTGAACTGAGACACAGGCACCTGTAATAGTATCTGACTGTATTACCTGAGATTTTGGTATGACTTTCTAATGGAAATCAGTTCATATATATATATATATATATATATATATATATATAAACACACCAGACATGGGGTCAATTCAATTTTGGAATTGATGGGCAATTCCGGAATTAAAATTGCTTATTTAAAAAATTGGAATTGATCAATTTGGAATTGAAGTTTGCTACAAAAAAACCTACTTCAAGCAAGCCAGTATTGAGAAGTGGTTGGCCCCATATGAGGTGAGGGACGACTTCAAACTGGTTACAATTTTAGAGCAATGTTTCAAACTGGACTGGTGCCAAAATGACAAGTCTCATGATGTCCACAATCTGCTGACTTTCCAAGTGGTATGATAGTCACCAACAACTCCAGCTGGGAAATAAAGCACACTCGGTTAGTTAAAAGAAAAATACCAAAAGAACTTCATGGTAATTCTGCATAAAGATATTCTTTCAAACACAACGTTTATATTCTTTGTAATAGAAATGCATAGTTCAAAGTAACTTATCTTCTGGTATGATGTTTGGGATGATAATCACATCCCATTCAGAGTGTATGTAAATAGTGACAACATACCCAATTTAACAGACAATGGTGATAATGATAGAGCAAAGATTAAATGGAAAAGCATGACTGATAGTAAATATTGTATGCTTACTAATAAATACCTGCATGAAATTCATATCCCAACAGAGGAGGTGGTATCTAAGGACTTGCCCTGATAAAATTATAAAATGACGTTAATTCTATAAATAAGCTGTATGGTGACATAGTAAATTCACTCGCACAAATCTTGTAAAATAATAATAAAAAATATTCAAATAAACCCAGATGGGCAGAGTATGCACTCAGTTTCACATACAATCTGTAATTAGAAACGTGGTGTGTAGATTTATGTGGAGACTTGATAATTCAGTTAACTGTATAGTGTATTATAAAGGATATACTGGCTACCACTACCAGTTTGAGATTGACATCCAGAATATGCAAGCAATGAATCAAATTGTTATATCTGATTCTTGACAGAAACAACCATAGAATAAGTACTGCAGCAGGTTAAACTGTTTACTGGATGCCTGATGCCATTATATGGACCTCAAATCCACATGTACTCTGTATACGTGTGCACTGTTGAGTCTGAAATAAAACCAGTGAATTGAATAGCCAACATATACAGCTTTAGCTGTCCATGATAAAAACAGTCTCGTCCAACTTTCACTTTCTGACCTTGGGATTTGTTGATGGCAAAACTTAGGCATGTGGGAAATTGTGGTCTCTTGAAGTGAACTGAAATGCTATATCAGTGTGAATGGCAGATGTTCATAGAATGAATACACCACCCTTGCCATATCCAGAAAATACTGTAGCCTTAATAACCCGTTATGAAGCAGCATGATCAGTGTTCCTACTTTTAGACTGTGAGAGTGTGGTGGGATTTTGTGAATTTAGAAACTCTGCGATAGTTGACCACTTGAGTCTGATCAAGTACTGTTTTAATTGACTTGTAGCAGTGAGCATTACCAGTTTGTTTATTTAATTATGCTTTAAGGGGGCCATTTAGTTCATGCTTGTTCTAGGATGAATGTTATTTGGCATTTCTAAAGTGTTCCATATTGATTTGCATCAAATGACAAACATGCCAGGGCCAGAAAAGTATTTTTCACTTCAGTTGACCCTGGGCAAGTAGATTGGAAATGCACTGGCCCAACAAATTTTCACCTGATCCAAAATTATTATTTATTTTAAAATCTGCTATATTTCATCTGCTTACTTATAAACATGTATTTGCAATAAAAATTGACCAATAGAGAAGTGTTTGATAAGAAATGCTTATTCAGTGAAGCCCATTGCTGCTTTGCTGAGTCACTTGTAGCCATTTTCACTCTCATTATATAAATAAAATTTCAAATTGCCAAGAATGCATAGCCAGTAAACTGCAATGAGTACAGCTTTTAATCAGCGACACCATTTAAATAGGCAGTGTGTTGTCTTAAACCAAGATTCCATATATGTTGTATGCCAAACCGACAAAAATAGAAAACATGTAAAAGTACGAGTGTGACTCTATATGTGCGATTGCCTTTCTGGTCTCATGTGTAGAGCATGAGACTATTTACCTATGGCTATGGTCATTCTGTTTGGAAGTTTGCACCTTAGCCGTGGCACTATAGTATAAGAAGTTTTTCATCCAGCCAGGCAACTGGTAAGGTTTTCTCCACCAAACATGCCATATTTTCAAAATTTCTATTACAGAATATATATGCATCTCCCTGATTTGAGGTTGCCAGCCATGTTAAAAATTGCCATTTCAGCCATTATTATTATATGCAACAAACTGGACTGTTGAATCCAGAATTTTTCAACCTGATCGTAAACAGGTCAGTAGGTGAGAGGGGTGTCAGAAACACATGGATACTGCAATGTCGGATTCACATGCAGTGTATATGGAATCTCAGCTTTAGGCATAGCTGGCACTCACAGCCAGCTTTACAGTGCAGATTATAAGTATAGGTGTGCAGCGGGAAAACAGAATTTAAAAAATTGTTCACGGATATATTTGGCGAATTTTCATCTAAAAAGGTCACTTGCCCAAACTGGCAAGTGATCGGCAATCAGCACTAGCCCGGCAAGAAAATATACTTGCCCCGGCTGTCTGGGCAACTGATTTTTCAGGTGCTGAAACATACGAAGAGAAATACATTAAAAGGATGTATTATATATATATAATTATTCTTTGAAATTGCAGTTAAACAACGATGAAGAAGGGGATAACAAGGAGGATAGTGAAGATGTTGATACTCAGCAACATATTTCAGATGAAGGTGCTGTAGCAAAGAACAGAGAAGGTAGGCAACCAGCAAGGAAGAAAAAGCACAAGAAAAAGAAAAACAAGTCAGCCGGCACACAACAGAATACACCTAATAATGAAACCTTTGTGAGTTTAGCCATTGTTAAATTGAGTTTGTTTATATTGTATTGATAAATAATTTTATGTGTGTATTCGTCCATTGCAGATATACTAGGTGATGTAGTTACCATACTATCAATACAAATAGATCAGAATGATTTATTTGAATTAAGATTGTTTGAAAATTGTCTCATGCCATTTTAGACAAGGATTCTGATTAGAATTTTGACCTCTCATGGATCAGTATTTGACAGACGTTATTATTTCTAATGTTTATTGTTTTTCGGGGAAGGATGATATTAATGTGAACAGTTTTCTTTCAGGAAGATGAAATTGAAGCAAGTGTTCGTGAAGTGAACCAACTACTTGGTGAAGTCACTCAGCCAGTGGCAGATGGTAGAGAGCTTAACTCGGCAGAAGGCTCAGTGTACAGGAATGTGCTGAATGTAGAACATAGGTTTGTCTATCATTCATTAGCTCATGAGTCTTGTTCTTCTTTGTGTTTACTTATACTATAACTTAAGTTATAGCTATTGATATATGGTATTGTGGTCTATTAGAGTGGACCCTGTTTGAGTTACTCCTGGTCCATATTAGTTTAGCCTCGACCCATTAACCAGTCCCAGCTTGGGTGTCCCTAAGAGAAGCCAAAGCTCCTGCTGGCATAACTCTCTGGGAATGGACTACGAGGGAGCTTATAAGTAAAAAAATAACCCGCTATTGATAAAGTTAGATATATAACAGTATAGTGAATGGTTACATTTTATGAAACCACTAAATTACTAATGCTAAATGTCAATAAATCGATAATCTTATTTCAAATCATGACATTATCAAAGATAATGGATTTTAAAACTTATCTATATAAGATAAATGTACTAGGAGTGTTAAAAGTTGGTTGCTTATATTTTTAGAATGATTTTGACTGATTTCAGATATTTGAACCCTACCAATGAGATGCGAAAGATGTTTGGTTCTAGAGTCGTTCAAACAGAAGATAGGTAAGTTTTTAAAATATCATATAAAAAACAACATGGTTATATAAAACCTCAAAATGTACAGGCATCTACTTAGTACTGTATGTTTATAATTAACATATGTTTCTAATTTGTGGCACAGTCGTAACAGACGACAGCGGAATCGTGTGATAAGAAAAAATACCTACTTGGTGCAAGCAAAGGATACCTGGCCACATTTGGGAAAAACGGGTCAGTATACTAATAAAATAATACTTTTGCCCAAAAATATGCCACAATTTCTTTTATTACGTTGAATTATATCCTAGTCACATGTTCAGCTGGTGTTTTAACAGTTCTGATTTATACTTGACAGGATTAAGCATGGAACTGGTTGAAACAAACTCCAGTGGGCAGCATTTTGTGTTCACCCATAACAAAGAGTATCAGAAAATCCAGTTCCAGTTCTTGGATGCTGTTGAATCTCTAAATCCACAGACCATTATTGTAAGTAATAATGATGTATTTCATCCGAAAGGTATCCTATTACAGCAGTCGCATATGTTTATTTTACATCTAGTTAACATAGCAATCATTATATAGTGCATTGGACCACAGATCACTACTACCCGAGTTCTCGGGGTGGGCATATCTGTAGGGTGTTTTGACTTTGCTGTATTATAGTTGGAGGTCGCTCGGCCCAGTTAGCCTACCAGGTGCACAAAAGTGGCCGTAAAACATCAATCATTATCATCATAGCAAATTTATCTTCTTCGGTTTCTTCTAATGTTCTGAAAGAAAGGAGTTTTTTTGTGAACCCTGGCCGTTGACACTAAAAGTATTAAAAGTATTTAGACACAAGTGTATTATTATCAAGGCTCGTGCAAATAAAAAGAATAAGCATTTCTAATAGCATGTAATCTTAGAGCTTAATGCAGAATTGCTTATATGGTGCAAGCCATATTACAGAGAAATATATGCATCATACAGTTCTGTAAACGTAATGTTTATCAATGTGCTTCTTGAATCCTTTCCTATGATATCTCTTCGATTATGGGTAACACTTTCAGGATTTCAGTGGGAACCCATTCCTCCAGTAGCTTAATCCTAAAGGTAATGGTTATGTCTGGAGGGAAATGCCTCATCACAGGCAGCTGGCCATGTTCATTCTAGCTAGCATAATCTATTTAAAAATTACAGTTAAAAGACTCTCTGGTGACATATAACACTCTGGCTTAAAATATTCTTAGCTTCATTACAATGAAGTGCTCTGTGAACAACATGGAAAATGTATAGAGCATCACATTTTTATGATTATAAGAACAATTATATGATAATACAAAAGTATTATGGAAATAACAAACATGGGGTTGATTCGATTTTGGAATTGATTATTTAAAAAACATGGAATTGGGATTTAAGTTTGCTACCAAAAAAGTTTAATCCACAAATTAATTTACCATTTAATTTTTTAATTCAGAAATATTTTGTTCATGAAAATCCTACTTGGAACATAAACTACTCAGACTCGGTATTCCAAGTAGATTCTTGGAGTACCTACCTACTCATGGTTAAAAAAAGAGTATATAAAAATTGGAATTGATAAATTTGATGTGGATTTGGAATTGACCCCATGTCTGGAAAATAGTATAGTCTTTTTATGTCAAAGTGTATTCTATGGAGTGATATAATAAAGGACTAATTCAGCTAATAGATAATAATTCTTACTAGGCATTCTATATCATAAAATATTAATCATGAGTTTGTTTTAAAGGGTGAATTTTTAGTCTGTTTCTTTTTTTAAATCGATATGATTTACTTCACTTATTCGTCTCTGGCCAATTGTTCTGGTCAAATACTGGGTGAGGATTGATTGTATTTGGATACTGTATATTTCACTGAAAACTAATAATATAATAATAGTAGTATAAAATATACAAAAATATCCATACTAGTAGTAGAAGCAGGTAAGCAAATACCAACTACAGATTTATACAGTGTAGTCATCAAAACAAACAGACCAAACTGTATTAAAGCACTTAGCTCATGTTATGCAGTCAGTGATAAGTAAGCACTGCATATTATTCTATTATAATAATATTAATAATGGTGATGCTGTTAAGTGTTATACAAGATATAAGTGATGTAATTTGGCAAATGATATTAGGTTGGCGAGTTTCATAATCTGGACAAGATGGTGGCGTTTTAATTTTGGCAATTCATGGTCGGACAAAATTTATGATTGTGTGTTATATTGTAAAACAGAAAATGTAGGCATGCGTCATTTTAAATTGGCATTTTTTTGGCCATTGGTCAAACTCACCAACTTAATACGATCACAGACATGCTGATCTGCAGTACTCATAAATAACTACAGGTAAAATTCTTGCATGCTTGAAACAGTTTTCAAATGCAAGAATTCAAGATATAATTTAAAAGCAAATTGTGTAGATTAAATATTTATTATCTTTTTATTGTCCATTAAAATATCATCATCGTCTCTTACAGGATATGGCCAATTTGTATCCATATAATGTTGATACCTTGCTGCAGGTCAGTGAGATATGTAAAATGAGTGAGGATGTGCAGATGGCAGCAGACTTCATAGGTTAGAGTTATGTCTTAGATATTTTACTGAATTCTGAAAATGATTATAATATACATGCAAATAGATTTTTCCAGTATTCATCATAATTTTTATTGCATTTTTCCACCAGAAAGGGCACTCTATGTGTTTGAATGTGCCTTCCATCCATTATTCAGCTTGACACAAGGAACAGCACGCCTAAGTTATAAACAGCAAGAAAATAGGTTTGTTTAAGTGTAATTTAAAAACTGAATTCAGCATATCTCTTTCGTGTTTGCAAGTGGTATTGTCTTTGATTTTCTCCACATCTATTTTATTCCTATGGTTTTGTATATTTACGGTGTTCAAAATATTTGTTATAATGACGAGCATTTCTTGCAGGGCCTTCTATATAGCCGTGTTCCGACACTTGAACTTTATTGGTAGGCGTGGTTGCTACCGAACTGCATTAGAATTATGCAAACTACTGCTCAGGTAAGGTTTTCCTAAGCTAAATTTTAAATGGTGTGCAAGCAGCATGAGATATACGATCGAACATGAAAATTAAAAATATTTAAATGATACATATAAAATGTTTAACAATATGAACATCTGATAATAAATGTAAAACATTATACAGAATATAGTGAATGATCGCAATTACAGATTATTGGTGTTGCTTTTACAAACCATGAATTCAAAGAAAGCCTGCATGTTCAACTAATCTGGAACATAATAAAAGTAATTGCAGAAATTTTTATTAGTCACAACTATCTTTGGTCTGTTTACATATTAAGTGTAATTTGATTTCGCATTGAAATTGACAGTTGTTCCAGATCTAGCAGATTTTTTATGATAATTATTGATAGCTCACACGAATAGCATACATTAATATTGTTATATTTACTTATTATGTTTATTACTATTAATTCATCTTTCATGACATACGACACCCTGTAGATGTATTCATTTATTGTTAGTAATAAAGTGTACATTAGATGGTGTAATTATGGAGCTTACATATTCTTAGTTAGAATCCATTTGGTTAAATATGACTCGACTAGTGACTACGCATTGTGGCAGGACACCTGTAGTACCACTTCATTCATTTTAACAGGGTTTTTTGTTCATATTATTTTAAATAAACCAAATGTGAACCATCACCTGCAAAAGCTACACTGATGCAATGTAAACCAACTCCAGTGTGATAGGTTGGCAACTCGTATGTGTTTGCTAGGCAGCTGTATTTTGACGTGACTATTTTGGATGCTGATTCTAGCCTTGCCCATCCAGCTATTATTATAGTGGAAAATGCAGGGATTAGTACACAAATAAATAAATATTTACTGCTTCTGTTTTATGCCCTGATTAATGGATGTCACCTTAACCTTCAGCTTTGATCCGGAAGGAGACCCACTTGGTGTTCTGCTGATGATAGACTTCTTTGCTCTCCGCTCTGAACAGTATCACTTTCTGATCCGACTTTTCCAAGAGTGGGAGGTGAGTAAATTTGTCCTTTTATCCTTTTCCTTTTATGCACCTTTTTCCCTGTAGAGATGACAGCTTGTTTTAATTGGATATGAAAGAAAATGGCCAATGTATCAATATATCGGTCTATGAATGTTTTGTGCCACCAAGTATTTCATCAACACTCTGAGCAGTGTTTCGATTTGTGTTATTTCAGGCACACAGAAATCTTTCCCAGCTG
Source organism: Paralvinella palmiformis (assembly GCA_025642065.1). Classification (NCBI taxonomy): domain Eukaryota; kingdom Metazoa; phylum Annelida; class Polychaeta; order Terebellida; family Alvinellidae; genus Paralvinella; species Paralvinella palmiformis. The sequence continues at coordinate 16,645 of JAODUP010000239.1, forward strand.
CCAAATTTTGCCATGTCCGTTCCACTCGCTATGTTTCACCGGGCCATGGAAGAAAAATCTGATGTATCAGCTGCTGATGAAATGGTCAGTGTACTATGGTAGTATAAATATCATAAAAGTAGAGCACTAACAATACTAATGTTAAAACTGTGTCTGGCTGTAAAATGTCAATCTGGCAGAGCAGAGATAAAAATTGTGATATTATATTCTAAGTGCTTATGCTGCATCATCTAATGTCTAATGATTCTCTTTATAACATCATTAAATTGTTTACATTGGGTTTGGGGTTTTTTATGTTAGGATATAACCTCATAAATTATATTACATTCTTATAACAGTAGTGATGTTTGCCTTCAGTTGCAGCTGTCAGTAATGTGCTTTATGTGATTTGACCTTTAGCTCCAGAAGTCATTGATCATGTTTCCTGCCCTGCTTTATCCCCTTCTGGATAAGTGTAGTGTCGCTCCAGATAGTCGGGTTGCTGAGCACAGCTTCTTCGGGCCAAAGGCTCAGTTAGGGTTAGTGAAAAGGTGGCGGCGCTTTTGTAGTGTTGACATCATGTGTTTATTTTATGTTTAAAAATATATATTAACATTCTTAACATAAAAATATTAAATGTCAAGTAGAAATTAAATTTCCACATAGTAACAAATGAACAGACAGAAAGATAGCTAAACAAAATGATATAGGCAGACATTTGGAACACACACATACACACTTCCTGTATTTCTGACCAATGGCTAATGGATTTAACATCTATGAACAAGCAAAGAAACTTGGAGAAATGGAATCTTATCAACCGACTGAACGACCAACAGCTTGTTACCCAGTAGTGGAGGACGTCCACACACTTGTCAATAACCCAATGCAAGACTTCACCGATGTGTATTTCCAGGCAGCCTAAAGCTCTCGAGCAGCTACTATCACTGTATGTTGGCCAGACTTTCTCCTGCTGGAAAAATACCGAGGTCATGAGCTGGCTAGAAAGAAACGTCCGCGAGGTGTTGCATCGTGTTGACCTAAGTGACCCACTTGCTGAACAGTGTCAGAAAAAGTAAGTCCACAATTACATATTTTCATCCCGCACAATCTAAAATATTGGAATGGTATTTTAAAGTGTAAATAAATGATCCATTTTAACCAAGTGATACATGATTTAAAACGATCAATAATGTAGTTATATGTTTAATAAGATAGTTTGTTATGAACTGATCGTTGTTTAGCATCATTTACACATTTCTACTCACCAGGATGTAGAGCTGCAAACCATAATATAGATATTATGACATTCAACTTTCATTTAAAATGACAAGTGTTGTGCAGTTATGTTTTTCTATGATTCCTAGCTATAAGGAAGCAGTTTTCTCCTAGAAGTGAAATGTCATATGGTTGCTGATAACTTTTACACGGTTGATCAAAGGATGAGCAAATAATAACAAAACGTTTTATTCATTTACATGTCAAAGATTCCGGTTTATAGCCATTTTAATATGGCTTCACACATGTAATTTTTAACTGGGGCAGGGGTTGATTCTTTACTGGGGGAGTACTCTGTGTGTTTGTGTATGTAATCTGCTTGTTTGTGTGTTTTCTTTAGGAGACAAAGAATCTACCAGGGTACTCCAAAAAATGTACACAGACATATTATGATATCTGATGTACATGAGGCCAGGACAGCTCTACCACCAGTGAGTCTGTTATTAGAATCAGGTTTTACCAGAACATGCTTATGAAACACTTAAGTGAAATTAAATATGATTACTTTCAGATCCAAACTAGCTCTGTTGCTATTAGGAAAATAATTGGTGACATTTTTTTACCAATGACCACTTGTCTTAGGTTGATCTGTTACTAATTAAACATGCACATTGTGTTTAGGATTTGGCTCACATGCCAGTAATGAGTTATGATCCTCTGCCACCAGCCGACTCTGTGGCAGCATACACAAGGCCAGCAAGGTAATATTATTACAATGTCATGGGTTTTTACAGAATGAATGTTAGTGAAAAATTATATTATGATGTCAAATGATGAAAGTAAGTCATTATTACCTGTTCTTCTAGACTCCTATGTTGCATTTGATACAGTTGAATTTTGTGTAGTTTTCTCTAGGTTAAAAGACATGTTCGATCTGTCAGGTAAAGAAAATACTTGAATGGTCTCGATATTATCTGGAACAACACTCCCAGAGAGTGTCTGTTCATAGTACTTTCATAATGTATACCTGTCCTCTTGGGATCTCTGTGTAGCGATATGGCATTAAATATCAGTTGTTTGCTGATGACACACAGCTGTGTATATCACTGGATCCTAATAATGAGTTAATTTATCTTCTTACTTAAGAATTTAGAACATTGTATCTCTGATATTCAGCTATGGATTACTAAATATTTTCTAATGGGTCACTAAATTGTGTGTGTGTGTGTGTAATATAGGATATTAATTCCATATTTTAACTTATCCTTTGGAGATTTTACTTGCATTTTGGCATCCAGACTTGTACTTTCTACATCAAGATAGGATTTTTTTAAGCCAAAGGTTTTAAAAGTGTTTTGTTTCGCTAATTTGTGCATTAGACACTGACCTCAGTTTTGAATTTTTATCCATTCTAAGTACCACCAGGAAGTGGGATTAGATAATATTGGCAGTCGCTATGGATTAGATATATATTTTGTATTCCCGAATTGTCTGTATTAGCACAGAATGTTACTCGATAAGATGAATTATTTTCTCATTGCTTCAGACCAAATCGAGCACAGGCCAGCAGCAGCACTCTGTCCTTATTCTTCCAGTCATTGTTACCAAACTTCAATCCTCAGGTAATACTTCATTAAACGTTTATGTAGACTAAGTTAAGCCACGTGTAATGTATATGATCTTTCTATACATGTCAAATATTTTGATTTCAGGTGTGCTTAGATTTATGCATTTATGTCCAATTAGTGTTTCTAACTGCATTAACTATATGTAGCTTTTTTAATTTCGAATAACTATGCTACTCTTTCAGACAGTAATAAAGTCTGCTAAAACTCTGCAAAATGTTTATTCATTGAGCACTTTATATATTGTTTTAGTCAGGATTAATTTCCAGATATTATCACAGCCTTGTCAACTGCTTATCCACGAGATGGATAGATTGCTTTATAACAAAATTATCTAGCCAGCATCTAGGAAAGCTTGCTTTCAGACATTATTCAATTGTTGTTAGCTTTTCTTTTCAAATAGTTAGCTTTCTCTTTTTAACCCAGGAAACAGCAGACCAGGCTATTGGTGCCACAGGCAGTGATGGTCAAAATATTCGTGAAGGCATAGCGCATGTAATGGAAGCCATGCGAGATCTACTCACTAACATACGACCTGTTCCACCACCTCTGGAAAATGCTGATCGTCAAGATGAAGAACAACATGACATCAATAATGATAATGGTGATGGTGATTACGATCAACACTAACTAGTCCAGTGCCATCATTATCAGGATTCTTGTTCAGATCATATCTGTGATTTAATGATAACAATTTGTTAATGTAAAATCAGTTGTTATGATTCTGTTGTGTAAGGCACAGCTCTGCTGTTGAGTTCAGCCAAATGATTAAAAACCCATTCAAACTTATAGAATGCTTTTTGTATCATTTTGTGCAGCATGAATCTATTTGACATGATGGTTGATTCATGCATCAGCAGTGACTCATAATTAACTTTCTGTGATGACTTTGTATGACTTGTCATAATTTGCTAATTTCATGGTTGTAGACATTTCCAGATTAATCTAGGTCATCAGAACTTAATAGTAATATCAGGGTTGGTGCAGAGTACATGGTAAAGTACTCGAGTACATGTTTTTTATGAGTACAAGTTTTTTATCAATGTACTCAAGTACGAGTACATTTTCAAGTACAAGTACTTGTTCAATATGTTATGTAGGCTGCAAAACATACTGAACGTGGTTAAATGAAAAGAATAAAATGCCAGCTATTTAGAAATAATTAAATGAAATGTCATGCTTATGTCTAAGGCACCAAACATACATATAACTATAATAATAATGTCCATAAAAATGCATTCAATCTAAACAGTTAATTCAGGTACTATTGCATGTGTTGAATATCAATCTTTCAAAAGGCAGTCACTAGCACTCAGGTAGACAGAAATTGCATAATAATTATGTCACAAACATGTGTATAATGACAGATGTGGTTTTACTGAAGTTCACATTAATGTTAATACATGACATAACAATCATACTTTATGTTTCAAATCAAAATGACCTAATCCACAGGAATTCTGGTTTAAAATGATAACTGACCAATTTCTATGGACATAATTCTAAATTCATTTCAGAGGAAAATGGCTATTAGGACAAATGGAAATAAAATGAAAACAATATTCTGTTTATGGTGAAAGTATTCTGAAAGTATGAGTACTTTATGAAAGTACAAGTACTGAGTACTTCCTGTTATGAGTACAAATGAGTACTTCAAATTGGGTACGGGAGTACATCGGCCCCAACCCTAAGTAATATTACTCTGGTCCAGTATTAACTGCTGCACAATCCTATCTGAAAATTTCCATCTAATTTAAGTACTCCTAGTACGGTCATGTATACACATGGTGAAGTGTCAATTTTATTATTTATGGCTACTTTTGTGCGCACGATAGGCTAAATGGGCCAGATGGTAAAAGAACTGATAAACTGATTGCCTTGACACAGAATGTTTGATAAAAAGTAATCGTCATCTAAGATCAATAAAAGACTACTGACAGTTAATGCATTGAATAAAACATTTATGTATACGGTGAACCTAGTGCTTTGAAAATATTAACTTGGAATTCCAGCACCTAGAATAGTGCCTATATGTCATAGCAAGTCACTCTATTTTTAAAAGTTGAAATCTGCTACGTTTTAATGCAGCCGCATTCTGATACGTTCTCATAGCCCTTTAATCTTGCACAAGTAGGAACATGATAGATACTGATATGAAATTTCTTGGTAATTGCTGGGAATATTAAATGGATATACGTATCTAAAGGTCACCTTTAGATACCTACTCTAAGTAGTTTATATTCCAAGTAGGATTGTCATGGAAGGAATATTTCTGAATGAAAAAACACAATTTGTGAATTTAATTTTTTGTAGCAAACTTCAATTCCAAATTTATCAATTCGATAAAAAAAATCGATAAAAGAAATTGAATTGACCCCATGTCTGGTAGCAGATATCTTTCACTCTTGCCACATGGAGGATCACTAAGTGAAGCCACTTGTCACCGTCAATGCCTGGTCAGCTACAGATAAATACCAGCACCAACCCAAGAGGGCAGTGTCTTGCTTGTCATCCAATTAATGAATAGTTCAATTAAATTAATACTGTCCCCGAAGCTCTTGAAACAAATGGCAGACTAATCAAGTCAATTGATTTTCGCTACAAACAACACCAGTGTATGATTACAATAGTCTAATAATCAGACTCTAACTTATTGTATAATACATTTACTTTTAAAATCACAATATTAACATAGTAATAATTTAAGCCATTCTAAAAACTACTTTTCAGGTACATCTTAGAAAATATGTCACAAATTTGTTGGCTATACCAATATTTATAATTAAAAAATATATGCTTTTGACAGTTTATGACGCAATCGCGTCATGCATGAACTGTCATAAACCTGTTTATGACATGATGTCATAAACCCTGGATTAATCCACGGTTTTTGACATTGTGTTATTATCTTGCCAACCCTGTAAAGTTGTTTTATATACGATTTAAACAAACTGTATTGTCATCCCAGTATTATGACTCTGAGCGAAATACATGTTGGATAGCCAACATATATTTTTTAAACATACAGGCAGATCTGTTAGACAAGAGAATGTCTTTATGTTGCCCTCTAAAAGTTACCAGAAAAACCCTTTGATCATAACAAATAAAGCAACTATTGCACACTGCTACTGAGGCCTAACAGAAAGATCTAGCATTCATTCGAACCTAACATTTATCAATTATTATTGTTTTCCATAAATAACGGAGCCCTTGAATATATTATGTATCAAATGTATATTTAATGACATAGCATTTGGTGTGTTTCAGAATAATTCCATTTATGTAAAGTTTGAATAGGATTGGATTTATTTTGTTTCGTGATCTATAATTACAAAACGGGGATAACGCATGAAAGTGTGAACACTTTTTTCGTGTGTTGTCTCTTTTTACTGGGTGGCTGATTAATACTCGTCAATCCACTCACAGGGAAGTAGTACAAAAAGAAGGAACCTAAATACCCAAGGATAATCACTGTATACACAATGAAAAAAAGCAGGTAACCAATCATCACCAGTGGTTGTTTGTCATCTCTGTACACATACAATATTTCTTTTCATTGATAAATTTGCATACATATATATATATATATATATATACTGCATACAGTTTTGAAGGTATTGGTAAACAAGATACATCACAGATTCACATGAACTATTTATTTGACTGCCAAAACATGCAGGTTTGTGTATTTTAGAATCATATAAAATAAGGCTATTAAAGGCAAAATTGTGCAATTTCTTTGAGGGCACCTCCTCAGACACATTGGGGCAACTGATTTTAGAGTGGTGAATATGTTGCCAGTAGAAATCCATGCCAAACAACTCGAACAAAATATTCTAAATGGCACAGCCCCAAATATAGCTTTCAAATTAACTAGATCCCAACATAATATTAATAAAAATCCAGTGCAAGCGAAATACATGGAAAACATACTTTTAATTATGCAGGTATATCAGCTTGGAATGAATTAAATGAAATTAAAGGTTTAATGAGTAATTATTTATAAACTAATAAAGGCATAAACAAATTTTATTTAATGATCTTAATGACCAGGAAAAACTTATAACCTGATTTTATATGTATATATATATATATATATATATATATATATACTTTTTGTTTATTATTAGTAATGTCCATTATCTAGTCCCGACATATAATTTATGTCTAGTCTGCCATAATAATATCAGAGAGCTTAAAAATAGAGGGGTTACTCTTGCCAAGCCATTTTGGAGAAGTGGACATGTGAACTTCTCATATAAACAAAAGCTCACTGGTTGAACACGTGTGATTGTGTACATGTTTGCCGCATGATTGAAATGATTAGCCAATACTAGTACTATATGTTGCATGAGCACATACTCTCTTGTTAATTAACACTTTAATTGCGCACACATGATATCGAAAAAACAAAGCTCTGAAACTGTAAATAAAGAATTAAGTCATTTCACAGCCTGGTCACTCCACAGCCTACAATTTGTGATCACTTCACAGCTGATCAGAAAGTAACTGAATGTGGTTTAGGTCATTTCACAGCCTATTTTCTTTTGTGTGCGGAAGGCTTATTTTTTACGATTGTTTAATGAATACAATTATATATATATATATATATATATGGTATATGCATAAACATATTTTTCATCATATCAATTTATCATCAATTATCACACAAAACAATCACAGGTCATGCCATGGTCCATCAATTTTTATTTATTTGGATATATACATATATACAGCTATTATAATGCAACCATAATACAATTCATTACAAACTTTCCACCATATATTCATCATGTCCCTTTATCATATATTAATTTTTTTAAATCATAAGTTCAGTTAGTGTCTACACCTCAATACTATAGTCCTGTCCAGCTGAGAACAAAGAATACACATGGAATATTAACAATTCTATGTTTGCGTTAACATGTTAGAGATAGAGAAATTAGTACTTTAGTACAGGGGGATACAATAAGCAGCATAAAATCTCTTGTACCACTGACTCATCTAGTTAAAAACCTGTCATTTGTTACTAAATGCACAGAATAACCAAAACTGGTTCCATCTCTAAACAACCACTACTACACAAATTATGACAGATCAGTAAACTGTTTAAATTAAAGTTAGACTGATTTCCTATGTCATATTCAGAAAATCCTTTTTTTAAATATGCCGGTTCTCATTGGTGGATAAGAATTTGAGCCTTCCTATTTTTCTTGGTTTTGGCCATAAACAGTTTCTTAGATTCAAACTTGAAATAATAATGTAGGCGAGATCTAACATACAACTTTGCAATAAATTTTATGTACTCACCATCCCTGTGCTTTGGACACAGCCTTAACCCCCTTGAAGGAACTGTGTCATGTATACAGACCTCAACAATCTTGACAAAATGCCCTTCAAAACCATAACTTTGTGAATATTTATTTGAAACACCCTTTCCACTCATTCAAGAAAATTTGGAGATGGTGCATACAAAGAACCAAAAGCTGTTTTTTGTTTGTGTTTATACACCTTTGCTATAAGCACTTGGATTGAAACATACATTTTCTCAGAATATACCCAGAGATGTAAGACACAACATTGACTACGGTGACAGATAACTCAAAATCATCTATCACATCCAACACCAGTAAATCTGTATCCGAGAGCTTGGCCTGTTTACATGGTATCTCATCATCATAGAACACACAATTAATATGTAAACACATGTCTACCTTTTTTCAAGTTGGTTAAAGAATTTGATTTGGTATGCATTTAAGTTATGAATAGAGGCACCAATTAAAGCACATGAGCTGAACATTGACATTATGCATAATTCAGGTGCTGGTAATAGTCTTTTTTGTATTAAGATATGAAATGGGCTGAAAAAGATTCATGGGCTTGATGCCTTGTTTTTTATTTAATTCATTTTAAAATATCAATTTGTAATTTATGTTTCATGGATTTTTAATATTTATAAATATTAATTACCATCACAGCTGGCCCTGTCTCCTGTATAGGGTTCCTGTCTGTTGATACCTTCTTTGATTTCAGTGGATGGGGTGGTGGGTTTGGTACATCAAAAATAGTTGGAATAGCATTCCAGACAAATTTATCTCTTGTTTGGTTCACGAATTCTGTTTCAGTGAAGTACATATCACATATTCTATAATTACTATTCAAGTAATTTACACCCTTCCTCATCATATCTGCACGACAGCAATTAATAACCCATCTTTTATTTCTGTCAATAGCAAAATGAATGATTTTACCACTATTTGAGGTATTTAATAATTTATTTCATGACAGTTAAATTATAAACAGTGATTTATATATTAAGTCTATATCTATCTATAAGTATCAATTGCTTGCATTAAAAAAAAAATATGGATGCAGGTGATCATGTAAATTCTCAGTTACTTACTGTAATTAGGGAAAATGATCTGATTATTTAGTCATGTAATTTTACAAGTCCAATTATATTATTAACAACATTGACCTAAAACTAAAGTAAAAGAATAACAAAATCATAAATATTTATAGATCTAAACTACCAGAGACCTTATAAATAGTCTTTGTAGTTTGGATCTATTAGATCTATCTTCTATCATGATCTATGTCTATGAAAATAGAAATATAATAATCTCGATTTTTATTTTAAAATGTCACACTCTGACATTATTCTTCCTAAAACATGTATACACTAATGTTTTAGCTATACTTCACTGAACGAGATTTATCTATTATAATTAAAATTTCTTCGTAATTTTCAATATTTACGCCAGCCTGTGTGAAAAGCAAACCGCATTGACCTAAAAGAAAACCGTATCAAACATTGACCTAAATATAAAATCTTTTAGACCAATGGTATCAACATGATATAATAAGGCTCGCAACAAATAATTTTAGCCAATCATAACACTGTCATAGTTTTCCTTAAACTAAAGGCAAAGGGAACCAATGTGAATGTGATAACAAATAGAAATAATAACTGCTGAGTGTTCAGGAGGGAGACGGGACAAGGTTAGTTATATTTTTTTATATGACATCGATTATCATAATCATTGATACTGGTCATAATGAAAATAGTTATTAATATTTATTTGGCTTTTCTAGATTTGGGGATATTGTATTAGATATATTATTAGTTACTGTAAAGCTTTATCATCAGATAACAGGTAGATCAGGGATTCGCCATAGCATAATGATGGCAACATTTTCCGTACTATATCAGTATATGTTATTAATAATAAGTACTGTTTGCCTCCTTGAACTGAGCGATGATCGACATAGATTGTCTACATCAAGTAAATAGAGCCTTTTATTGTAGGTTTTTATTGGAAATGGTAACACCAGAAGTTTAATATTTAGCTTTATTACAATAAGTCTACACTCTATAGTGCAGAAGTGTCAACCTGAGACAACTCATATCTGTAAGATTATGACCAAAACAATCCTGACAAATTATCAAGGCCATTATAACCCAGATAGCCAGCAGTGGCTGTATGTGGCACCGGTGACAGCTTTGGTTTAACGTACAGTGATAACCAGTGGTAATAACCATATCTAGTCCAATAAACAATCTAGCTCGCCGAGTCGGCTATCTCGTGTAAGCCAGCTAGGCAGGCCGTTGTGAATTTCAACCGCTCCAGATTGCCTCGATCTATATGTCAGTGTATGTTGGCTTATCATTGTACATTATGTGCCCTGATGCTGACTCGACCTAGATCTCTATATTGCAGAATAGCGCGCGTTTTTTAAATTATTTGTCGTTGAATGTAGAAGTGTTTTGTCCAATTACTTCCAAGCTTCAGCCGTCTCGAATGATGAAAGTTCATTTTCCCCATACAAAAAATCCTGTCTATTAGCAAAGAAATTATATTTTATATTTACTAAACATGGAACTGCTACAAGAATTTATGGATTGATTTAGTTCTGTGAATCCCCCTAAAACGTAAATTTACAAACAATTTCACTTCTTGTTCCATGCTACTTCACTATGTACACGGCTTTACTGACCAACAAACAGCAAAGATGTCTGGATCACGGACTGCGCGTGCGTCGCGGGAATTGTCCATTCTGCAGTATAGAGATCTAGTACACGTCAGCCTCAGGGCAATGATTGGCTTACATGCATACACTGATGTAGAGGTATGAAAAGTACCGGGACTCGTCACTATCTCTGCCCGTGCCGGATCTCGGTCTTAACTAATCAGTCTCATCCAGGATACAAAACTCCGAACTCATGTAGGCGCTTTTAATTCAAGGAAAATCTACTTGATTCCTTTAAGGTCTAGGCATATATATATGGAAGTTCTCCCCTCAGCATCGTCAGCGTTGTTGTGTAAAGTTGAGGGCGGGAACTCTGTTAGATTGATCTTAGGAGGAGAGTTAATGATGGCCCGTTCGTGCGGATTAGCGGTTTGGGTCACGCTTGTGTGGAGTCGTGGTTCTCGCGGTTGATTGGTGTTGGGAAAGAAATTAGTAGTCGTCCGTGCGTGACACTTGGCGGTTTAGGGCCGGCCAGTTGTTTGAGTCACACGGAATTGGAGACTGTGACCGCGGGGGTTGGTTGAGTTTTGTCTTGTGGGTGGTTGGAGTCAAGTACATGATTTATTGGTGTCCATTGCTCGTTGTTTGTTTGTATTGTATTGTATTGATGCCTTTTGTGGTGTGGTTTGAATGTGTGAGAGCTTCATTTAGTAATTATTTGTATTATCGCTTATGGTTCAGCCAAAGTCATCGGTGATTGGACTGGGTGACCATGTCAGTCTACTGGACAACTGAAAAATACCGAGATGATGATGATGATGATAATAATAATAATAATAATAATAATAATAATAATAATGTATGTTTAATAAAGCGCCCTTACTAGCAGGAGCCATTCAAAGGCGCTGTACAAATAATATGTAATATAATAATACCCCAAATAATAAGTCTGTAAAAACCCTGTAATGATTTCAAAGATAATAATTATTTATCTGTGAAAGCGACATTAAATAGGTGTGTTTTTAGAAGAGCCCTTAAAATTTCCAAGAGACGACGCAGTTCTAATATTTGCCGGCAACTTATTCCACAAAGTGGGGGCTGCAACACTAAACGCACAATCACCATATGACTTGAGCCGAGACACTGGCACCTGCAATAGTATCTGACTGGATGACCTGAGTTTTCGGGATAACTTTCTAATGGAAACCAGTTCACACAGGTATTCTGGCACTATATCATTAATAGATTTATAAGTTATTAATAAAATCTTGAAACGGATACGCTGTCTAACAGGTAGCCAATGTAGTTTTGAAGAATTAGGGCGAAATGATCATATTTTCGAGTATTTGTCATTATGCGAGCTGAACCATTCTGAATTCGCTGAAGATGATCGATGTTATAATCAGATATGGCATATAACCGAGAGTTACAATAGTCTATACGGGATGTAACAAAGGCATGGACTACAGTTACAGGTGCTTCTTGTGTCAAGAATGCGTTTAAACAGTGGATGTTCTTCAGATGATAGTAGGCAGCTCGACATAGCTCGACATACATGTTAATACATTAGTAAAAAATAACCCTTAGATTTTTTAATGACCCATCTGTCAAATGATCAGTTAAAAAGAAAATACAAGAACTATAAAATAACTAAATATAATCAACTAATATAAGTTAAATCTATATTACATAATATGCTAATTACACCAGTTTCACTGTTGTAACTTATCTAATAGCTGAACTATCCGAGAAATATTTCGATGACAGTCTCAATCAGCATACAAAACTCCAACTCATGTAGCCGCTTTTAAGTCAAGAAAAATCTAAAATCTACCAACTCTACAAAACTTCTTTATTCCGTTAACATCATATAGATATACATTTGTATTCATATAGGGGAATTGTCCCCTCAGCACCGTCAGCTTTGTTTGGCCGGTAGACCCACGTACATGGTAAACTTGTCCAATCATGCACCGCTGATTTGGTTAAGTCAAGAACAATCTCTTCCTAAAACTACTCCCACACATCCACAGAATTTGAATATAAACTTACTTAACAAGGTTACCAAACAAGATGAGAATAAAAATTCCTGAATTACGAAAGACCTTGAACAAGATGTTGAAATGAAAATTTTACTGAGTTATAGAAAATTCCAAGAGTACAGAATAGGAATTACAAGTCAGAGTGTTCTGCGATAATGCAGCCCCCCCGCATTAAAACTGGGAATATCTATAGTATATAAACAAATGTGAAGCAGCATTTAGTTTGCCAACATGGCAGCAACAGCTTTAGCGGTATTGGTACAAGTGATCAGTCCAAATGGATTAAAACGGTTATATTATAATATATGATATACATGAACAGACAAGAAAACTATCAGCTGACTTACTTAAATTATGTGATGTTGTGGTTATCGTCGTGTTCTCAAATGAATGAAATCCATGAGAAAATCCGATGCCCAGCAAAAAACGGTCCACTCCGAGTTAATAACATAGCCAAACATGGTATATGGTGTAAAGCAATTGAATGGTTTTAGTGCTATTTGAAATTCCACTCCCAGATGATTGATGTTTTAAAAACACAGTAAAAGTTAAAAACACCTTGCTTTATACTATTATGAGTTTCAGAAATCGTTTTATCCTCTGACACAGCTATGCACGCGCGCACAGACACACACACACACACACACACACACACACACACATATATATATTTTATATATATATATATTATATATATATATATATATATCGATACAATTTTATTACTTTTCTGTGTTCATCTGCTGGAGCTCCATAGTTTACACCATACAAGCAAATATAGAACATGTACCATAATTAATGAATGAAACATATCCACAGTTTATACGTTTTTTATTGATTTAAGCAAACCGTTTTCAGAATATACTCCTTTCGTGCACATTTACATTAGAATATATCGCTTGGTTAATTAAGATGCCATTAATATTTTACTTAATTTCTAATACTCATGCAAACCAGTCCACATTAATTATCTTGTTAGCAAAGTGTAACGCGTTTGGATAAAAAAATTCGAATTAGAAAATAATACGGTTAATAGATAAACGCTAGCTGTTATTAAGCAGTGATTTATTATTCGATTAAGTTTTACTTAGCTGATTATAAACATATATAATTTTATACTGATTACCTTTATCTGTTCCTGTATGCGTTAATCGGTACTTAAATTGTATTTACAGCATTATTATTAAGAGAAAATAAAAGAATGTCCACGCACATTTCTGTCATGCTTGATGAACTTCTTTGAGCAAACCGCCACCAGCTTCTTCAAGTCGATGGTTCTTGACTCACATGCTCACCAGAGCAACATAATGTTGACCTGGATTAGGGAAAATGCAGCTAGTTCTACTCCTAGCAGTCTGTGTGTGTGTGTCTGTGTGTGTGTGTGTGTGTGTGTGTGTGTGTGGTGGTGGGATTGGGGTGTTGTTGGGTCAGCGGAAGTGAAGAATCTAGCACTAGAATGCGACATAAGCAATAATTCAAATCCCGTATCGATCATCAACTATTGTTTTTAGTAATTGCATGCCCGTATTTTTCCTCGTTCGTAAGTATGTTGGCGGTGACCCGGGATTGACCTTGAACAGTTAAGACATTCAAGAGTGAGAAATTTCCGCTATCCAAATTGATTATCATAAATACCAGACTTTTTGAGGGTTTAGGGAAAATCGTTGTGATATCAATGGGTCTCTAATTATATATTTACTGCTATATCTGATTGTTTTAACAAATAAGATTATCATTGTTTCCATAAGCTATCGATAAATAACAGTGTCTAGCTGGATGGTATATATATATATATATATATATATATATATATATATCAGTCAGAATCCGTTAATCCGACAAGGTTTGTCACATGATAATATGGCTCTGTCACACATTTTATATCATAAAGAATTACATCCGTATTTAAGCTAATATTCAATAACTGCGCCCAAGATACTGAATGGGGTGGAACCATTGATCATTCTGATGTTTGTTAATTACAGACACTATAAAGGAATACTCATGTCACTTAGTCCATCAAATTAACTCGCGATCAGCTCATTGGAAATATCACACATTTGTGTTTGTAATTAGCCGTGATAGGCTATAAGATACCCACAGGCAGTTTTAGGCCACTTTTGTGCACACGGTAAGCTAAATGGGCCGAGCGACCTCCATGGGTAATGAGGCGAAGTCAAAGATGAAACAACCTTCAGATATGCCCACGCCGATATTCGAACTGAGATGGTAGTGATATGTGGTCCAACGCACTACCAACTGGACCACGGAGGCGCCCAGAGAAGAAACCCTCGGATAAGAAAGAAAGGCATCCGTATCAACTCATCTGTACGAAAATATTTTTAGCCGAAGCGGAATGTTTCTGTAAAGATAGATCGATGTTAATATAAGGAAATGATCTGACAGCATGGATCATCCAGACATACCCCTGATCACGGGAAATAACCAGATCTAAGATGGGACCATGTCTGTGTGCTAATGTTTGCCCAATCTGTCTTTGGTCCGTCGATAATAGCTACATAACTCTAGTTTGCAAAAGAAGCATGAAATAAAATGCTGACTCCGCCAACCTTTATTAGTCAAAGCTGCGTGAAGGAATGAGTTGGATCAAATCTATACAGCTCTGTAATTTTACCATTCAGCCATGTTTCCGTGATAACAAGATCCCCGTATCTTTCACATCAGCATTATATTTTGTCACATTTGTTTCATATTTAATATCATTCAATTAATGAATGCATTTCATTGCATTCCCTGCGCGTATGCATTTATAGGGTCTGCACTTATTACATCATGTATAATACAATTATTTCCGTACGTTTTCAGGTATAATATTACAATATTATGTTTGCAAGCAATTGTAGTAAATCTAATAATCTAATATATTAAACACAATTCAATGCTGGTTAGAATCTTTTACTTTCACAAATTGAATTATATGCTTAGTCAAAGATTGGCTCACTTCTGTTGCGTGTAAACGGACAAATCTGTGTTTCCTTTCAATAAAATGACCACCTCTGTGTTGTGATCGTTTGGTGCCCAGATTTATGCCATTAAGCTACACCGAATCCCAGATGCCACCCGTTACATATTGAATGGTAATTTATAAAACCGATGCCAATATCCGCTACCTTCTTCCCAGTGTTTAGCTTTAAATCTGGCTTACAGCTGTGTTTGTGGTGTTTGTGGTTCCGTAATCAGTCGGCCCTTCGGCCGTATGTCCCAGGTGTAACCGACGCCAATGACAAATAAACCAAATCGGATTTTCCTCCAGAAGGTGTCAGAAAATATATAGAATGTGCCTTTTCCGCGGCAGGCCTCTAATTCGTCACTAGAATGGCTACAGGTACTCCCTTTACACTTTGATGATCCGTCACGAAGGAAATTCTTATCTCGCCTAATTTTCAAAATTAAATATTTCCAGTGCTAATCCTTCAGCGTGAGCGGTAGTTCTCACCAATTGTATTTCACCGGCTAACTCTTCCAAGCCGTTATATATCCCAATAAACCAGTCCTTTCTCACTGATAAGCATGTTCTATGGAGTTGAGAATTAAACAAACATGGAAATAAACTGCCCGATGAAGCCAGTTAATTAACAGAATATATATTTGTAGATTAAAAACTAATAGGTACCTTTGTTTAAATGTTTAAATTAATAGATAGTTTTAAAATAGATGGAGAGGGGAGATGGTGTGTTAGTTAAAGGGACACTCCACCCTCAAAAAATATTTTTAAAATATGTAATGCTTAGAACAATAACCAAATATTCCACAATAATAATCACAAAATAAACCTGATATCATAGATATAGGGAAATAATCCACATTACTGGAGTGCCGCCATTACGGCTTCACTGGAAGCCAGATTCCAAGGCGGGAAGGAGTAAACTGAAATGCTCTGACGTCACATCAGCGCTCTCTAGACTGACGCGGATTATAGTCTCTTGAGTGTTAATTTCTGAGCCATTTTTAATCATCTTCCTCTTGTCAGGTTCCTTCTGGCTCAGACTGATATGGTTTTATGTCATTCATGAGGTAATTTTAGCATGATGATGCCGTTTAGTTATGGAATAATTCTTTGCTCACATATTTTTACATGCTTTTGTATGGGCTCTACAGACTTCAGGTCAGCCGGATACGCTGAAGTGACGTCAGCATTCAGGAGCTTCCGGTCTCTGTCTAGTTTCGAAATGGCGGCACCCATAGGCCATTAAAAGTCGATTAATCAGCACTTTGAACTGGATTATTTAATATGTGGGTGATCGTTTGATATTTTGACATTATTCATGATATTTGTGAGTATAGCTGTATTAGATCTCAAAATTTGAAATGAAGGTGGACTATCCCTTTAAAGTCCATGCACTCACTGTTCATAGACTAGCGGTTGTACTTAAAGGTCGTAGTAGCTTGGATGTACAAGCTTGGATATACCAGCCTGGATGTTCTAAAAGGTCGTACCAGCTTGGATGTACTATGGCATGTATACATAGGTCTTGAAATACAATCACGAACGTCGTAGATTCTGAGCCCCAAACAGAAATGTTTGGCCAAACATTATTTGTCTAATGTTGTTCATTTTTTCCTACGGTGTTTTTTGATCAATTTGGTATATATTTACAGATATAAATCAACTCATAGTGATCAGAATGTACAAAGTTGAAAACGACAGTTCTACTGATGACTTGGACGACGTCCAAACGGTAAGGATACCGAAGGTGATTTAAGTGCCTCGGATAACGTTACATTAACCTTTATTGATCTGGTTCTGGAAGATGGGAAAGGGTCCAATGAAATAAGTGGCAGCACTGATCACCTGGCACACGCTAAGGTTTGTTACTTAGGAATGGTAATATATTAACCATTTGTGGGAGTTCCTTTGTTTTGCCAACAGCCAAATATAGACGGATCACACGTTTATAGATAATTTTGCTTGAATGTTTTGGTTGCGATTATGGGAGAGAAAACTTAAATCGGCAATAGTAAAAGAAACAGGTGGTAAACAAAAACGGCTCTCTTTTTTATTTAGTTTGGCATGTCCATGTAGACTTGCGCGTTCAATTTATCGTTTGTTTCTGTCACACAGGAATGTGTCGGTTCTATGTCTCATTCAATGGAAACAATAGATATGAAATATCCACCCATGCTAGACGCATTGGTGACCGACGGAGAGCTGCTTCGTCGTGTGGAGAAACAGTCGGGTGCAGAAATTCGCCTTGTGGAATGTGGAAAGGTCTCAATCGTAGGAAGTGACCAATTATCTATCACTGTGGCCTATTCAATGCTCGAGGACGCAATTGCCCAAAACTTGGATCAGAACACACCAGACAAGACCAAGATTGATGACACCATCAAGCGTGTGGTTCTTGACGTGTTGGAGAAGAATCGAAAAGTCAACCAATCGGCCGGAGATGATCATGATGGATCATGCTCTACGCCAGAATCAGAAATGAAAACAAATCAAATCGAAGAAAAGGGTAGTAGTTCTGCGTTAGACAAAATATCGCTTGATGATCCAGGAAAATACCTGAAGGAGTTCGCTCTGTCCAGAGGGTACAACGAAGAAAAGGTCGACAATATATTTGCCCATTTTGGTCACGATCTGAAATTTGAAGTGTTTTACCGTGCCTTGAAAAACATAATAGAAATCCCCGAAAACAAAACTGTCCCATTTTCATATGAAAAACACAGTAAAAGTTAAAAACACCTTGCTTTATACTATTATAAGTTTCAGAAATCGTTTTATCATCTGACACAGCTATGCACGCGCGCGCGCACACACACACACACACAATATATATATATATATATATATATGTCGATACAATTTTATTCCTTTTCTGTGTTCATCTGCTGGAGCTCCATAGTTTACACCATACAAGCAAATATAGAACATGTACCATAATTAATGAATGAAACATATCCACAGTTTATACGTTTTTTATTGATTTAAGCAAACCGTTTTCAGAATATACTCCTTTCGTGCACATTTACATTAGAATATATCGCTTGGTTAATTAAGATGCCATTAATATTTTACTTAATTTCTAATAGTCATGCAAACCAGTCCACATTAATTATCTTGTTAGCAAAGTGTAACGCGTTTGGATAAAAAATGTCGAATTAGAAAATAATACGGTTAATAGATAAATGCTAGCTGTTATTAAGCAGTACACATGCAGTGATTTATTATTCGATTAAGTTTTACTTAGCTGATTATAAACATATATAATTTTATACTGATTACTTTTATCTGTTCCTGTATGCGTTAATCGGTACTTAAATTGTATTTACAGCATTATTATTAAGAGAAAATAAAAGAATGTCCACGCACATTTCTGTCATGCTTGATGAACTTCTTTGAGCAAACCGCCACCAGCTTCTTCAAGTCGATGGTTCTTGGCTCACATGCTCACCAGAGCAACATAATGTTGACCTGGATTAGGGAAAATGCGGCTAGTTCTACTCCTAGCAGTCTGTGTGTGTGTGTGTGTGTGTGTGTGGTGGTGGGATTGGGGTGTTGTTGGGTCAGCGGAAGTGAAGAATCTAGCACTAGAATGCGACATAAGCAATAATTCAAATCCCGTATCGATCATCAACTATTGTTCTTAGTAATTGCATGCCCGTATTTTTCCTCGTTCGTAAGTATGTTGGCGGTGACCCGGGATTGACCTTGAACAGTTGACATTCAAGAGTGAGAAATTTCCGCTATCCAAATTGATTATCATAAATACCAGACTTTTTGAGGGTTTAGGGAAAATCGTTGTGATATCAATGGGTCTCTAATTATATATTTACTGCTATATCTGATTGTTTTAACAAATGAGATTATCATTGTTTCCATAAGCTATCGATAAATAACAGTGTCTAGCTGGATGGTATATATATATATATATATATATATATATACAGTCAGAATCCGTTAATCCGACAAGGTTTGTCACATGATAATATGTTGGATAAAAGAGAATGTCGGAATATCGAGTCCGTGACATACCGGTAGTCTCTGTCACACATTTTTATATCATAAAGAATTACCTCCGTATTTAAGCTAATATTCAAGAACTGCGCCCAATATACTGAATGGGGTGGAAGCCATTGATCATTCTGATGCTTGCTAATTACAGACACTATAAAGGAATACTCTTGTCACTTAGTCCATCAAATTAACTCGCGATCTGCTCATTGGAAATATCACACATTTGTGTTTGTGATTAGCCGTGATAGGCTATAAGATACCCACAGGCAGTTTTAGGCCACTTTGTGCACACGGTAGGCTAAATGGGACGAGCGACCTCCAAAGGTAATGAAGCGAAGTCAAAGATGAAACAATCTTCAGATATGCCCACACCGAGATTCGAACACGGGTGGCAGTGATCTGTGGTCTAACACGCTACCGCTAGACCATAGAAGTGCCCCTAAATATTTGGCAACATTTTCGTGTTGTCGGATTATCGAGGTCATTTTACATTGAAATGTCACATTCTGTTGACGAAATGAAGTGTCGGAGTCGGAACGCGGAACACGATTTTGTCGGATTAAAGACTCATTTATAATGGAGCTAAATCCGCCACAGGCAATAATGTGTCGGATGGTGGATTAGTCAGATAAACGATGTCCGGATTAACGGACTCTGACTGTATATATATTATATATATATATATATATATATATATATAGTTATTTGTGGGCATATTCGAAATTTGGTTTTCCAGACAAAAGAAACTTCATTACATCATGTATCTCATTTCCATCTATGATATTAATTGTTCCAAGAACGTGGTCCTTATGGAATCAGTACATAAGTTGAGCATATTTGAGAAGGAACATTTCCATTTGTGGAGATATTAGAATCGAGATCTTACGCTAGAGAAGAACGGCATCGTTAGCAAGCTCCGCCGTGACTACACTTACAATACTCAATTCAGTCATGTTATTAATTGATTACCGTATTCTTCCTTGTACTGTGCCTATTCGTGTATAACACCCCCATTCCCTTGACCCAGAAATCTATGGATGAACCTAGTTTTGGTGTATAACGCGCATGAGAAACCGGGAAATCTGCATCTGCAAATTGATCCGTCGCCAAACGACTAGTAAATGGATCTCAACACCGTGGAGACGTCGTCAGAATTTTGGGCGATAATCGGGGACGGAAAGAGGGAGGAACGGCGATGGGGGTCGTTTTCTCAACGAAAGTTAAGTCGGCGAAATGGGACTGTCCAAGTGCGGACCTGGCTCGTCCGACCCGACATCGGCGGCACCTCAGCGACGTCGATATAGGGGTGTGTAAGACACCCGCTATGTTTACATATAGACGGCGCTTCAAACTGTGGAATACACCGAAATAGACGAAACACGTATACGGTATCAGTAAAACTTTAATCAAATACTTTATTACATACTACTCTATAAGAAAAGGTACGATCAAAGTCAAAAGGTACCCGGGAACGGGTCTGAACAAATTAAGCTGGAAACGTTTAGTTGTGGTGTATACCGCGCACCCCCCAAAACAAACAAGGAAAATGTGGGGTGAAATCTGCGCTGTATACGCGGAAGAATACGGTATACAAAAACAGGCCATAGTTGCAGGTGTGTCTGTGACTTCTGATTCATATTAGGCTCGTGTGTTAAAACAATTTAACAATAGTACTAAATTAGTAAGGGTTTTGTGTATTTTAATTTTATTTATGAATAATAAATGTACCTAATAGAATATAACAAATACACAAACTATCTGATGTATTTTAGATTTGTTTGCAAAGAAAGTTGTATCGTGTGTGTGTGTGTGTGTTGGAGCTTATGTAAATTTACAGCAAACTATAGTAGTCTACTACAAATTGTTTGATAAGATTTAAATCAAGTCACTTACTTAATTAATTGTGTGATATTCACCAGGATTCGGCCAATCAGATGCCAAACATAAAAAATAAACAAAGCACACTACTTCATTCATTTTGTCATATTTCAAACATGACAATCAGGTTTTGATAGTAAATACAATTTGAAATAATCGATAATACTAATATTTGCTAGGATGGTGTCTGCATGGTTTTGTTACTTTTTTATTGTTAATTTCTGTTATAATTTGCGTGCATATTCCATGATGTGGGTGACCTTCAGAAGAAAACAAAGTAAATATTCTTTTCCTTATTTACACAAAGGACTAGCAATAAATTATTACAATATACTTAGTCATTTGAAATAAAGTTATGTGAAATAAATATTTTTTTTTAATTTTTACGTTTTGTTTTCTGTTTTATTTCTTTTTTCCCCCTCCTTCCACCTTTTTTCCCTTTCCCCCTCTGACCGTAATGCTCCCCAGCCTGAGGGGGCTCCTCCGTGGTCTCGCGGTAGCGTGTTGGATCCCAGATCACTACCACCCGTGTTCGAATCTCGGCGTGGGCATATCTGAAGATTGTTTCATCTTTGACTTCGCTTCATTACATTTAGCCTACCATGTGCACAAAAGTGGCCGTAAAACATCGATCATCCACAGCCTGAAGACCGCACTTTGACTCCAGTGATAAGCATATTTCTTCGGGAGATAAAACATATGTCTCATAATATTAGCATCATGGATCCTCACGTCTTTCATATACGTTGCTGGATACAAACATCAGATATATAGTATTAGCGCAGAGATCAAGTGTGGGTAGAAATAAAACACTCAGTAGATTTGGTTTGAAATACGTTGAAAACGGTCCGAATCTAGGCTTAAAGCTAGACAGTCGGAGCAAAGATGCATGCCTTGAGTGCACGTGAACGCACAATTTAGACACATCCAGCTATGGAACTTATATTGTTCATTTTGAGTTGTGCAAATGACATAAATAAACATGAGTGATGTACACATATAAATGTGCAGCCAATATATATATATATATAATTTAGATTATTCCATGACAGTTCATTACAAAAAATCACGTCATGATATATAATAACATATATTACACCAGTAAAAAGAATTATTCCTATATATATATATATATATATATATATATATAAACGACCTAATATTGAAAAGAGAACACGTATATTACGATTCAAAAGAATCCAGATGAGATCCGAAACAGTCTTTTGAGACATCAGTATATTTTTATATACACTACTAAAATAAGTACTAATTATTTTCAAATGTCTAATATGGTCAACATAGGTTAATGCCTTTATTTTTTGTGAGGTCTGTGCCTGCCATAGCGTTCCTGTATGTTGAAAGCTGAAAACATGACTTACTCTGAGCGCAAGTCACAGTCGATGCCATGTAAACGGGCGAAAGGCGTAAACTCGAATTGTCTGCAAAGGATTGGTATGCGCTTATTATTTGTTGCGTTGTATCGGTGGCGGTGGATGCTGCTAGACGTTTCTTGGGTCCACCGAATGTTCCCAGAACAGTCTAAATGCTGGATGATTGCTCCACCAATTGGTCGATCAGAGAGATTCGGCGTATCCAGATATACGGTTGAATGTTTTTTTGGGCGTGATATCGGGCGAAGGCCGGGCATACGAGAAGACCACAGGGCTAGGACGTCAACGGTGTGCTATGGCCAGGGAGGACCGACTTTATACCTAGTGACCTGTGCTCTCTGGAGCGGGTTCGTCGGCCGAACAGCTGCAGTATGGCCTTCTGCTTGCCGCTGCATGCATGACACCGACGTTATAGTCACCGGACGACGATTGATGTTTTACTGCCACTTTTGTTCACATTGTAAGCTGAATGGGTCGAGCGACCTCCAAAGGTAATGAAGCGAAGTCAAAGATATATTCAGATATATGCCCATGCCGAGATTCGAACCCGGGTGGTAGTAATCTGTGACCCAACGCGCTACCAGTTAGACCACGGAAGCGCCCTCACCAGAGAGTTAAGAACTGACTCCGGATAGCAAATGGGTTAATTTACACTGCGGATCTAGAAACAAATCGATGTAAGGTCCTACACTATGGCAGAAAGAACATGCAGCTAGAGTACACGATGAACGATGGCCAGAATTCATTTGCAGTCCAAGCTGTGAAAGAAGAAGAAGACCTTGGTGTTCTCTTTACTGAGGACCTAAAAGTTAGCAAGCACATAGCAGCAGCAGTGAACAAAGGCGATAGAGTAGTTGGAGCAATCCGAAGGTCATTCAGATACCTTGACAAAGCCATGCTGGTACAGCTGTACAAATCACTGGTCGGGGGGTCACCCGGAGTATGCCAACACGGTTTGGTGCCCAAACAAGAAAGCGGATATAGACCGCCTTGAAAGGGTCCAACGCGGAGCTACGAAATTAGTTCCGGAACTAAAACGACTAAAACTCCCAAGTCTAGTTTACCACAGAGATAGGGGAGATATGATAGGGACATATAAGATCCTAAACGGCCTGATAGACACCATACGAGCATCCCCATTGCAGTTAGCAGAAGAAAGCAAGACACGCTCCCATAGTCTGAAACTAAAGAAAAATCACTGTCGGACTACATTAAGACAGCACACTTTCAGTCAAAGAGTGGTCGACAGCTGGAATGGTCAACCAGAGACAATAGTCACAGCTCCAACCCTAAACACATTCAAAAACCGCCTTGACAGACACTGGTCAAACCACCCCTGTCTGTACCACTACAAAAAAATGAAAATTTAAACTGAACCTATACCCAAGGCAAATGCGACATATTATCTATAGATATAAGGTGGGCTGAAAAGGAATATATCCTATAAGAGTCCGCAAAGGTTTCAAGTGAGTAATTAATGTGTACGTGAACGATAATACAATTTTTACTAGGAGTTGATATTACCAGAAATCCTCCAATCTAACATATCTCCAAACCATGCATCAGCTGAAAATGTGGAGGAAATAGAGACGTGTTGTTCTTTTTCACTAATGCACCTCTTACCTCAGTAAATTCATTGAAAACAGGAAGACAATGTTCGCATATGTGAATCGTAAAACATGCACACGAACAGCATGTGATGCGGCTTATATACCAGACTTGCCATGCATGGGGGCAATGTCTTTAGTGCCATCGTACCCTACCCTCTCCCGCGGCATGGGAAAGAATTAAAGAAGACAACTCACCATGCTGGATGCAGCAGTTCAATTTACTCAATTCATCAATAGTACTCATTTACCATACAATGCTATACTACATGTGTAGCTTATTCATAATTATGTTAATGTTGATAATTTGTTTACATAGATGGAGAAAATATTTACTTTCGTTCATTTTTTTGCATTCCTTGGCCAAGAAATGATTATAGAACCATTTAAAGTCAAATAGTAACCGAAAACGTGTTTTGTGGCGGCCATATTGAATTTTAAAATTTTAAGTGGGAACCGTTAGTGTGACATCTTGACTCCCAAAAATATTTGTTTAGATCAGCAGTCAAAAACCCTAGCAGTTTTATGCTTTCTTCAAAAAATGCACGAGTCGAGCTTAAATTAAACAGCTCCACTAAGTAAACATCTTCGAGAATGGAAATTTTAATTTTCGCTTTTCCTTCTTATTTACTGTCACACTTCGATATTGCTACCAAGTTGTACCTGAAATCATCGGAACCTTCAACACCCTAATCAGTGTTCCTGAATTTTGACTACTTTAGTGCCAGACTTTTCCATTTCCAGGTGTCACTGTATACAATGACTGACTGGACTGCAGTCAGCATTTGCACAGGTGCTTAACTGCAAAGTTAATTGAATCCCAGGTTTGTTCAACTCTGCAGTATATTAATGTGGCTCTTAAATGCTGGAATACATAGTTGTCATTAGTTAGATTTTGCTGGTTCCATTTAATGATTGGCATGATTTGGTGATGCAAAATCATTACGTTACCAAAAGTCAGTTTCAAGTTCAATTTTGTGGCCTGGTGTTTGTTTGGGTGTTGTTTCCAAACCTAGAATGTTAGTGATGAAACATAAATATATGTGATATCTTAAATTGACATATTTGTAGCCATCAAACATTAAATTTTTCCGTAATCTCATTTTATGAAATCAAGCAAATCTCCTTAGGCTATATGCCAGAAAACTAAATGATGCTTGTATTACGAATTTATAAACCCAATATGTCATGACCATTCAATCAGTTATCTCTGAACTTGTTTTATTCCTTACATGTTATTAAATTGTTGTTGTAGTTGTCATTGGGTTGTTTAGCCTTGGCACTGGTCGCATCTAGGACATGTTAGCTAATGTCCATGAAGGTGTGAATCTATGTTGGAAACTTCAATGCAAGAACATGTGCTCCTTTCATTTTTCAATGTAAACGTGGGGTTAATTCAATTCCGAAATTGGAAATTTAAAAAAAAATGGAATTGGAATGGATAAATTTGGAATTGAAGTTTGCTACAAAAACAAATTAAATCCACAAAGTAATTTTTTAATTCAGAAATATCTGTTCCATGACAATCCTACTTTGAATATATACTATTCAGAGTAGATATTCCAAATAGGTATTCGGAGATCCTACTCATGACAAAAAGTAGTAGGTAAAAAATTCGATTGGTCAATTTGGAATTGAATTGAAAAATTTGATGTGGAATTGACCAAATGGAATTGAGTGGAATTGGAATCGACAAAATGGAATTGGCCCCATGTCTTATATAGCTATATTTGTATACAGTTTGAGAAGTTACACACACACACACACACCAATTCTAACAAAATTCTACCAACACAAAAATGGCACAACTCAAATGTCTAAGCGATATAATCGATAACAAAATGAAGGAACATTCTGGTGCACAGAATCAACTTTTTTAGTTCGGTAAAGTAGCCTGTAGATATTTACCACTAAATCCTACCAAACATTGCTACACATCGATGAAAGCCAGAGAACTGGCACTCCTAAACATCCAAATGAGGCAACTTAACAGAAAAATCAAGCCACGTTCTGATGGAGTTTGGCAATTAGGATGACATTACTTTCAGATAATAAGCTGTATGAGGGTTATC
Organism: Paralvinella palmiformis; assembly: GCA_025642065.1. NCBI lineage: Eukaryota > Metazoa > Annelida > Polychaeta > Terebellida > Alvinellidae > Paralvinella > Paralvinella palmiformis. Next base: position 43,404 of record JAODUP010000239.1, read on the forward strand.
GCAGATTTATAACGAACAACCACATTTTTAAATGATGCAGGAAAAACAAACGATGACAACATCTAGGAATGCACTATTTGGAAGATGCATTAGATTCATTGGCATTTCTCACATAATATTCAATGGTAATACTAGTTTTACAACTTATCACATTACATTGCAAGCAGTGTTACAACTGTAAAATATAGTGGCAAAAGAGAAGCTATTTCCATAATTTGATTCACTTTATCCAACTATCATTTCCGAATCAGCTGTTTAATAATCATTCATATGAAGCAGATGTTGGACCATATTTCTTCGCCGAGTGTTTGCTTTATTTAGTTCTGGTGCTGGTCGCACTTGAAACACAGGGCTACCGTTCGACTCCCCAAATAAATGATGGGATCAGGCTGAAACTATTTACTAAAAGTTGAACCATCTTCCAGACACAAGAACAACTGGGTTTTTATCAGATGACCTTCAAGGTCAAGTGAGGACCACCGAAGACCTTCAGTTAAATTTACAAATATTTCCCATTAAACACATAGCCTATCAAACCACAGGTTCCAGCACATCAAAGCTTCTTTGGTACATTAGCTATAATGGGCTTTGGTCTTGTCTTGAAAATCATTTTCTGCTTGATTATGGCACTGATAAAATAATGAATGTCTGACATACTGGCCGAAGGCTTAACTAAATCAGCATCCACGTGCAGATCTGTGCAAGTAATCTGGGAGTTCGGATTCTTTGAAAGTACTGCAAGTGGTTTCTCCAAGCTGACCAGTTTTCCATGCAAAATGTGATGGCCAATAATGAGAACCGGCTGATTCTGAAAAATGATAGAATACATTGTTAATGGAGACTATTTTTAACCATTATCAACGTTGACGGATTTATTGTCCAAAATCCGGTTTCACCGGTCTAAAGACTGAATTAGCCAATGAATAGGTAAAAGACTAGTAGGAAATTAGATGATTCGAACCAAGAATCCCCCACTTTCAGTCTAGCACTCTAAGACTGCGCTAACTCAACTTACTAGTAGAACAGAAAAAACGGCAACAATCTAATGACAATCACAAGTTAATAAAGCGGCTGATCATAATGATGTTACCTTGTGTGTAAAGAATAGGTCGCCTATGAATTTTCCACTCAGACTAGTTGTCTCCGATTTTGTTTCAAGGTCTCCCTGTAATTCTATCATCATCCATTCTGGACACTTTCCATCCGGATCACATATTCTGGAGCAGAACACCACCAGAAATAGTCAAAAATTAGTTTCAGAAATATTATTATTAACACAATTATTACAGTAGAGTGGATTAAGTCAAACTTTCTATTATTTACATTGTTCGGTTGCACCTGGACATTCGCTACAAACTAATTACCGTAAGCTTATCTTGAATACGTCTGAGATAGAACATTTCAAGCTAGCATGGTGATGATGATGATGATTGATGTTTTACAGCCACTTTTGTGCACAAGGTAGGCTAAATGGGCTGAGCGACCTCCAAAGGTAATGAGACAAAGTGAAAGATGAAACAACCTTCAGATATGCCCACGCCGGGATTCGAACACGGTGGTAGTGATCTGTGGTCCAACACACTACCGCTAGACCATGGAGGTGCCCAAGCTAGCATGGTGAAGTTTGGCCAAAGTACACTCGACTGCGTTATAAAATCTTAAATATCATATGCATGGCTAGATTTGTCTGGTCAATGCCATTTCAGCATAGAAAAATATTTCTTTAAGGGGTAAGGCATCAGGTTAACTCACTGATCAAGTTCTCTGATATCTAACATCCAGTCTCCACAAAATATTTCAAATATCACATTAGCTATTTTTGTTTTGTAATGTATAAACTCTTCATCAAAGCCCTTATAGTATGTGTGTGTGTGTGTGTGTGTATATATATATATATTCTGAATTACAGAAGATTTATCTTTCCAATGGTAGTAAAATTATCAACATTGTGACTATGTGTGGCTAATTAGCATTTAATAAGTACCTATATGTAAACAATCACAAAACGAAAAATGAAATAAAAATCTAGTTTTATTTTGTCACTCATGTATAAATGAAAGCACAAAATTAGGCATCTGATATTGCAAGGTAAGGCCTATATGTCCTCTATGAGTAGCAAGAGAAATTACAATGTGTGCATTTACAATATTACATTTAGCATGCAAGGATGATGACTTTGGTTGGCCACATGTATAAATATGAATTGCACAAAATGTACCCAAAACTGTTTACAAAATGCAAAGTTGTAAATGTTTTATATGTAATCTAGTGACTTATATATATCAGAAAATATATCTATTTACACATAAGAGTTCATGAAATTTTTGGACAATCAGGCACCCACAGCTCAGATAGTCAGCGATGCCTCACTCCTGTTGTCCACGGGGGCACCTCAGTGGTCTAGTTAATAACGCGCTGAACCACAGATCACTACCACCTGAGTTTAAATCTCAGCATGGGCATATCTGTTTCATCTTTGACTTCGCTTCAGTACCTTTGGAGGTCGCTTGGCCCATTTAGCCTAACATGTGCACAAAAGTGACCGTAAAACATCATCATCTGTTGTCCACGGCCAAAGTACAACCTGTGAGGTCGATTTTGTTCGAGGATACTGGTGCTATACAAGTTTGTAATTATTATTATTAGAGACTTTAGTCTATAAGTAACTCTCTCTTGCAAACGTTTGCATCTTTATCCATCAGATGAAATCCATGTGGCTGTGTCACTCATCACTCATGATGTGGACTCTAAATCTAGGTACATGTGTATAAACGGCTCTTGGGTTCTGGATCATGGACGGAGCCTGCACTGCGAGGATCAGGATTTCTTTCGGATCGTTTCGGGGGTTTCCCCTTTCATGAATATTCATGACGCATTTACAGGTATTCTTATTGGTTTGACTGGTGGATGACGTCAGGATTTTTCCATACTTTAGCCTCGTTTTCGAATTTTAATGATTGGCCGAAGATTGAATTAATGGTGCGTTGATGAAGTTACATGTTGACAAAAGACATCTAAATTAACTTATTAATTAATTAAGTTAATCTTTTAAAATAAATACAAACATTTGGCCGGCTGTGATTTTTCTGGTTCGCTCTTGCCATTGGGAAATCCACCTAGAAACATGTACATGATCGCATACTGGCAAACAGACAAAACATACGACAGTGTAGTAGACATTAGTTAGTTATTTAGCCAACAGTTAGTTATTTAGACATCAGTTACTTATTTAAATATTTAGTCATTTACTTTTTTAGACATCAATTATTTTTTTAAGACAACTTTTTTTAGACATCAATGAATTATTTAGACATTAGTTAGTTATTTGGCCATCAGTTACTTATTTAAATATTTAGACATTTAGTGTTTTAGACATCAATTATTTTTTAGACATCAGTTAGTTATTTAGACATTAAATAGTTATTTAGACATTAGTTATTTATTTAGATATCATTTATTTATTTTTTTAGGCATCAGTTAGTTATTTAGACATCATGATGCAGTTACTTATTTAATTTTAGTTTTTTAGACATCAATTAGGTTTTTAGACATCAGTAGTTTTCTAGACATCACTTAGTTATTTTAGACAAGCTATTTCATTGAATATTAAGAGTTTTGAACATTTTTGTGAAAAAGGTATAATCATGAAACAGATACCATTGGTCTTATGATTGGAATGTTTAATTCTTCTTCCTCAACCAGTATTAAAAACCGGTGCTCTATCTTTAATTTAAAAATGTTTAGTACCTACTAAATCTAATCATGTATCAGGACAGGAAATATCATACACAATTAAAGTGAGAATAACATGTTTTAAATTTAAAGTAAGAATACAATGTTTTACATTTAAAGTAAGAATACAATGTTTTACATTTAAAGTAAGAATACCATGTTTTACTTACATCTTTACAAAAAGCTGCATTGGAAATAACAAACTAATTTCAACACAGATATCTCTATTCAGCCAAAATAAATTTACCGCGAAAAAAGTTCAGTAAAGCACTGTCACAATAATATTTACACTGGCTTGAAGTTTATTAAGCGTTCACTGAACCATTTCCGTGACGACTGCGCCATCTAGCGAACATCTGCAGGTCGCGTTTCACCGGACTCATTGAACCATATGATAAAAAGCATTCTTTTACCAATCGTGAGATCACGGAGATCACAATATGTTTCACATATTGATAACATGTCTATTACAGTTCCCAACTTGATGATTTATTTTCAATAACATATAATTTTTCAGGCAAAAATAAACTGTCAACTTTCACCATACAAATAATCTTATCTATTAGTAAAAATAATTCTACATCATATTCGGGCGCCCGCAGAAAAAAATGCAGTGGGGGCCGATGTGTATTTCGGCTCCATCTTTACGTACTGCTCTCCTGTGAGTGGTGAGGGACGAGGTTTCTGAACCACTCCAACATAGAGGCTGTGCCAAATAAGTGACAGCCTGGGGATTCTCCCAGAACAGCAAAGCCAAAGCCAGCACAATTAGCGTTTTTCCAGTGGAGACTCGCGTGTCCCTTGATCCAATCTCCGCTGACTTGGCTGTACCATTACAAACATTCACTAACACAGTTTTCACACATTCAACCCACACCCCGAAAACATTAATACAGTACAAACCCAACCAAACCCCAAGCGGCTATGACATCTACACCCGTGAGATCCCAACAACCGGCCGGCCACAAATCCCCTAGCGGCACGGAACGGGTGACCACCAACTTCTTTCGCACATCAGTAAATCGGGGATCTATGGTTTCACACCCATTTGACCTCACAATTGGTCGGCCATAAACCGTTAAGCAGCACGTACAGGCGATCACTAATTCTTCATAACATAAATTATTTCGACAACCGGCCATGACTTTACATACCATAGGTTAGTTAATGTGTTCAAGCCCAGTTTTCAGAAGGTCGTGGACATATTCTGGAACAATGCTTCGCGGCGTTAAGAAGTTTTAAATTTCTTAGCATACCTATACATGATTGATTTATTTTTCTCTGCAATAATTCAACAATAATATTTACAATTATACTGTATGTGTATCAACAGATCCCGTGTGTATATGTATTTTATAAATGCGTACAGCATATATCAACAACATTGTAATTATATATGTAATTATGTCGTACGTAATTGTAAATATGTAAATAGCTTCTTTTATTTTATTTTTCTATATGGGATGAAAATGTTCCATAATCTCTCAAGTTCCCTGGAAACAGCCTCCCCCCCCCCAAATATTTCCCTAGCATATGACGCCCCTGTGATTAACTCTACGTGAACCCATCAGACTGTGGGATGTTCAGGGCTCAGGCATGTCAGATATAAACAGGCGTCGACATATAAGTAACAGAGTCTGTTCTTTCATTTTATTTTATTTCAGTAACAAAACTCATGCTAATTTTCTACGTTGGATTTTATACAAAATAATCAAACTAAATGCTCTTGATTTGATTATTATAGAGTCTGAGGAAGACCAGTGTATTAAATTTGTATTGTTATGTTACCCTAATTGTTCTTATTATTCATGTGAAATGGATATCAGGAGCTTCTTTAAAAACGTGATTAAGTCTGATGACTCTGACAACAATCAATTAACACACCCCAGGACGCATGTTGAACCAGCAGAGCAGCGCAGAGGGGGACATCAGGAGCAGTTACTCACAGCAACCAATCAGATGCCACCCCGAACACCACTTGCGAAAGTGACCAATGACTTGCCTCATCATCTGGACATTGGATCATACGTGAAACCCACAGAACATTTGACCAATAATCGAAGATATGACCTCATGATGAACACATATGTCCCACCAACTGATTACAGCTATCAAAACGATTCACAAGGCTCCCGCTTTTTTCCGCCACATGTGGATGAACCAATATTCTCCATGGCTAACATACTCAAGTCACTTGAAAGGTGCTTTGTGCAAATACTGTGTGCTGTTCCCTCAACCAGTGTACCGACGTCTAATGGGTGAATTCATCGTGAATCCTTTTGTTAAATACAAATACTTCAATGAGTGCGCGAGGAAGCACATGATTTCCTCCTGGCACAAAGGCACACTGCAAGATGCCAACAATTTCCTCACCACCGTGCAAAGGCCAGAGTTTACCATCATGAGCCAGATGACCGAGTAGTCAACAAAGCAGGCACTCAAAACCGAGAGAAACTGTTCCATAACTGTTCTGCTGCAGCCATGACATTGCATTGGGGGGGGGGAGAGTACATCGGGGAACCTCTGTGACCTACTGCGATTCAGCATAGAAGCAGGGGACACGGCCCTGAAGGATCACATGGAGGGCGCAAGAAAACATGCGAGATACACATCAGTTCGTGTACAGAACGAGCTGATAGTTCTCTCCGAAAAAGTAGTAAGATACAATATTGTGAAAGCTGCAAGCGAATCAAATGGATTCTCTATCCTTGCAGACGAAACTGCTGACATAACAGGCACCGAGCAACTGTCCTATGGGATTCGCTTTGTTGCGCTGCAGGAACAACGGAATGACTCAGCCTTCCGAGCTCACCGGGATGGTGCAGACCGTGTGTTGTCAGAAGGTGTCATCCCTTAGGTGAAAACCTTGGCAGAAGAACTTGACGTAGACTTGACTATGCCTCGGCGATGCGCACGCCAGGTCCACCAGCCGAATGTAGGAGGCTCCATGGAGGAGTACTATCACCGCACCATCTATATCCCTGTGATGTTTGTAGATTGTCATCAAGTATATTATTAATAAATCACAGATACAATCTTGACCATCTGGTTTATTATCTAAACTGTTTCCGGTCCGTTACAATTCTAAATTAAGTCCTCGATATAATTAATTGTGGACTGTTATGGATTGACAACATTACAATCCCGTACATGGATTCCTTGATCCAGTCTCTGGAAAGTCGCTTTGGTGAAAGTAACACGTCCGATTTTCACATTTTCGCACTACACCCGAGAGAAATGCAGCAAACAGAAAGAGTTGAAATCAAGCACATCGTTTCATCTGTCAAGGAAATGTATGACACTGACAACCTTGTAGAAGAAGCTCTAGCGTGGTATGACGTGCAGAAGCATAAGCCACTGGACGACAACTCTCTGGGTATTATCGAGCTGGTGAAGCAGACCACTCTGTTCCCTGCTGTCCGCAAGGCTATCCTCATCGCACTGACTCTGCCTGCAACATCATGTACAGTGGATAGGTCCTTCAGTACACTGCGCAGGATTAAGACCTGGTTAAGATCAACGATGAGTGATAAAAGTCTGTCCGGCCTCCGCATGCTAAGTGTCAACCGCGACAAAGTGAACAGCCAGAAGACCGAGCTAATGAACAGGATCATTGACAATTACGAAAGAGATCCCCGACGGCTCCAATTCCTATTCCAAGAGTAGTAGCCTACTCTACCTGAATGAACTGTTGAGAAATGTTTGTTATTTTATTTATGTTGTATTTTCCATGTAATTTTTTTCAATTTTTTTTATTTTCCATGGGGGCAATTGCCCCCCTTATCCCTCCCTGCGGACGCCCATGGTCATATTTAATAACAAATGAAACTGCTATAAGAACTTGTAGATAGATTTAGTTCTGTGAATCCCCTAAAACGTAAACTTACAAACAATTAGTGAGTTACACTTCTTGTTCTAAGCTACTTACTATACGTGGCTTCACTGGACCGCAAGCCACAGTAGATGTGGACTGCGCATGCGTCGCGGAAATTGTCTATCGTGTGTGTGTTTATATATATATCTGTGTGTGTGTGTGTGTTATGCATTATAAACAGGTCGTCCACTTGTAATGGGTGAATGAGGGTAAATGTTGTGTGCTTCACGCCAGATTTGTATTTGTCATTATGGATCTACAGATATCAGGTCGCCAATTAATGCGCTTCGACTGCCTTTATAATATTGCCATGCACCAGGGTGCGCTACTATAGCGTCACACGTTAAGCTAGTAGAATGTAATAGGTTAAATGATAACTTGTGCTATGTCTTTTCCCACTCACCTTGAGTGGACATACTGGGTAACTCGTCACGGTTTATAAGGTTTCCCAGGGAATGTTAATTGTTTCCCAGCCTCTACACGGCTGCCACTCTAGTGGATCGATCACTGCCCCCATACAACGAACAGGATATAGCTAGGTTGATAATGATTGATGTTTTACGGCCACTTTTGTGCACATGGTAGGCTAAATGGGCCGAGCGACTTCCAAAGGTAATGAGACGAAGTGAAAGACCAAACAACCTTCAGATATGCCCACGCCGGGATTCGAACACGGGTAGTAATGATATGTGGTCCAGCACGCTATCGCTAGACCACGGAGGCGCCCTCCCATGGCTATGGAGGCCATACAGATGGTACTTACGACACAAGTTCGATACACATATAGTCGGTTTGTCGTATCATGGGGACGATTATTGATTCGTGTCATAGTAATTAAAGTATTGGCTAGGCATCATCACTTGTATATGCTGTTTGAAGAACAATTATATTAACTCCTGGATGTTGCGGCATATAAAGTCTGCGTCAAATGAAAGATGTATGGGCTGCATACAGGGGACCCAAGACTAGAGGGGTTCCAATTAAGGTCCCTCTAGTCTAGCGACCCTGATGAATTATATATATATATATATATATATATATATACACAGCAGAGATTTGCATATTTCCAGATTTAATGGAGCTCCTCTGAACTAACCTGAAACAGCCTAAGTATTTGGGGGCCCTCAAGTCGGAGTGAGTTTTTAAAATTCGATGGGGCCCTCGAATATATCTTTTATTAAGACACGGGGGGGGGGGAGATCATATGTAATGAAGGGATCCAAATTATATTAGTCCAGGGGCCTCTAAATACCCAAATCCGTCCCTGGATCCCTGGCATTCAACAGCGGGGAACACGATTCGTCCAGCTATACACACACAGTGCGTCCTCGAAATCCAACACAAGCAACTAATTAATGTTGCATACAGGAAGATAATGATCACAACGACACCGTGATATAGTCATCCTAGTGACGTCTGGACATGAGACACATTTAAATTTATTGTCGTAATCAGAACAATATCCAGCAAAATTAAACTGTCAATGAACTTCCTTAATTGTTATGTCCATCAAAGTGATCCAATTATCCACCCACTTACTAGTAAATCCAGTAGATATAGCTAATTTACGGCTGACAATTGAGAAATAACGCTCTTTTCCATTACTTTCAACAAGGATTTTATTTCAAACACAAGAACCAAAATAGTCTAATTTGAAAATTTAAACTATGAATACAGCATTATCAACTGCCATTTTACATATACAAATATACCATTTATAGATGATCTACTTCAGCCCTGGAACTCCGCCTGACACTCCAGACTGTACAAATAATATGTAATATAACAATACTCCAAATAATATGTCTGCAAAAACTATATCTATATGTCTCTATTTTTTTCTTTTTTGCAAACATCAATATTTGGTACACAAACAAGAGTCCATATTTAATAAATATTATGCCAATTGAGAGCGATAAAATATGAGTGTATAGTGTAAAATGTACAAAATTACAGACGTATTATAAACATTTAAAACTGTAATATATTATATATTTACTACAAGTTAAACTTAATTAGAATAAAACAGAAATAACTTTCACCCCCGCCCAATTGATGAATTGCGAGTGATTCGGAATTGCGAATGACTCAGAATGTCGCAATTTGCGACATTCTGATGTAAGCCTGCTGAGTCAGTCATACATAAGCAGGCTTACATCAGAATGTCGCAATTTGCGACATTCTGATGTAAGCCTACTGAGTCAGTCATACACACCTGATCAGCTTTATGACAGCCTGCACGCGGCTAGACTAAGAAAAGAAGTGTTTCCAGTTGAAAAATAGTCACTAATCAATTGGAAGAAATCGGCAACCCCCGCTGGCATATATCTGGTTTCTGAGATCCCTCCTCTAAACAGAACAACACAAGTGTGTAAAAAATATATTCATAAGGCAATTCATGAAAAAAAGTTATTTCTTAAATCCGTATTGATTAAATCCGGATTGCCACTATATAGGCACACCTAGCTGACTAATAATAATAACAAACTTCTATACACCAATATCCACGAAAAGAATCGAGTTCTGACGCACCTAGTAGAGGATTTGCATGGGCAATCTCATAGTCAAGGTATGATGCAAAATTTATCAACAACTAATCGTGGATGCAGTGGAAACTTAGGAAGCTTATGAGGGATAAGCAAGTCTGAAAGGTGAATTTTCAAATGGTGACAGAAAGAAACTATGCTATTTGATGGCTTATGACATGTTTCAGGTAGTGAGTTTCAATTAAAGAGTAGGAACAGCAACTGAAAAAGCACGAGTGCCAGTATGAGTTTTAACCGTGGGAATAGACAGCCAGTGAAAACCAGATGGACGACCGAAATACCCTAGCTGGTTTGGGTGCTGGAGAAAGCATGGACAATAGACACGCTCGAAGGTTCTCCGGACGATTGATTGATGATTGACGTTTTACGGCCACTTTTGTGTACATGGTAGGCTAAATGGGCCGAGCGACTTCCAAAGGTAATGAGACGAAGTGAAAGACGAAACAACCTTCAGATATGCCCACGCCGGGATTCGAACACGGGTGGTAATGATCTGTGGTCCAGCACGCTACCGGTAGACCACGGAGGCGCCCCAAGAAGGTTCTCCGGAAGAAAGAATTTTCTATTCTGCCATTTTGAGCCTTTCAATGCAATTAATAGGCAGACATGCAGTCCTATGACGTATTTACATAGACTGACTACAGGGACAACTTACAGGCAATCCCATAATGTCATAATGTACAATATCAAAAATGTAATACTTCTTGTACCATCGAGCTCAAACCTATAGCTTACATATTTACCTAAAAATAGCACATGATTATATTTACAAAATATTATAAAAACACGAATAATGTATACAAAGTGCAGCTACGTACATTTCTGTATTGATTTTCTTTGATATGTTGCAACTATGTGCATGGTGTCTGAATCCAGTTATTGGTTCTAACGTCCGCGGTGATCTGAATTAATCAACTCGATCGATACTATCTATAGCTTGGTAACGAGGAAGATTTGGCCATTCCTGAGACAGCGATCTCGACAAATACGGTAATTTCTCTTAATCTCAGCAATATCACCATGCAGTAACCATCACCTACAAACCTATATTGTATGCTATCATTAGTGAATCTAACTCCGGTTCAGATAAAGTGAAATACTAAATTCATTATTGTACAATTCGACATTTTATAACACCACTGTCTGAAATCTATATGTACAAGTGTGTGTATATTCTGGAAAATGTATCTGTGTGTGTGTGAGTGCTAAACGTTTGTGTGCTAAATTATAATTTGCAAGTAAACGACCACCAAGCTGTTAATATATATTGTGGGGTCAATGGGTGTGAAATCATAGTGCTCCGATTGATTGATGTGCGAAAGAAGTCGGTGGTCACCCGTTCCGCTTGGTGATTTGTGGCCAGCCGGTTGTTGGGATCGCACGGGTGTAGATGTCATAGCCGCGCGGGGTTTGGTTGGTTTGTACGGTATTAATGTTTTCGGGGTGTCGATTGAATGTATGAAAGATCTGTTAGTGAATGTTTGTAATGGCAATTTTCGGACTTTGTCAAAATAGTCCCTACCCGAGTGGCGCAGCGTAGTGAAAGACCAGGGAACTATCAAATGGCCTTCACAGCTTAGACCAACCCAATTCTTGAACCGCAGCCATTTCGCTGATGTAATATAATGATTCATACTCACTCATATTCATGCGCTTATGATTTGTTTATGCTACAAAGCATGTTTAAGGTGGAGACCTGTCTAAGTTTGATTTGTGCAGATTATGGGTATCGTGTAGTCTAGTCTATCGTGTGTTCGCTAGAATTCGTGACGACTGAAAAAGCCAGTATCTGAGTGTGGTGCATTGACTATGATTGAGGCATAATCCGCATATACAATAACTTGAATAAGTAAGCACTGAGTTACTACTACCACCCTTACATCATATACATGTTCCACTTTCGAAGGAATAATGACTTAATCTGTACAATAGGTTCGAGCACCCAATGCGCATGCGCCAACACCCAATGCGCATGCGCCAATTATTTGATTGCTATTACTTCCCTGTTAGTAGATTGCTAGTAGCTGTAATTACAACTGCTCAGATCTTTATCACTGACAAACACGATTCCTTGTAACTTGTTGAATTTGGGGTAGAGACCCCTGGCTGTCGCCTATTGGGATAAAATAAAATTCTACCGAAATGTTTTACACAGCAATTTAAATATATCGATACCATATCCATGGAGTAGTGATGGCACAGCCTGTTTAAAACTCTGGTCAAGTCTTGGTTTGTATGCAAGATGCTCTTATTTAATGGATAATGGCAGATTGTAACGCACACTAATCCAATGTTTGTCTAATCGGGACTTTAACGTATTTAATGTGGGACTGTCTACATGTGCTGGTAACCTGTTCCAATCGTTTGTCACTCTTTGACTGAATACATTTTGCCTCAAACTTGATCTTCAAAATTGCTTCACTAGCTTGAGGCTATGCCCTCTGGTAAAGGAACAATTCACTCTCACTGGCCTCGGTCTCAGATAATATTTTTTATTTGATTTATTTTGTACACTAATGTAATACATATAATAACCCTGAAATACATAGATACATTAAAGTACCAGGATAGCAGAAGAAAGTGGAGACACTTATTTCCATTGTGTTCCTGAAATATGATTTAAATATGTAATGCTTATAAAAGTTACTCAAAATCACCGAATAATCACCAACTCTACTAGATATAAGGAAATGATTCTAATTACTGTAGGGTAGCCATTAGCCTATGATCAGGCATTACTGTTTACAGCTTCCTCAATTCAGATATAGCCTATTATGGGGTCAAATACATTTGTATTTGAAAGTATTTAAATCCTTTTTTTTCAAGTATTGGTATGGTTTTGTATTTGAGCTTTTCAAAATGAAAAGTATTTGTATTTAAATACTTCCCCGTATGGTGTTTGATTTTTAAGTACATTTTCAAATACAATAAAATACATAGCTATTTACCTGAATATTTTGCCTGGTATCTGAATATTTTTTTCTGGTAGCAATATGATAATTGAATGGTTCTTTTAATTCTGAAGATTCCTGAAATTAATTTAGAACCAGTCAATCAGAGACTGGCTAGCTTTTGTCTGTGGTAGCTAGAATCCTGCTACACTATTTTCATCTAAGTCAGAAAACATTGGCTACGAATATAGTCATAGTCTTTTTCCAGTGATGAAAACAGATAAAGTTTTTTTTTAAATTCACATACTTTATGTTAATGCGGTGACACCTCTTCTTTATAGAATATTCTCATATGTGCCATAAATATGTGAGAAATGAATTAAAATTAAATATTTTTATATCATAAGCTGGAATATACCATTTACCAACAAATTTGAAGCAAATGGATTGTGAATGAATGATTATTTCAGTGATTAGTAAATCCTCTCCCGGATTGCGCCCTCACAGGGGAGTAATTATTTTTTCACAATGCAGTTCACTCTTAGTTATGTTTTCAGTCATAACTAAGTCTAAACTAATCTGCTTTAAAATATCAAACACAGATACTAGTATTTGCTTGCTTGTAGTTTGGGGAGTATCTGTCGCTTGTTTGGCACAGCCTCTAAGGTGGAGCTTCTGTATCTGAAAATGAATTTGTAAAGTTCCTGGACGTACCGGTGCCGAACTTTTACAAAAGTTTTACCATGTGTTGTTTATGCTGATCTTTATGAAAAGGACCATTGTACATACTTGGTCACAAAGAAGATATTTTCCCTGTGGTCTTCATGAAGTGGAATTAGCAGACATGGGATGGGGTCAATTCCATTTGATCAGTTCCACATCACATTTATCAATTCCAATTCTCATTTTTGCCAACCATTTTTACCTACTACTTTTTCGCCACAAGTAGGTACTTCGAAGACCTACTCTGAGTAGTTTATATTCCAAGCAGGATTGTCATGGAAGAAATATTTCTTAATTAAAAAATTAATTTGTGGATTAATTTCTTTGTAGCAAACTTCAATTCCAATTCAAAATTTAACAATTCCAATTCAATGAAATTTTAGAATTTGATTTCACCACCAGTGGACTCAGAGGCAGTTTAGCAAGGGGTCGTACAAAAATATACATTTATACATAATTTCCATTTGTACTGGTATGTTTTCCCAGCTGGTCAATATTGAGCAGTGAAGATGACAAACATGATCCCACATATTGTATATACTGGCATATAAGTCAACCCGAGGTCAATTTTTGACTCTGTAATTCTTTCCTCGGGCATATTGGGTCAAGTATTGGCTTAAAATCCCTCAAAATCCTAATCATTGTCGTCACTTGCCAAAAAGCTGACTGAGTCGTTTCAAGCTCATGATGTCAGCAAGTGCATCGTAAATATATCAATATCAATTTCTTCACTGGCAGCGACACGCACACACACGTGAAAATTTATAATAATTTATTGAATAAGACTAGTAAGCAGAGATGTGGCAATTTTGTTCCAACTATTGTTCACACAAGCACACCTGATTGTAACTTCAATAAGGGAAGTGTTATTAATTTGTTGTTTCACAGCATATCTGGAGGTATTGGTAGGTAACAGGACGTGACTATCAAGTATTATTACATAAAGACCAGCATGTTTGTGAGATCCAAATAACAGTTTGGTGAAAATTAATTGTTATTTATTGAATAGTAATCGATTAGTAGGCAGCGATGTGACAATTTTATTCTGGCTCTTATTCGGTTGAATCCTATAATGTTGTGTGTCAAGGATGGCTGAAAACATCTTTCCTTCAGCTGGTAGGAAATATGACACGCGTATAAGTTGAGGTGCTTCTGGGAACCCTTTTCCCTACAAAAAAAATCAACTTGTATGCAAGTATGTATGGTGCATGTGGATGTTTGCCAATGCCATTTATCACAACTCATCGCAGTGAATGATGGCTGATCACTTGTCTTATCTTTTTTACATGCCTTTCTAACTTGCCTTTTCGATGTTTTAAAATGATTCACGATAAAATTGCAGAGTTTACTGGTGCAATGTAATGCGTGTCAGGTTGATATCGGTTTCAGAAAAGGGGGGTGTTTTTCTACATGTACGAATTAATGTCTGGATAGATCTGGGAGGTGGAGTACCAGTGATTGGCCTCCCCAGAGGTCCGGACAGTGCCCCGGCTAATGTTTGTCTGGGTCTGGCAACTGAGCCATTCTGGAATTGAATTGACCACATGTCTAGGTTTGGTTTGGTTTTGTTGTTGGGGAGAATCGTGTTAATGTTATGTTATGTGATGATATAAGAAGCAGAGTTGTTTGACTTAAAACATCACTGCAAAAATATCATGCATTTAATTTTATTATAAATTTTTATAAGTGTTTTTTGCATTTATTTTATTGATTGTTTTGTAAGCTTAATTTATCAATTAACTTGCAGTACCAAAAAATGAAAATGTTATTTACAGGAATAGTTCACTCTCAGATAATATGATTTAAATGTGTAATGCGTATGAAAGTAGCCCCAAATCCCACAATAATAATCACAAACTCTACCTGATATCATACATATAAGGAAATAATACTAATTACTGGAGGGTAGCCATTACAGCTTCCCCAAATGCTAGATTGTATGACAGAAAGGAATTTTGTTATGTGTTCTAATCTCATATGGTACAAGGAATGTGTGGCCTTCTCAATCAAGTCAGGTCAGAGATGTTTTGGCTTAACCATCCTTGTCACCTTACCTGCACCCAAGCTCAACTTACTAATTAGTACTAGTACCCAAAGAAGTAGTAGCTGACGCCATCATCGGTTCATTGACATAAATCTGACAGCTCAGTAGATGCTTCTCATTACAGGAGCATACAATATTCATATTAAGGAATTTCTTTAGCCATTTCAGTAACATACAAGGCTGTTTGTACTAGCAGTATTGTAATATTCGTAAATACCCAAGTTTTGTTCAGGAAATACGTATTTGGATGACCCCTGTTTAAATTGTTATAACCAGGTAATACAAACTGCTTGTGGTAAGTGACGTCAAATTTCAAGAGCATCCGGTATGTGTCTGGCTTCAAAATGACAATAACCACAGACCATTAATGGTCAATTAACCAGCGCTTTGAACTGGATGATATATATGTGGTTGATCATGTTCATATTTTCACATCATTTATAATTTGTGTGAGAATATTTGTGGTAGTCCTGAAATGAAGGTGAACTGTTGCTTTAAGTTTAAGACAAGTTTAAATATTTTTTAAACTGCTATTACCTGTGGCTGCAGTTAATAGGTGAAATATTTTCAGTGGCCCACTGGGCGAGTACTGTTTATTTGTTGTATTAGTTGATGTTTTTGGTGTTTTACAGTTAACCAATAATGGACCAGAGTGACCTGTTCATCATTCAGAAAGATGAGTTTACCATAGATATAGATAAAGTGAACCTGATCAAAGAAACCGAGGATCATCTACACAATGTTTTTAAAGTGAAATGTCTTCTTGGTGACATAGTTGCTGATGATGGCAAACAGTGGATGGAAATACAAGGCAGCGCTGACAAAAGGTCACAAGCCAAGGTATGTTGGCTGTAGGCCATTATAAACAAACGCATGTGTGATGTGGTATAGAGTAACTGGTCTGAACCATGCTCATGCTAAACTGTGTCAAGAAAAGGTGTTTTCATCTTGAGAGAGCGGTAATACTAGTAGTATGTCCACCTTTTAAGGTTTCAGACACTTCACTGGCACCAGTACTATATTTCTTGCTAAGAGTAAGCACCTTTAGTGTAAGTGTAGGCTTTGGCATAGCTCTTGGAACCTTGATCAGTTTTGCTTTCAAATTTAAATCTGAATTCGTTATTTTCTGAGCAACTTTTTCAATAGCATCTGACACTATACGTCATCTATTTTACAGTCCCTCGTTGTCTATTTTATCAGCAGAAAATCGGTCTGCTACTTCGGTTTTGTTAAAAAAAAGTGGTCTAGAGTGCACCAAATTCTTCATTTCCCCCAACTTTTTCAGAGGAGAGCCCCAAACTCTAATGGAGAAGTACTACTACTACTGTTAGTGTGACTATATAATAATAATAACTGAATTGGCAGGTTTTTACATGGCTGGCAATCTCAAATGAGGGAGACACATATGGTCTGTAATTTATAGTTTATAAATTTAAAAATTTAGAATAAATGGCATGTTCATTGGAAAAAACCTTGCCAGTTGCTTGGCTGGATGAAAAACTCCCCTACTATAGTGTGTGGGGCCAAGGCGCAAATCTGCGACCTCCAGCACAGAATGACTATAGCCATAGGTAAATAGTCTCACGCTCTACCCATGTGGCCAAAGAGGCAGTTATTACTACCTCACGGCCAGCCCTACATCGCCACCCCCCTCCCTGCATCCATACCTCCCTGCAGCAATTTTTACAGGCCACTGCAGGTGAACTGCTGCCTACCTTTTGTAAGGGGACGTCTACTCTGTTCCCTACTGAAAAGGCTGCTAGGAAGTCCAACTGTCATCGTAGATCGGTATGATGAATTTTGTGGAATGTCATCTTTATTTGGTAAGAGATTTATAACATTTACCAAAACTAAATATGACAACAGCTAATCAGATGTAGCTGTATAAAATACCTAACTGATTTTTTCAACGTTGTTTATCCGTCATTTGTATTGCACAGTTTATCTTTGTTTTCACTACATTCGTGATAGAATCAATTGTATAGTGAATGGTTAATGTTGTTAGCGGGAAATCGGAAGGCTCGTTGAAATTATTATGCAGGACATGGGTTTTGGACGACATATTCAGCCATTTTAAAAACAGACAATGGCCATTTTCGGTGCTATTTTATGTTGATTTAGATTTTTGAGGCCAGAATATTGCCGACAAAGAATGTTAAGATGGGTTTATCTCTACTGTGCACTTCAGTAATTCAATCATAAGATACTAACACAAGTAACAGCGAAGTTCACGCCCAATAAATTACACGAGGCTGTATTGAAATACGTAGTGGCAGTGGTTGTATTAAGAAATAAAGTAGGAGAGGGTCAACAAAAATGCCAGTGTCAGATATTGTTTTATATATATATATATATATATATATATATATATATGTTTGTAGGTATAATAATTATCTTTCCAATAAATAATTTACAAAACTGCAAAGAACTGTAAAAAGTGCTGTTTTGTTTGACACTAGTTAATGGTCTAGGTAAAAGTGTTAAAGAAACTTGTTAAATCAGGTTGGTGCTGTGGGAGATTCTAATATTTGCTATTGAAAGTTTTGTTTTTTTACAGATGTTACATAACAGACATGGGGCTAAATGCATTGAAAAGTATTTAAATGTAAATACTTTTCATCGGGTAAAATACAAATACATTCAAATCCAAATGTAATTAAATACAAAGTATTCAAATATAAGTATAAGTATTTTTCAAATATAGTAAACAAAATGTTTTTTTCCCTATTTATTTCTTTTGGTGCAGGCATTTTGTAATACTATTTCTAAAACATCACATTTTTATAAACCTCTTATATTATCACCTAACACAGGGTTTGCATGCATCCTGGAATATACTTGATTTTAATAGCAGTCCTGCAATAGTCATTGTTTTTCAATACACCCCCGGAAAACCCCAATAAAAAGAAAATCACCATAAACATTTTGAAAACTCTGACTTATCAGACCTAACAAGTAGCATGGATAGCTGTCAAAACAAGTGATTACCTTATAGTTATAAGTATTGTGGCACAGCCTTGAAGCCATGTATTTCCCTGGTTTAGTTTTTTTTTTCTGAGTGAAGTCATGTATGGAAAATACCGGGATTCTATGTAGTGTTGGTGGTCATGAAAGAGGTTGTAAGAGTTGCAAGCTGGAAATACAGACCGTCATTGCCAGCATTGCTATGTGACATCTGCCCTCGCATTTGTGATGTGATACTCAGCCTATATTGTAGGGTGGTCCTTATTTTTCAACTTTTGAATTTTCATACTCTCACCCCATGTGTGTGTTCCAATAGATAAATAAAAAATATGGGCAAAGTTATAGCAGTATTAATCAAAGCTTAGAGGTAGTTCAATAGCTTTGAAGTTTAACACAATATGCCGATATATGCGAAAAATCGCATATTGGCACATTATGTATATTGTGTATATCATCAAGTCGTGTATTCATTCACTTCATTGATAGTTCCAAAGAAGATATTCTGTTTTATCTAATCAGTCAATATTGATCATTGGAATGTTACTTGCATGTGGTGGGTGGTTTTACTCATGGGCCACAGAATAAATAAACCTATATTTTCAATGCTGATGTCAGCCCCTAAATCCGGTATTTCCATCAATATCATAGAAATTTCAGTATCAGTTCTGACATGTTTGTGAGAGCAGCAACACTTCATAATTCATTGAATCATTGTGGACACAATTTGTCAGTGTAGAAAATATAAAAAATTTAAAGGAAAGAAAATGCTTACAATAGGCAGCAACAGGCTCAGCAGGAAGAGCACTCCATGAATGAAACCGTTGAACTATGTGTTTCTGCAGACAGTGCTGACAATACGGAGACAGGCGATACAGATGACGATTTCTTGCCATTCAGAGGAAACGAGTCAGAAGAACCTTCAACTTCTATGCCTAAGCATAGAAAGAAGGCTAGAAAAGGTATCATAAGCCCTGAGTTGGCTGCTACAATGGATAGGACAAAGCTGTCTGACCGCAAAGCAACTTTTATGCTTGCAGCCACTGCCAGGAGCCTTGGAAATGATGTTAACGATTACTCAATCAACAAATCATCAATCTGCCGCCATAAGCTTCATCAGGATATTTCCCAGCAGCTAAAGAGCAAGTTTAACCCAAATACCCCACTGACTTTTGAAAGATCTCACGGGAAAAGGATTAGTAGATCGCTTACTTGTTATCGATGTCTGGATTGGAAACAAACCAACTACTTGGTGTACCAAAATTGATCTCCAGCACTGGTGAGGCCCAAGCTACAGCTGTCAATCAGTTATTAGAGGACTGGGGGGTACAATATCTAATCATTGACACAACTTCCACCAACACAGGTCGCATCAATGGCACATGTCCATTACTGGAAGCAAAATTGAGCTGTAATCTGCTATACTTGGCTTGTCTGCATCATACACTAGAACTCGTTCTTGCCTGTGAATTCACTACATGTATGAGGGCGACCTCTGGTCCTGATGTTTAAATCTTCAAGCGATTCCAGAAGCACTTGAAATCACGTGGAGCTTGAAAAGCTTGAAAGCCAAGAGGGTGTGGCTCTCATCAAGGAATACAACTCCTTGCTGACAAATGATGAAGAGCAAAAGCAGTACCTACTCCAAGTAGTTCAGGACCACAGACACCTCTTCCCTGATGCCAAAAGAGCACCTTAACTACTAATAACTAGTGACACTTCTGAATCATATGATTATTGACATTAATGATCATCATCTCAATGACGGACAGTAATATTGGCTCAGCATTCAATCAATATGCAAGGAGTTGTACTTGTTTGTTTTAATGATGTAACTGTTTTAATTGTCTGTATGTATGTATCATGCTACCACCACTGTCCACTAATGTTCAGATTGAACATGCTGAATGTGAATAAATACTTTTATATATTATTTTTGTAAATTACACCGAATATACCTATTTTAGTAAATTTCAAAGGCCTTGAGCTACCTCTAGATATTGCTCAAATTCTTCATAATTTGGCTTACTACAGTTTTTGGTCAAGTCAAACACATTTAAGGGGTGAGAGTTTGAAAAATAAAAATAAATTACTCCCATATAGGGACCACCCTACTATATTTATTGTATCAATATCATCATGATCGTGCGCGCACATTGAAATTTGTGTAATATGACAATTTTTACTTGGCAGTGCTGCGATATGGTGTACGTACATTATGCTAGATCACTGATGTAAACTGGGATCCTAGATATTCGTGGATCTCTGCATGTACCTAATGTCTTACATTCACATATATAAAAGACATCTTGTGTATTTGTTCAATTACCGGTAATCAAATGTTTTGATATTTTGATAAATAAATGTCCTGGAAACCATACATGAGGAAGTGTATGAACCCTATAACATAACAGATATAATCACATATATATATATATATATATGTTCAGATATACAATCATATATCATCACCCACTTTATCAAGTAACCATGATAACATCAGAAACTATCACATCACATAACATACATACATATCATTACAAGTCACATCAGCTTATAAATTATGTTAACTATAAAAAAGGGCCAATATTCTTGAAAAATAATTGAGCTCAGTGGCACTAAATTTGTAAAATGATGAAAAGGGTCATCTGTTAGATATCTATATGGGCCAACCATCTTCCCACTTATGATGCTAAAACGTCTCCACTGGAGCAGATGATGTTAATATATACAAACCTTTGGGAGCAAACAAGACAGGGGATGGATACCCCTCACCGTGGATTATTAGCTTATTCTGGCAGGTGCAGTCTTTTGAGGCAGTCATCTACTTCAGTTTTTAGACCACTAGCGGTCGCTTCTTGGGGATCAGTAGGCTGGATGTAGCCTTAGGTAGAAGCTGATATTTGCTTGCAATGGCAAGCCTTGAAATTGCCATCAGCATTCTCGGATACTTCAGAAAACTTAAACTCCAAAGGCTGGCACTTTCCAGCCATGTTTGGTGTAGTTGAGTTAACTGAATATGAATCTAAAATATCTATAAAAAAATGTAGTGAGTTTTAGCAATGTCAGAATGTATCAGCCTAGGTATATATTATATATCAAGTGAAAGTGAATGGTACGTGCTGGAAGATCAACATTTTATAGGAAAGATGAGATCTGCTCGTTTGGATCTCGTAATGAGCTGCTTCTTATTATCCCTTGATCTTCTAATTATAATATTCAATTGGGTTTAATCACGCCTTTTATCGAGAAAGAAGCCGTAAGAAGGAAATTCATAAATGACTAACTGAAAGTGGTACAAAAAGAGCTCGTTCAGTCGCCGGTAATCTCATGCCTAGATTACTGCAAATATTTGCTATGCCGTCTGCCATTAGATCTATTGTTGAGGCTCCAGCTAGTCCAAAAATAATGCTGCTCGTCTGATTACCCAAAGAAAGCTTCAAGAACACATTACCCCTGTCATGGTTAAACTTCATTGGCTACCTATTAAGTCACGGATTGATTTTAAGATGTTTCTACTTGTGTTCAAAGCTCTGAACGATAAGGCACCACATTGTCTTTGTAATCTCCTGATAGTGTATACACCTGAGCACTCATTGCATTCTTCTGATCAAGAGTTACTGGTTGTCCCATGAATGAATGTGTTCATTTTGAGATCGTGCTTTCTCATCATATGCTCATAGAATCTGGAATACTTTACCATCATCAATTAGAGAATCACAAACTGTCAGTGATTTTAAATTAAGGCTCAAAACTTACCTTTTTTTAAATATATCCAAATGAGTAATCTAAATGATCAATTATTATTGAATATTATTAATGGAAATTTTACTATATAAAAGTCAATTTTATTATTATTAAATACATTAATTAAAGAGATCACTAATTCCACTTCATGAAGTTCACAGAGAGAAAACGTTTACTTCACGGTTAAGAACATACTATTCAATTTTCAAATCGCTTCCGGGAACGAGTCTTGCTGGTGACACGATATACAGATAATTAGTTGAATTTTTTTTCTAATATTTTAATGTATTTCAGAATTTATTTAAAAATAAAGTACTATGTGGAAGTATTATAATATAACTTTTTTATTTGGGAAAGTTCAAATACAAATAATTGAAAAAGAATTTAAATACTTTCAAATACAAATGTAGTTTACCTCATGTCTATTCCATAATAGATCGTTGTGATTTTAAGCGGAAGTAATTTATTTTTATGCCACAAAATGTAAACTCACTCATAATTATGTTAGATACTGCATACTTATAGGTGTGATTTGACTTGTATTACACAGGACTACATACGTGCCCTCTGTAATCCAGTGGAGGTGGCAGAAATAAAATATCCGGTGGAGTTGGCAGAATTGATCACTGGCAGAGAGCTGCGTTATCGTATTGAGAAGCAGTCAGGAGTGGCACTTCATTATGAAGAATCAGGCAAGGTCACCATTGGAGGAAATGATGCTGTCTCTGTTACTGTGGCCTATTCAATGCTCGAGGATATCATCGGGCAGCATTGGGACGAAACGATAGAGGAGGCATCGAGAAAGTCAAAGCGACTGGATGCCGAGCTGCGGAGGCTTAGTTCTGAGAACGAGTTAGAGATGGAGTCTGATTTTCCTTCACTGAACAACACGATAAAGCGTGTGATTATTGATGTGTTGAAGACGGACGTTTCTGGAAAATTGTCTCCCTCCCTTGATGACTATGGAATAAAGCCATGGTTTGGCCCAGTTGCTGGAAATGCACATGATGATTCTCCAAAACAGGAAACATCCAAGGGCAGCGTAGGCTTAAGTGATGCTGCAAAACAGCTGAAACAAATTGACTTAGAATCATTATCAGATTCAGAAGATATTAAACAAAATAATTCAAGCAGTAGTGTCACCGATGATCCAGGGAAATATTTAAAGGAGTATGCTCTGGATCGGGATTACAGTGAGGAATTGGTTGAGAATATATTTGCTGCTTATGGCCGTGATATTAATTTTGCACTGTTCTTCCGTGCCCTAACTGGCTTAGTTGAGATCCCTAAGGGAGCAGCAACAACAGAACAGGCAAAATTGTCAGATGCGATTGACACCACTTCTAATGGTGCAAAGGAAGCATCCTCTTTGGATACCAATTCCCTGATGGCCAATTACGCGGCTCGCCTTTCCAAGGACCACGAAGAAGAGGTCGACATTTTGAATCTTGATGAGCTGAAGAAGCGCAATGCAGAAAGACAGCGCCTGCTGTTACAGGCACTTGAGAAGCGTGTGGGAATGGATCATGAAGACAGTGTTGTGGATCTGTGCGGTGAAAGTGTGGTTTCAGCTGATAGATCAGATGTGCTTGTCGATGTTGATCTGACAAAGGATGACTTGAGCGATGAAACAGACGCCCACTCCAGTCACCAAGCTCATGGCTCAGGTCACAGGAGGGCACCATATGAGAGGCACCATGAGGCATACCGTAGTCGATCACCATTGGACCACAGAATGCCAGATGGTCCTGGTTCCCCACGACAAGCTCAGAAGAATCGTGCTTTGGGTGCTGTTGGCACGCTGCATCCATCAAGTCTGCGACACATCGTCATTGATGGGAGTAATGTTGCAATGACGTAAGTGGACTGATAGCTATTTAGCCACTAACTGATTGAGTATGACTCTATATTAAAGCATAGGGATGTTTATGTACAATGAATATTTAAAAAAAATGATTTAATTTGTGTTTGCTGTGTTTCCTGAACTGTGTGTGTGGACAATACATGCATGCAGACATACAGGATTTTAGCCAGAAAGGAAACTGTCTGTCCCATCAAAAAAAATTCAGTCATCTCCCTCCACAGGTCAGCACTTCTAGGCCATTTCTTTGAAGCTCATGAATGATCATAGGCAGGATATGGTTGCATTTTGATAATAGGGAACCTATCCACGAAAACCATTCGATAGATGGCGCTACAAGCAACCCAGTCCTTGGGATTCCCAAAACGCAAAGTAAACAGTCCTATTTTCATAGGACGGTTAGTGAAATTCAACACAAGTAGCTTT
The DNA here is from genome assembly GCA_025642065.1 of Paralvinella palmiformis. Classification (NCBI taxonomy): domain Eukaryota; kingdom Metazoa; phylum Annelida; class Polychaeta; order Terebellida; family Alvinellidae; genus Paralvinella; species Paralvinella palmiformis. Next base: position 68,209 of record JAODUP010000239.1, read on the forward strand.
AATAATCATGCCTACTCTATATTGTGTGCCGCAATGCAGTGAAAGAGGTGGTCATCCTTTTCCTTGGTCACAAAAGGATCTACTTAGGAAATGGATTCATGCCGTAAAGCGTGTAGAGATGTGAAAACCCAGCCGATAAAGCATTGATTGTGTGTGAGGCACATTTTGATTCTATGACTACGTATAGCGCATACCTATTATTCTGGCCATGAGCGTCCCATTATATGTTTATATTTTATTGAAATAATTATTTTACCTGTAATATTAAATAATTACTATTGCTACTTGCTACCAAGATAATGAGGCATATTTTACCTCTGATTATAGAAATCTTTGCAGTTCTCTTCAAACTTTTTGTCAGACAGTGAGATATATTCATCAATCCGATTTTGGGATACTGGCAGAAAGTCTTTCTGCATTCTACTATGGACACATTCTACCACTGACGCAGTCTCCAAATTCTCTGCCCATGTTCTGGCCACACTTAGAAGTAACCTGATCACATTTATCACAATAGATCACAATATTTTGTTGAAAAAGCTAAATTTTTATGGTGTTCAACCTAGATTATGGTCAACTGTATCAAATGCAGCAGACAGCTTCAGAAGAACAAGTAATGCTGACTTACCTTGATCAACTGACATCAATAATCTAATTTTTCACCCAAACCAAGGCTATTTCAATTTTCAGTGCTGTGACCACTTTTAGATGGAAACTGTAGTGATTTAGTAAGGTTGTTATTGATTAAATATTTGTTTTGATGGAAAGCAGCTGCCCTTTCTATAACTTTAGATACAAAATGTAAGATTTGAAACAGGTCTGTAATTGTTTAGAATATTGTGTGTGTGTGTGTGTGTGTGTGTGTATATATATATATATATATATATATACACATTATAATCTTCCATTTATAATACACACTTTTTTCATTATTTTCCATGATTTTTATACACCGTAACTAAATGTGTCAATTTTTTTTAAGAATTTTTTTTTTTGACAGACTGATATATTTTATTGTTAAGGCCATTGTTTTTTGAATACTCGTTTTACAAAGCCACCGAACCGATGAAACCTGCTGCCATGAAATAAAATCGGCTTTTATTCTATTTATTATTATTTTTGCACCGACCCGCCTGAATACCAGAAATGAATTAGGCTACTACGCTGCCTATTCCAAGATGGTGACAGGTCGGTTCCACTTCGAAATTATTTCAGTTATATCTATGGAACATCAGTCTTCAAGCCTAGAAATCTTGTAAATTTAAACTCATTAAGAGATTAGGGTGCCCCCCATATACATATTTAGTTTGGGCATATTTATACTAATAACAAGATAATTACTGATTAATTAATTCAATAGAGAGTTAGTTACTAACTTACCGCATATACCAGTAATTTACATTGTCCCGGTTGTTGCCCCATTAGTCATTGACTTCATATGCGGTTCATTGAATGTTTAATCACGCTGTTAATTTAAGTTTGAGGTCCTTCCTATGCACTAACAGTTTGTGTAAACGATCTTTGTAATTTGCCTCGATCTGTTGACCATATACAAAACACAGTGGTACAAATAACGAATTATGAAAACAAAACTATTTCCTGCGTTCAAAACGTCACCTGGAAATACTGCATGGAAAAGTTCAGATTTTTAGATCAGCTTAATGGATGGTTCTACCATAAATCATGATATTTTAGGCCTAAAACATCTTGACTTATACCTGCATCATGTTTCATTGATTAGCAAAACAATAGTAATCACTGCTTACAATTGTGAATTGAGACAAGTTTGTTTATTAATTATAAGATCAAAGCAATTACGAATGGAAATCAAAGGTTGTGACAAACAGCTTTTGATCTTTTTTGCAGACTTTAGAAGCAAATTCTATACCAGGCCGTCATACACGGAGGGTGTACATATTACAGGAAAAGTGGTGGGGAAATCCAGCTGCAGATTTTCCCAGTTTCTCCTGCATGTTATACACCAAAACTAGGTTTTTCCAGACATTTTTCTGGTCAACAACTGATCTGTAAAGTCTATAGAAAGAGCACACATTTACTGCTGCTTCAGCCATTCTGTCTTAAAAAGATCTTGGAACAGTCCTTTACTTTACAATTTAAAAAAAACATGATCTAATATTTTCTTGACACCACTGTTTCAGGAAGTGGAATCTTTTATACTCCTGTGTCACCTGTTCCTAAAGGACTCGGGCAGTGAATTAAAATTTATTTCCGTTTACTGTGGCCACGACTTACATGATTTCTCTTCTTTCTGCAGACACGGCAATGGGAAGGTGTTTTCCTGTCGTGGTATTGACATCGTTGTCGATTACTTCATAAGACGTGGCCATAAAGACATAACCGTGTTCATACCTCAGTGGCGAACGTGCACTCAATCAGACTACAAAATTTCCGACCAGCATCTGTTGGGCATCCTCAAGGAAAAGGGATATCTCGTCTTAACGCCATCGAGAAAAATACCGGGCAAAAATATAGTTTGTTATGATGATAGGTGAGTAAGCGAATGGTTGGTCATTTGGTTGGTTTGTCAGGCCTGGGACACATGGCTGTGGGACAACTCCATAGGGAAACATCCCACAAACACAAATTGGACTAGGATTTGAACCCACAATGAGTAGATTTGTAGCAATACTCTAGCTACTGCACTGTCAGACTACCTTAAGAGAGTGAATGAGGCCAAATTTATTAACAACAATGCCTGACTTGAGAGTTTGCTTAAGAAAACTGTAATAAACATTGTCTAGTTTTTTGGATTGGTTCATCTCGTATATAGAATCATATTTGCAAAATTTCATGGCTTGCTTTCATGAATGAAATTTACCATCAAACCACTGAAATAAATGGTTTTCTCTTTGTTGATCAGTGCTTATTTTCTCTTGACCAGATGTCTTTGGCTTCAAATAAGGGGTATTCATGATTAGTGTTTTACAGCCACTTTTGTGCACATGTTAGGCTAAATGGGCCAAGTGACCTCCAAAGGTAATGAAGCGAAGTCAAAGATGAAACAACCTTCAGATATGCCCAATCCGAGATACAAATTATTTGGGGTATTATTATATTACATATTATTTGTACAGTGCCTTTGAATGGCTCCTGCTAGTAAGGGCGCTTTATTAAATATACATTATTATTATTATAAGGGTGGTAGTGATCTGTGGTCCAACATGCTATCCCTAGACCACGGAGGTACCCCTCCAATATGGAGCAGTTTTGTTTATCTTTATATCCATATTAGGAATGATATATAAGGGGAATCTGTGAGCTTTGAATCCACAATTTGCTATCATGGACTTAAAAATAGATTTTTTTTATATCTCACTGATGTGGCATGGGAAAGAGCTAAGATGTTTTACCAAAAGGTTTCCAGGAAAGGAAGAATATACATAGAAGACTATGGGAAGCTTAAATGATACATTTTGACTGCAAGAGCACTTAGACAATGATCATCTATATTCATGAAAGCACGTTAAAAAAAAGATAAATATACCAGCAGATATCGATCAAATCATAATCATTTGACGAATTTATGGTAAATTTCCTGCATGGCTGAACAGTTTCTTGTAAATATAGCTCCATCTATTGCATACACAATAAGAACAATTTGTTTTTAAATTGTCTTCCCCTCTTATGGGAGGTTGGCACCAGTCTTCTCCATTTTACCCGATCATCTGTCTTATTCAGCCCACTCTTATATACTACTCCACCACCTGATTCCATGTCATTATTGGCCTTGCCTCTCCTACACTTTCCACCTCATACAACATGATTCTTTTCACCCACTCCCTAAAATCTTTTTGTGACACATGTCCCAGCAAACTTGCCTGATTCCTCATAAAAAACTTTAGTCATCAGTTGAATCCTCAATCTCTCCCTCAGCCTTACACTTATCCCTGAAAGACTTACCACACATCCATTGTAGCATTCTCATCTCTGTCAGCTTAAATTGTTCCCTATCCACTCTGCGTTCCCAGATATTGCATGTAACTATAAAATATTTGACACATTCTGCATATGCCCATTAAGCTATTATTTCATTAATAACATTCTGTAAAGAATACTGCATAGTTTGCAACAAATAAACAACAGTTAAATATGAAATTTTGAGTAATAATTGGTCTATGTAATTTCCTAACTGGTTTGTTTGAAAAGTTACAGGAGAATATGATGTGTGGACATGCACATGCAAATAGATATGGACACATGTATCAGTCAATGCACTGTACTGTGACAAATGACTAAAGAACAGTATCAAGTTTGGGCCTGTTATCCCCCCTTTTTTATAGTTGTGACACATGCTATTTAACAGTTCAGAGTTGAAACGTGCAATGTATTATAGAAACTATTTTTAAACAGGGGTCGCAAAGCCCATGTAATAAATGCCAGCTCTCACCTGGTTTACTAGGTGTAGATGTCCTGAGGGGTTATTATGAACGTCTATAAATGACATGTATTTTAAATTAGTATCTTCCATGACAAACTTGTTGTTGTTGTTGTAATTGCAGCAGCCTTACTGAACTTCAATATTAGCTAATTGTGCTCAGTGAGATGATGTTTAACTCATGTTTCATTTGCTCTTGAATTGTTTTTAATAATTTTGTTATATCAAATCCATTAATTGTTTGTCTGTGATGTACATCAGTGATGTATCACATATTATCTCTACCTCATGCATGCATGCACACTCACACCAATTTTTATCATGTTCGCAATGGTAATTATCAGGCAGTGGACCCTGTTTGTTTCAGGTATGTCATAAGGCTAGCCCAAGAAGTGGACGGAGTGATTGTTTCCAATGACAACTACAGAGATTTGTGGTACGAGCGGCCAGATTGGAGAGAGATCATCGAATACAGGTAAGGTGCTGGTGACCTGAATAGTTTATGATAGCAACCGGTAATGGATGTAGACAGCTGAAAAGAGGTGCGCATACATTTATCATCACATTTGTGGGTTATTAGGTAATGATGCTGAATGACCGGGAGCTCAGGACTGTGATTTCTGGATCAACAGTTTTGATTCTGTGCAGCAAAGTAGCCTTGAGATGTGAAAATAACTAATTTTCCAATAGACTCTGTGGATTCATGGCTTCGAATCAAACCAATCTCCTCATGCATGTCCTGAGAGATCATTAAAAAGAAGCAACACAAATACTTTACTGAGCTACTCATTTCTTCACTTATTTGGTTTAAAAGGACAGGCCACCCTCAGAAAATATTTAAAAAAAATATGTAATGCTTACATTTACAATAGTAACCGAAAATTCCACAATGATAATCACGAAATATACCTGATATCATAGATATAGGGAAATGATCCAAATTACTGGAGGGCCACCATTACGGCAGCACCGGAAGCCAGATTTGAAGGCGGGAAGGAGAAAAACTAAAATGCTCTGACGTCACATCAGCACTCTCTAGGCTGACATGGATTATAGTTTCTCTTGAGCATTAATTTCTGGGCCATTTTTAATCATCTTCCTCTTGTCAGGTTCCTTCTGGGTCAAACTGATATGGTTGTATGTGATTCATGACGTAATTTTAACGAGATAATGCTGTTTAGTTCTGGAATAATTTTTTGCTCACACTTGTTTGCATGCAGTCTCTGTCTAGCTTCAAAATGGTGGCGCCCACAGGCCATTAAAATTTGATTAATCAGCACTTTGAACTGGATTATTTAATATGTGGGTGATCGTTTACACGTTTTGAAATTATTTATGATATTTGTGAGTATAGCCATGTTAATCCTCAAAATTTGAAATGAAGGTGGCCTATCCCTTTAAGCTTTAGAATAAATGCTCACGTTCTATTTTCTTTTTTGTGGCACTTCTGGTCAGAAAATGGAGTATGTGTAAGTCTTTAATTAGAAAGTTTTGTTTCTGGTGATGGAAGTCCCTGATCACCTAATTCCTACAATTTTATCAGATATGACTCCTATGTAACATTATCAATATTCAGCAGAAGTGAACCATACCATGCAAAACTGTTTTTTCACCATAATCTTATGGGAGTGACTAGAAAGGCAGGTATATGCCAAAGTGCTTAGACAATTCAGTTTTGTAATAATTGATATTACTTAAATCAGTTGCTCGGTTAGATTATAAATGTGGTATCGAAATGTCACATTATATTTACCGAAATGTGCTTTAACCAATATAAAATGAACAAACTTAAAGTTTTAGTAAGTTGCTTCTAAAATTTTTTTAATTGCAATAAGCAGCAGAGAACTGTAGTAAAATTATGATAAACACAGCCAGGTGTGTGTGTGTGTGTGTGTGTGGTGGGGATATTTTATCAAATAAATCGTCTCCAAAGTGCCTTGATTCAGCCAGCAGTTTATTTCTGTATCAGAATTGATGAAACGTGAAAATAAGTAGAGCCATAACACTGAAATAAAAAGCTTTTAAATAAATGAGCAGTTGGGAATTAATGTTCCTAGTTTATTTGTTAAAATTTGTCCTGTGCATAGGCTAGAGTATTCATGTCTAAACAGGGATTGAAATAAGCACGCGTCGGGCAACAGTGGTGCGTCAAAATGTTCCCAGGCCTGTAGCTGTGATACAATGCCAACCCAGATGGCTGTGAAATGAAGGCAATTCTGTGATATAAACAGATCATTTATTGTTGGATATTTAACATGAAATGGCCACGTTTTGATATCTTTTCCAAGTGACGTGTGTGGTTGTGTTTGCAACATAATATATCTCTGGTGACTCGGAGATCAATAATCACTGATGCCTGTAGATGTTTTTTCAGCGGATAAAAGTAGGATACCCAGTACATGAGCTGATGGGTTCTTCGGTCGTTCTGTGACAACGCCAGGTGGTGAATGTGAGGAGACTTGAAAATATTTGAGTTTAGCTGCTTAGTCTAGGCATTGGTCACACCTGGGACATAAGGCCAACAGGCGTCTGCCAAGGGAAACGCAGTATTTGAAGCCACGACTGCCTAGACATGGGAGTGTAGATGAGGATGCGGAATGAGCAGAAAAGAGATGTCGTTTTGTGAGATTTATATTGAACTCCGGAAGAATTGATGACCAGGGTCGATTGGCTCGTAGACAATGACATCGAATGGTCTTCAGTCAATTCTGCCCATGTTAAAGAGCAGTCAAGTGTTTGATGATTTCTAGCCTGGCAGAAATCTTACAGGCCTAACATAGATCAGAGCATACCAATTCTGGTGGCCATAATTATAGATGGTGAGCTTGTTTTATATGCCATTTTACTAGAAAGCTGGCCAAGCAGAACAGGCATGATGATTGATTGAATGGGAGAGCCATGAAGTGGAGAATGTTAGCCAACAAACTAATGATGTTGAACCCTTAAGGTTAATACAGGTTATCTTTTTTTCCGCAGGTTGCTGATGTTCTCCTTTGTTGGCGACCTATTTATGCCACCAGATGACCCACTCGGTAAAGATGGACCTTCGCTGACAGTATTTCTTCAGAAGTCCCAAACACAATCTGAAGTGGGACAGAATAGGTTAGAAAGGGTGTACTCAATATTTAAAAGCTTAGCTTAAATGGGCTTCATTTTGAGTGACGTTTTCATGAACAGACTGCAGGGAAACACCAATGTAACTTGGCAGTAAATGAAGAATGATCATTACATAATAAGCAAATGTTTATCCAATAAATACCAGTGAGAGGCGTAGATAACCATGTTCTCTAATTTTACAGACCAATGAACAGCCAGATGTCATATGTGCAGCATCGGCCCATGCGTGGTCCACCCCCACAACGGTACAGATTGATGGCTCCCAGAAATGTCCCTCTCATATACCCACCACCAAATTTTCCTTGGCCTCAAATTAATCCTTACGCACAAAATTGGCCAAGACCTTGGAACCAAATTGTGCAGGGAATGCCACCTCCTCGGATGCATCAGCCTGCTAAGCCACGTTTTAGTGAGAATTTCGATTCTTTTGATGGTGACACTAACAACAGCTCCACAGCTGGCAACGTTAGCAGACAGAGGAATCAAGGAGAGCAGCCTGGTCCTCGACAAGCCAGTGAATGGAAACAGGTGCTACATAAGAATCGGAAACCTTCCTTTACCAAGGTGCGAGATGAACCAACCACCCGACAGCTGGTTCAGAGCATGATGAAGATATTCACGGACTGCGATGAAGTGATTCAACATGTACTGGAAGATAATCCAGCCGAGGAAGATTTGAATACATTATCGGATTTTGTGCTAAATTACATGTCTAATTCTTAGAGGTTAATTTTTATTCTTGTTTTTATTTTCTAGCATCTAATGTGCTTTAATGGCAGCTAATCTTTTCATCGATCATTGTATATTTTGAGCATTTCAGGAAAGGGATATATTGCTTAAATTTATTTCTTTAAAATAAATGGTGAAAGCAAATTCATCAATTGTGATAGTGTGTGTTTACAACAAGTCATTTAAGCAGTGTCCACATTATCGTATCAGTGTCCAGAAGAATCCTTAGGTCCTAACTGGACAGCATTATGTGGTGTATAGTCTAATTTGTGGTGTCTATAACACAGTGGGTAGAGTGCTGTCATGCAAACCTCAAAGCTGCGGTTTGAATCTGACCACATTGCCTGTGCTTGTTTTGCAGCGTTTCGCTAGGGAGTCGTTGCAGCTGGTACCGGCACTGGGGCCAAACAAAGCATTCACTAATTAGACTGGAGTCAGTCCAGGATTTTTCACGCAATATTTGTGTGTACTAATGTAGCAAACCAAATTATGGTATATGATTTTACAGTTAATGAAATTAGTACCATTCCGTGGTATAACATTTGTATAATCAGTGACACATATTCATGATTGCTTTAATGACATATAATAAAAAGGCGTTTGAATAGCCATACATTACTTTTAATGCGGGTGCACGCACACACACAGAGAAAGATACAAAGATCTATGCACGGTGAAATCGTTCTCTTAAAGCAGCAGAGAATGGTTCCAACTGTTTGTAGAACTAGGCAGCAAATCCATCGTCTAACAAGTTGCAGCCAACTGCCTATTTGATGCAGGGCAAGAACGAACCAAAGATTTTATTAACAAGACAACATTCTCGGCGAGCCCAGCATACGGTCAGCAATGTTAAATAATAAAATCTAAATGTATGAAACGAACAACGCTTCTGTCTTTTCCACGTAACACATAATGGAAAACATTGTTAATGGTCATGGATTGTGTGCATTATGTAGGTATTGTGAGTAAATAGGAATCTGCAAGTACAACGCACTGCATAACTATGGATCAGATAACCGATAGCCAAGAAAAAAATCTGTACATCAGTGA
>JAODUP010000239.1:82500-497500 GCA_025642065.1 Paralvinella palmiformis
AGGTATCCTCGTTTTCTTTACCATGCTAAAGTTAACTGATATGTTACGTAGATTCAAAGGAAAGGATTTATCAGTGGTAGAGGTTTCATGGAATTGTAATTCAACTTTGAGCTGCTGGTGTTCAAAATTCATTATGTTAAATTATTACATTTGTATACTATTTTTCTACATGATAGGCAATTGTTACGTAGAATATATATCCACTAAAACAATTACTGCAACTAAAACTGTTTACATCAAAAATGGAATTGTTTTGCTATTCATTCAGACGGATACAAAGGAATGTCAAAAATAGTAATAGAATGTTTTATTGCAATGCAGTAACTATATCTCTGTTACTTGAAAAGGTAATTCATCTATATCTACAATGGAAAATGTTCTGGTGATTAAAAAAAAAAAAAAAAACAATCTAACAATTAAAGATGATGAACCATATTATTATCAGTGGACTATGGCATCATATTCATGTTGTTGTTGTTGTTGTTGTTGAGTCATTTAATCTTGACACTTGTTACATCTGGGACATATATCCAAGGGGCACAATCACATCTATGAGTCAGATTATGACATATGGCAGATATAAATAATACATATACAGGCCTCCAACATTAGACATCAGTTGCGATTATCAGAATTTCGCTATTAAACTTTTTAGCAAAACCAAAAAGAGCGAGTTAACCTTTTCACTAGATCCAACTTCCCGTATTTCATCCAAGCCTTTCACACTGAAACCTGCTTAAGTCATATTTGGTAGAGGCTATTTTGAAGTGGATATAGCCCTATTTCATGCCTGTAAGAGTCTTAAGATAATTGTTGAATATCTAGCAAACCAAGTTCATATCATTTTAAAATAATTGCGGCCAGTTTAGCAACATGACTATAAATCATGCACCAGAAAGTCCAAAGGCAGTTTAATGAAGAAGGGTACAGTCTGACTGCATTATAACATAGTGTCTGGGGTCTATCTACATAACAGTATAAGTAGGGAGCAGATACTTTCGGTCCGTGTGAATTATTGGTGGAGGGGGGGGGGTAACACAACACATTTATTCTTCAGTTAGATTCTGTGCTCGTGTCGTGATAGAAACATGGTCTTATTCTTGGGAACATTATAAGACAATAAAGGTGGTTTTTTTTCATTCAGCCTTTAAAAAGGCTGTCAATTTCTTTTGCCTTAGCTTTGTAATGATTTTGTGGCAGGCTCAATTAAACCATGTCACCCACAGATTGTAGACTCTGGAACACGATTATTGTGGGACACTCTGGCTTGTGATTTACTTTCTGTACTCTTGTGATAACATCTAATTTCCTTTTTATGGAATTAGGCTTTTGCCCCGTTGTTTAAAGTCCGTTGTTGTGTTGCGCACTCAGCATGGCATTCAATGTTTAATATGATAATGATTGAAACGGATCCGTTTTTATATGGATATTTCTGAACATGTAATTAATAAAACGTAAATAGTATCCGTGGAATCAGAATTGTTTTATGAACAAAGTCAAACATGATGGATAGTAGTGATTGGATTATCAGCAGCTCACGAATAGATGAAACTGTCCGGATGAATGTGTGTTTATTCTAATAATCCATTAAGCTCCAATTAAATATTCACCCTTCTCTATCTTTGGTCAACTACTTGACACATTGGGTAATTAGTAACCATTGGTAATGTTTTAGATAATGACAAATATAAAGTGTTTGAATTTTCTAGAATTGTAAAGAATTAATGATATGAGAGTATTTTCAGCAGAATTACTGCATAAACATTAGTAAGCTGGACCATGTTAAAATGGATATCAAACTCGAGCTTGAATGAAGGGCAGATTGTAGACAGTCAGTGGGAGAAACAAATGGAGATCAACTGTCTGATGGCATATGTTCGAATAACAGATATTTCAATATTTCTATAGGAAATAAAATTGACATGCTGCTGTTTTACGATCGCTTGTGAATATTGCGGGTACGTTAAGTGGACAGAGCAACTTCCAATGGTAATACAGTGACATGAAAGAAAAAACGCCCTTTACGCATAAGCCAGGATCTGAACCCGAGTGTAAAAGGTCTCTGGTTAACGTTGCTACCTACAGCAGAATAAATTACATATATCTAGGTGCGTTGAGTGGCGAGCCTAATATCAATACCTTGTTGATGAGCATAGGTGGCTGCTCCATTGTCAGAGGAGAAGAAGACAAATGTCTCCCGGTCGATGTTCAGTTTCTTTAACGTGGCTAGAATCTGTCCAATGCCTGCATCTAACTCCATCACAGCATCTCCGTATCTGGCAAATTGTTCAGTACAGCAAAATAGTATTAAGTCAGGTAAAACGTCAATCACCGTATTTCAAAATAATCATATAAACACCTGTAAAAGTAATAATATCACTATTATAACATACTAGTCAGTTTCCAATAGAAGCAAATTAATAGAAACAATGGACTTTTTCTATAATGAACACATACACAAATGTTTGAAAATTGGGAAAATTGAATAATTTCTATAATGTCCAGCATATGGGCACTCTCATGCTATATTCCACAATGCACTGTGCTGGAGACCTCTGGATTGGTACCAATCATCCTCAAACCATAGTTAAATACAAGTATTAAGCAAAAAGATTAAACTCAAGCAAAAATTAATTGGAGATGCTTTAAGTCATGTAAATTAATTGTTTTATAATAGTCTGTGTCCATAGGTTAACTTGCTAGAACTAGAAATGCTGAAATATTTGCATCGGTTCGTTATTTATGGCAAGTTACCTATTACTGGATTGTCCATAGGTTAACTTGCTAGAACTAGAAATGCTGAAATATTTGCATCAGCTCATTATTTATGGCAAGTTACCTATCGGTATTACTGGAATGAATGGTAATTTTGGTTCTTGCCATAAAGTGGTTTGATAATTCCTGTATAACATAATGATAATTTCTGGTAATATCGACAGAGAGATAGCGAGTTTGTGAGATGATGATTTGTTTAACTTCAGCACTGATCACACCTGGTACATTATGACTGAGAGGCAACTTTCTAGAGAAACATTCCACAAACACAGGTATGCATCAGATTCAAACCCAAAACCTTGAGGTTTGCGAGGCAATGTTCTAATATATCCTATCAGAGCACTCAACAGAGATGTAGATTTAGTGATTTAATTGCAGGTCAGCTGCACCATAGGCTAAAGATTTATAGTGATCTGCAGATTAACTGCACAACACATTGTACTAAGAATCATGAGTCTGAACCTCAGTAAGGTGTTAACACATTCGGATAAATATCTCAACTTGCAGCACTGTTGGTGCCGCCATCTACACAGATTTAAGTATAATAATAAAAATCCTTTTGGTATAATATATTCTCATAGATCTCTGTACTCTTCTTCCAGAAGACATCTATTGTCTATATGCTCTAAGACCTTTAATGCTATAAATTATGAAGATATGCTAAAACTGTATTGAACTAGAAAAATAAGAACATTTATTGAAGTTGGGAAAATATAAAATCAGCAATGCAACTAAATCAAATAATACAGAACAAATTGATAATTTTATTATTTTGCACAGGAATTCTTATAGTTAGTCATGTACATGTATTTTATATACAGGTATCACCCCAAGAAAATACTGTGATAACAGATGACTTAAGTCAGTTTGTCATTAGCTTATTAAAAACACATAATTTGGATGGTTAAAAATATTAACTATTGACCTATATGAAGAAAAAATTATTTCACTAACTGTATTATGACAAGAGATAGTGTAAAACATGCTGCAAGCTGTCAAGAACATAAAATATATTTTCTGTGCAAATAATTAAACACGAAATTTTTTTAGGTCAGATCATCACGTTTGGAAATAATGAAATGGTGCATAATATAGATTACGCAAAATTGTAACAAAGAAAACAATTCTATGAGAATGGTGTATAGTGTGCGCCAGTTATTAATTTTCTACTCACAGACCACGTTGACTCCTCCCTCTGTATTTCTCTGAGGCATAAAGTGGTGTATGAGTGGCATCTGGCGTCCAATACAGCATGAAAGGTTGTTTCTTTTTGGCTTGCTTCTCTATGAATATCAGTGCTTCCTATAACAAACAACACTACTGCGACATCAGCCAGTCAGGAAGCCTTCCATAACCACAGCAGCACATAAAATAATAAATAATACAATGAATTCTGGACCGACCAGATCTCCGTTAATCGATATTTTGATTAACTGCATCATAAAGATGGCATCTAGATATTTTATTGAAATGACTCCACCACCATCCTCCACCCAAAAGAAGAAGATCCGGCCAACAATTCATTTGAACCTATATAAATATGCAAGAACAGAATGCTACAAATCATACCTAGGCACAAATGATGCCCAAGGCTGAGGACAACCTGTCAATCAGTAATTACTGATTTTCTTTCTATTATGAATTTATGAGCCATTCATCGGTCAATCAACATAAAATTCGAAACTGAATGAAAATCAAAAACAGACCATCTACTAGTTTTGACACCAAGTGGCTCAAGGTGTAGCCTCTGTACTGGTCTCACTTAGGACAGAAAGCTGGGGAACAAAGGATGATGATGTTGATTGATGTGTTTCGGCCACTTTTGTGCACATGGTAGGCTAAATGGGCCGAGTGACCTCCAAAGGTAGTGAAGCAAAGTCAAAGATGAAACACCCTTCAGATATGCCCACACCAATATTCAAACTGAGGTGCCTTGTAGGGGAACTAAGGAACATCCAACAATAACAACTATCATTGCAATTCTAACCCTAACCAAGAGCTTTGTATCAGTGTGCTCTATCAACTGTGCTGCTGGAGTGCCACTGACTTATCAGTAAAGCTACAGAAGTTAGAAACTCCTCATCTGATGAGAAATGGTGAAGCGGTTTCAACATAGTAAATGTGCTTTAGTTTATCTTGCAGCAGCACTAGACAGTAAACAAATGCACTTATCTGGATTACAACTTTTACGAGTACAGGCAAACACATGTCTGTTGGAAAGAGATGGATAATTCTGCATTTCAGGTCTAGTTGAAAATGTACAGAACACACATAAATACGATTATGACAAACAACTGATAAAAGTGGCTCAGTATAACAGTGTTACATATTGATTATCTGGATGACTCCAGATTAAACACCATATCTGTATCCCTGGAGTACTTCAGTTAGCCTCATAAGTATATTTTATAGGATGAAAATGTTACAGATTGACATCTGACGTAGAGATAAACAAGGAGTTGAAATATAATTATTTACTAAGTATTCAGTCAGTGGAGAGATCACGTGAACATTTTCCAGAGATATACACTGCACGATATGGACCATTCTGCATGGGTTCTGGTGGCTAGCAGTCCATGAAGCGGTCCAAAATACAGACCATGTTTGACGACTGAACATTTACAGTCCTGATATCTATTTTCCAATGCAGGATCCTGGATAATATTTTGCACTGTCATGTAAATTTCAAACCTTTATTGTAAAAATAAATCACGCATGCCAATTGTAAATTTAAAATCTTCATTGTCAAAAAATCATGCACTCCGATTGTAAATTTCAAGCCTTCATTGTTAAAGAATCATGTATGCCAATTCTAAATTTCAAACCTTCGTTGTCAAAAAATCGTGCATGTGAATTACAGATTTGGGTTAGAATTGAAAATTTATTACAGACGTGGCAATCTGACTACTATGTTATATGATCAAATTGGATTGTCTAATGCACAACAGATATAGAAATAATTGGGTTTACAGAATTGAGAAGACAGGTATCATTAACCAGTGGACTTTTTAAAACTATTTAAATCATAGCTAATTTGAATTACATGACAGGTATGCATGGATAGATTTATATTAGATATTTAGGTTAGGTTATGTTATTCGTATGGCCTTTAACTTGCGCTATTTAATGTCATCGAGGTTGTACATAAAGCAGAGGCAGTTAATAGGAAAGTATTCAACTAAATTTACATAACTTCTTGTTACTGGCTAAGTCATAGCTTTTGATGGGCTCCGTATTATCTGTTAGGTAATCACATGGTAATGATGAAGATTGTTTATTGTTGTTCGGGGAGAATCCCCAGGCTGTCGCTTATTCAGCACAGCCTCTATGTTTGAGTGGCTGAGAAATCTCCTCCCCCACCACTCACAGGGGAGCAGTACGGAAAGATGCAGCCGAACTACCTGAGGGTGGTCATTGCCAGAGTGTTTTACGTCCTCAGGGGGTTTTTAACGTCCCCCTTTATTTTTAATAATTCACCCACCCACAATGTTGTGAGCTGAGAAATTTATCTCTGGAAAGGTTTTGACCCCTTGCGGGATTCGAATCTGTGACCGTTGGCACCAAGTGTGACAGCCTGGGGATTCTCCCCAAACAACAAAACAGAAGACAACTTTAGCCATGATGTAATGTGAAGCAGCCACAAATGCAATATACCATACATTAAAATAAAGATGACTGAACATGCTTAAAATATCAAACGTCATCAGTTCTCATATAAATGTTAAACATTTAGATCTGAATAAAATTGTGGATTGAAAAAGCTAAATACAATAACGGAATGTCTCAGTACCTCAATATACATCTGTGTTAGGTTGGAGAGCCCCCTTTCTGGATCAATTTTTATATCGTCATAATATCTGTAAAAGGAAATGTTGAATTGTTGTTATTGTTGAGTTCAGTCACACCTGAGTGATGTGGCTGAGGAATGATTCCATTAGGACAAAAGCCCACAAACACAGGTAGTAAGACATGTGTGTGTGTGTGTGTTTTGTGTGTGTGTGTGTGTTGATGTATGTGTGTGAATCTGTGTGTACAAATCAACACACTGTACAACATGAGAGTAATTACCACTGATAATTATATTTGTAAACTTCCTTATACGGAAGATAGATCCAAGTAAGAATTTACTAACCTGCCAATCATTTTATCATCTCTATAGACAGGTATATTAGGAATATTCTTATTATTGTACTTATAATGACAGTTTGGTGCTCCGAACCACTCATCAAAGCCATGACGAAGTGGCAGGTACTGTGCTCTGTGACCTAAATGCCTAAAAAATAATTAAGCAATACTGCTGCAGTACCTAAATTGGTTCAGACATACGATGATGGTTAATTATCAACATACTGTAAATGATATTATTCCAAACTAACTAGGACAGTTATCGATAAATCGCAATGCCAGTTGCTCTCAAACATATCTATGAGCACAGCGCTCGAATGTTACGCAGCTGTGACTATTACAATCTAAACATATCAAAATATAACAGATACAAAGCAGTAAATATTAAAAATAATCAATATTTACCTGCACTAACGCAGTGCCGCTAATACAGTAACTTTACCATAGGAAATATAAGAGGAAAATACGATAAAACTCGCTAACCATTTTCCAATTATTTTATTCCTGTACCCAGCTTCCTGTAGTGCTTCTGAAAACAGTATTTCCGAGTCTGGTATACCGCCAACTACAACCTGGGGAGTGTAGGCTGAAACGATAACCCAGAGGTCATGCAGCAAGGAATATCTAAAATGATACGATGCTAAATTTGGAAACATCTGGTAAACTGTAGTTAAGGAAAGATAAGCAAACTATGAATTTCTCCATTGTGTTGAAATATGGTTTATAATAATGCTGAATTAGTACTGGTCATTACTAATGACTTGTAACAGTAGAGTAGTAACATATAGAAATGTCTAACATGACTTTTATGTTGTATTAATAATAATAATAATAACAACAACAAAGATAGCAGTTTTTATATATAGTTCGCTATCTAAACTTAAAGAAACACATATGGTCTGTAATGTAATGCTTCATCATCACAGGACTGACCCTCAGCAAATTTATAATCAGGAATTGATGGGATATCCAGCAAAGAAAACTGTTCCGTTCCGTAGGGCCACAGTAAGGGACATGAAGTAGTTGACCTTGACACGATCTAATGTCTCTGTTACATTTGTATGCTCAACCATCGACTACCTACCATTTTTAGCCTTTTCATTTGTTGTATAGAAACCATTCCTGACTGGCAGCCGACCAGTGAGAAGAGATGCCCGAGCTACGAGGAAAAATATTGATAATTTACATGATATTGAACTTGGAGAAATGCTCAAAATATTTTCAATGAAAAGAGATAGTTCCAAATAACGCATTACGCTGCATTATGACTTATAGCGATAACAATGAAACTAAAACAACATTAAGTGAGTTTGTATTGCTCACACGATATTATTAATAAGTTTTAGCATAAGAAGCAGTTCAGACTCGGCCATGATTAACTGTCTCATTCAAAGACAGTAATTATAACTGCCTTGTTGTCAATAGCCGTCTAGTCTTTTGCTTTTAGGTCTGTTAACTCAGTGCACTGACAAATGCCCACTGGACAAATGCCCACTGGACAAATGCCCACTGGACAAATGCCCACTGGACAAATGTTCACTGGATAAATGCCCACTGGACAAATGCTCACTGGATAAATGCCCACTGGACAAATGCTCACTGGATAAATGCCCAACCGATGAAGCTAAATTGGTTACAAAGTTATATACTTAGATATTATATTTTATTAGATTACAAATATATTTTAAAATATCATCTAATATTAGAGAGGAATACGGTATTGTTGGAGGGAAAGCTTAACTCAAAATTATTATATATTCTATTGTTAAGAATTGGCTAGTGCCTTAATCAAATTTGTTACAATCACAATCAAACAGAATTAACCTCAATGCCATTGTGGAAACTTCGATAATGCCAGACAATAGAAACTTGTCAGTATGAACATCATAACCGAACAGACAATGTGTACAAAAGCCTTATGCGACACATCCATTGTTGGGATGCTTTTTGCGGATAGAATGAAACACACACGCCATAGAACATCAATCATACACAAAGTTACAATCTGGTGTTCTCCGTCAATTCCAGCACAGCTTTGTTCTGAGTAGTATAAAAATATAGTTTTAAATTTAATAGCTAGTAAAATTTAGTTTGGCTAGTGAGAAATTCGTTGGGCTAGTAAGAAATTTGTTGGGCTAGTAAGAAATTTGTTGGGCTAGTGGATTTAAATTTTGTGAGATGAAGAAATATTTTTCTGGCCCCGAATAAGAACAGTAATACTGCCAATAATAATATAGTTATTAGAACAGAAAATAACGACAGCTGGTGGCTTTATATTCTATCTATTTAACTTCATATTAATAATAGTGAGTACTGAATTGGGACCATCTTAAAATGAAACAGACACTGACTCGGTGACCACCATCATGGGGCAGTCTAGTTGTATCTTATGGCAGTGGTGTAACAATCACAATAAACATGAAGAAATGAATAAAAAGTGAGAATGATGATGAATTGATCTTCACTAAGCAATGTTAAATACATCACAAACACACACAGAGAGAGACACACACACAGACACACGTTCATACAATTTTAACACTTAATCATCAGTCAGCTACATTAGAGTTGCAGATAGAATTGATGGACGACAGACGTAACATGACAAACAAAAGATGACAGACAACAGACAGATAGCAAATGAA
The DNA here is from genome assembly GCA_025642065.1 of Paralvinella palmiformis. Lineage (NCBI taxonomy): Eukaryota > Metazoa > Annelida > Polychaeta > Terebellida > Alvinellidae > Paralvinella > Paralvinella palmiformis. Next base: position 92,046 of record JAODUP010000239.1, read on the forward strand.
AGATGACAGATACATGATGATAATAAATATTTACTTCATATGATACCACACTGTCCTAAATATTACCATGACAAGGTAGCCTTGGCGTAGTTGATGTGTAGGGATCAAACATGCAGTCAATTCCATTTGGTCAATTCCAATTCCACATCAAATTTATCAATTCAAATTCCAAATTTATCAATTCAAATTCCATTTTTTTTAAATAAGCAATTCAAATTCCACAATTGGAATTGCCCATCAATTCAAATTCCATAATTAAATTGACCCCATGTCTGGTAGGGATAAATAGAACAACAAAGTGAAGTGTGTGAGGAGGGAAGAGAGAGAGAGAGAGAGAGAGAGAGATGAGAGGGAGAGAGAAAAACATATTTTATTCCAAATTCCAAACTTAGGTTATATCATAGTAACCAGCAAATCTCGTTACAATACACAGCAGCAGTCAAAATAAAAAATGACCTTCACACACTGAGGTTGCCTATAATCATCATAATATACTTAATGGGAGCAATAACAGGATGTAGTTATAACATTAAAGTGGTAATGATAATGGCCCTAGACCATAGGCCAAAGAAATATAGTAATGCTACTTATATATGGCACTGCAGAAAAATAAACTATCACACATGAATCATTATATGTATATGAAATCATGCATCAAAGAATGGATGGATCAACTACATACAGTCAAGGCATGTTAAACCAGTATGTACTGATTTCAATGAAATGCCTGTTAAGTCAAAACAATATGCTGCTCTGGCCAGAGCCTCAGTTATTTGTACAGTAATCTGTAATTCAAACTACTCGATAATCAAGACAACTTCACATTAGATTCAATGAGCTTTAACCATGTATAGAAATAAAATGACTGTATCATAATTGGATAACTTTGGTGTGGACAATTAAGGCTTCAATTGTGATATAATTCAGTAATTTCTTTAAAAAACTAAAGCTATATAGAATATATAAATAGTCTGATTCAGCACAAATAGATATAAAAAATGGGTGAATTACCACTTACACGGAGAACATATTGGAGAGGCTGAATAGAAGTCAGTAAATAGTAAACCCTCGGCTGCCATCTTATCCAGATTTGGTGTCTCCTTTGCAGGATTTCCATAAACACCAAGATCTCCCCATCCCATCTGTTGACAAAAGGGGATTTATATATATATAATACCGGTATAGGCAAAACTACTGGCTGATCAAAGTGTCAACAAAGTATTGTGTGTTTTTAGGAAGCATATATATATATATATATATATATATATATATATATATATTGTGGCACAAGCTCAGAACATCAACACCTAAACATCCCTAAAACACCCTTAGATATCCATCAATTTATACATAAATAAATCTACACATAACTGATATCAACTTAAACATACATATACATACATCTACACATATCTATGCATATATAGGTCTATATATAAATAAACCTTAAACGATTCTGGACTACTTGTTAGCCTGTGGAGTCCAGATAATCCATTTATTATATGTGACAAATGTGTTATGCCACATGGAAGTGGTTGTATGCAGGCTATGTATGTGTATGTATGTGTGTGTTCCCCTCCCCCATATATATATATATATATATATATATATATGTTTGTGTGTGGGTGTGCATGTGCATATAAAGCTTACTTACATCATCCATAAGAATAACAATGAAGTTAGGCTTAGCTGTAAAGGTTCTTGGTACTAGAAGAAGGAGGACACATACAGTGTACATCACATTAGAGCTCTCCATGGTATCTCCTGGCACTGTGAACCTGAAACTGTGTTAGTATAACATATGTGACTGTATAAATACAGACTTCGTAAAAGATGTAATGGTTCCAGGCTCACTCACTTGGTGGCTTAATATATGTGCTTACTGCTAGGATATATATATATATATATATATATATATATATATATATATCCACCATTACTATTATCTATGACTTGTGGCACATCAAAATAAACTAGCTAAACCATAAAATTTTAAATGTTCATAGACAGACATTTTGACAGACTATCATTTTAACAGCCCGATGTTCCCAAAGCTTTTTCTAAGCTATCATTCTTACCTTCCAATACTCCAATAATAGGGCCTAGAAATTTGTGCTAGCAAAATGCTAGTAGGTTCAATGTATCTGCTAATTAAAATTTTGATAGCTAGCAAAGATTTTCTAGTTGAAATTTTAGTTACGATTTGTATGCTGAATGTGTTGAAATTTAACTTAGAACCGAACAATTCCCATGTTGTGGTGTTAAAATGTATGTTTCATCTCATGTTGTTGGTCATTAGTGAATGATAACTGGTGCATAAAATGCTCATGAAAATTATTTGCTAGTGGGTGTGCCTAATTTGCTAGTTAAATATTTTTCAACTAGCATAGGTTTGCTGGTGGGGGGAAAAGGAAATTACAAGCCCTGAATCGCCAAATGACTTTAGGCTCTAAATTAAATTTTAAGCTAAGTTGAATGCACGAATAGAAAAGTAGGGGTAACAACTAACATGTCTAAATAATTTTGAGGGGTATTGAAACATCAGTTTCAGAGTGTGAAACATTGCCAGCACCTGACAACACCATTAATCTTCCAGATAAAAGTGTTTATGACATAGACTCTTACATTACAGTAATAAATGCCTATTAGCAGCTAGTATATGGCACTCAGGAATATTCCTCCACTGAGTTTGTTCCCTTGGAGGATCTGCTTCATGCACAACACCAAATACAACTTGGGCGCCTCCGTGGTCTAGCAGTGGCATGTTGGATCACAGATCACTATCAGTTGTGTTCAAATCTCAGCATGGGCATATCTGAAGGTTGTTTCATCTTTACTTCACTTCATTACCATTTAGCCTATCATGTGCACAAAAGTGGCCATAAAACACCAATTATCAACCAAATACAACTCTGGGTAGATTACAAAAAAAGGTATGCATGTTCAAGAGGTGTTCCTATAATTCATTTTTGTCACTGTCACCTTCCAGTGTTGATATTTCAGTGATGTGAACATCTCATAGTTAGCTATCGATTTCTGTATGTTTTTTTTGGGGGGATGAAATATAGATTTTATATATTTGAACTTTGGTTATCAAAACATAATGGGGTGTTGAATTTATAGAAAAACAAACTGTGATTACAAGCTATTGAGTGACAGATTTGGGAAGTAAGTTCATGATGATGACCTTAAATAATAATAATTGATAAAAAGTGCCCAAAAGTTAATCATCTAAATAGTCCTGATGTCAGACTCAGAGTGGGAAATGAGTGAAATCTCAGTGAATTCAGTTTACTTTAGATTCAAACAAGTAGGCTCGGCACCCAACAAGATAACTGGGCCTGCATTTCTACCACAACAAGTGCAGTTTAAGAGTGAATGTCTGACATCATTAAAATGTCTGACAATTGATATAAATCTTCATGTTGATTTATTCCATGTGACATCAATACATCAGCTAAAGCTTTGGAGTACCTTTGTTGTAGCTTTATGCTTTAAACCCTCCAGGATATTTTAAAACAAAGGTCTTCTAGTTGTTTTAACTTGTAGAAAGGCAGTTCATATTCACCAGGGCTGTAGTGATGAATTGACAGGGCTGAATTTACTCAGCCAGAATGGTTGGGGACTGAATTCACTGGAAACCCCTCTATTCACAGATCAGAGCTCGCACTTTATGTACTGACAGTATATGGCATACTCTGGCTCTTTTTCTGTGTGTGTGTGTGTGTGTTTCATCTTGTGCCTACATTAAGCTTTCTCTAGATATATCATTGTATGCTCATACATTGATACAATATTATATTCAGCCTTTTCAATAGCAGCTGACATCCAATGCTATATGTCGTCTATTTTATGGACAGAAAATTGGTCGGCTACTTTGGCAATACTTCCCCAACTTTTTTTAGGGGAGAGCACCTAACCCACCCTTTCAATGGAGAAGAGCTACTACTGCGTTAGTGTGACTACTACTACCCCCACGGCCAGCCTTTCACTACCCCCTCCCCACATGCATCCATACTTCCCTCCAGAAACGTCCCAGCAATGGCGTCACTGTGTTTTTACAGGCAACCACAGGTGAGCTGCTGCCTACTATTTGTAAGGGTGTGTCTACTCTATCGTGGTTATGACCAGTGATAACCACTATATCATTAGTGAATATTAATAAGACTATAATCAAAACTGGTAAAACATTATTTTAGTATACTAAATTAGTGGGAATAAATAAAAAATATTATTTACATTATAACCCATATCGTAAAGTGTATTTTTTCATCTATATTATGTGATAATCATTATCATAATCAGATAATGATGGTGATTTTATTCGGATATATATATCTGTAGACTATAGTATATCAAGATAATAGATCTAGACCTATAGACTCTAAACTATAATAGTATTAATACTAATTGATATCTAGATCTAGATTATATAATAGATATAGAATATGCATGATTAGCTCTAGAGATGTGATTTTGTCGTGATGGGTCATGATTAGAATTTAGATCTAGTCTAGATCTATACTACAGATCTAACTCTAAACGATAAAATTATCTAGATTATCTTCTCTAATCTAGACCTAGTCTAAGACAGTCTAGATGTAGACTAGTCTACTAATCTGGCAGATACTAGATGAGTAGTAGAGATTCTAGATCTAGATCTACATGCACGAATGCTATTTACGGTTATAAAATAGACATATTATGTATAATTATTATAAACAAGAATACATTCTTACTCCAAGTCCAATTAAGTGTAAGCATCAGTGTTATGTAGATGTCCGTAATTACATTTCTGATTATTGTGCACATTCAACTTTCAAGGATAGTCTATAATCGAGTTTTTAGACGGGACAAAAGTTATCTGTCCGTAATAGCCTGCATAAGCAGTGATAAGCCCATAACAGAGTATAAATATGTATGGTGGATCAAAATTGAAAAACAGCGTGTGAAATGTCAAATCAGGTAGGTATCAGAAACATAATCTAATACAATTATCGACTTTCTTTCTAAAGTGATGTCCGTAATGATAGATTAAAATTATTATTGTCAGAAGCAACATATATAACTACGTCTATTATTGAAAAATCATTAGAATGTGACTGGGCGATAATATGTTAACAAAATAGACCTAGGGCTAGGTCCTAGGCCTAGCCGTAACCTGCTCAATCAGTCATTGAAACTAGACTAGTTCAAGAATAAAGTAGGTGCGCGTTTGACATTATACTCCTGACAGATCTGCAGGATTAGTCGTGTCAAGAGCCATAAAAAAACAGATTTGCTGCAACGCTGTCCTGTTAGACGGCGCTCTTTAGGCTTTATTAGCCTTTAACCTTTTCTTAGCCGTGAAAGTGATTTGTATTGTACTTTGTAGGGGGAATGTAGACCTACTCTAAACTTTCTGTTTCTATTCATCACAAGTTGAAAAGAACTTGATTACATTGATACTATATTTATTGTGATCGATTGATTAGAAGAGAAGTTACTATTTTTATGCCAGTTTGTAGACATTGATATTTTCGGACCCTGCCAGAATTCGGACACTTCGTTACAAATTCGTTTGAGGCACAGACAAACAAATACAGCCGCCTCCATAAACTATTAGATGCAGATGTTATTTTTGGTCTATCTAAGATGTGTCATTACTATCGAAATATGTGAGTGTGTGTAATTGAACAGAACAGTAAATGAGGCCACGCAAAGAACAACCATAGAAACTGCATCAAAGGAAAACTATTACAGCAAACAATGTGTTAGTTACTTCCAAAGCTGGCACATGGGAACTACTAATAAACTACTTCAAACAGCAGTACTGAAATGAATGCACAGCAGCAGATAACCTGAAGCAGTCGTTGTTACCTATCGTTACACAGTGGGTGAAAATGGCCTGGGATTAAATCAACCCCTCCATTATCATTCAAGAAGTGCTCTATATCAGTTATGATTTAAATGAAATGGAACACAATATATTGTAGGATGAACAGCATGACAAATCTGACACTGACTCCGACAAAGAAGGTGACAACATATATGATGACACATGAACAGATACAACAGATATTCAACAAAGATAGTGATGATGATGAATTTTTGGGTTTTAAATAAATTTACAGATTTTAGTGCATCTTATAGTTAGTTATACATGGGTTCGACTCTGGGGGGGGGGGTATTATGTTTCATCTTTTATTTTGCTCCATTACCTTTGGAGGTTGTTCCCCATTTAGCCTGCCATGTAGTACATTTGTGTACATGATGTACACAAATGTGGCCATAAAACATCCATGTCTTTCAATGTTACAGATACCCGGAGAAGAGACATCCAAAGCTCTAGAGCTTGTACAAAGCTTGAAGGCAAAGGTGAATGATGTAATCACACATGTCCGTGGACAGCAAAAGAAAGTGGAGCAAGGAGAATGGAATACATCTAAGGTTGTTATGATGTATGTTTTTTTAATAAATATATAGATTTTAAGGGTGGACTTCCTGATGGTGCAGTGGAAAAGGAGTCCAAGGGTTAAAGATTATGGGGAAAGTCACAATATTGTCTGGGAAAAGGGTTACAGGAAAAAGTTGCAGTTATATTTTTTAAATAAATATTGAGACAAATAGATGTGTGTCTGTGTGTGTGTGTGATATCCTGATGCTCATGCTGCTGATCAAATACATTTCTTCCTTAATATTTATCAATGATCTTTGCCATTGGTATTAGTGGTTTAGACATATATGTTCCAGTTAACAAAATCATTCTTCCCCAATTCGGAAATGCATTTCCTTTTCAGGATTAATATAATTATTGGCAGCATGCTGTGGTGATGACCTCCAGGTCATAGGATTCAGTCTAGTGTTTGGCTGCTGCATGTGTCATTTGATCATCACAATTCTCTTGGGATAGATGTGACCAGTGTCAAGAGTAAACAAAACACTCACTCACTGTCTCGTAAGCAAGAACTGCCACGAGTCAATCACAGTCCATACAACTTCAGATGTTGCTTCATTTATTGTAGTTAAAGTTGCCTTTTCTCAGGTATCATTCTAATTATGGATGAATGTTTCATATGGCATGGGAACATTTAAGGAATCTTGTGTTAGAGTTTGTCCAAAATATGTCTGAACCACACGGCCACTATGATTATTTTAACAGGTTCTATGAATGTTCCATTGTTGCATGCAGTTGCTTTTAAAACTATGTTGTTTGATGTACTGCATTAAACTTGATCTCCGATTTATTTATCTGTAGGGAGTCAGTTTTCTGGAAGTGAAGTATCAAATGCTGTTGAGTTACCTGATTAACCTGACCTATTTAATGTCTGTAAAGATTAAGGGTCTTTCGATAAAGGATGACCCAGCCATAAAGCGATTGGTTGAGATAAGAACTGTAAGTAGCGGATGTCTCCTTTGTAAAGGGTTGCCATAAATTTAGCAATTACACAGCTACTAAAATGAATACCATTCACATGCAACTAAAGAGACTTGCACATAGGCCAGAGAAATATTTTAAAACTTAAGTTTCCAATTAATTTATTTAGCAGAATCGTAATCTGCTAATTATTTTGCTAATTTATTTTATGTACAGAACTGTTTGGACTTAGAGTGTTTGTGCTTTAATTCTCTACATATGTCATTGGTTTTTGTGGCTTTTGCTTCATAAAAGAATTTTAACCACTGGTCTTTGTCTCTTTATGTGTTCTTGTTTCCACGGAATTGGAATATTACTAGATAAATAACTAGAAGTTAATTTGACTCTAAAATGTTGCACGTTGTTATCATTTAGAATATCCCGGGAGTTTTCTTGTCACTTCTGTGCTTGTTTAGGTTTTGGAAAAGATGCGGCCAATTGACCAGAAGCTGAAGTATCAAATAGATAAATTGCTGAAGACGGCTGCTACAGGAGCAGTTGGTGAGAATGACCCACTCAGGTTCAAACCAAATCCAGACAATCTACAAAGCAAGGTATCTGTCTACCAAAACGGATACACTGCTAATTAATATTTGAATTTATATCCATTATTATTGTAGATTATGGATGTTGTTTCGTTTTATTTGTCTTTTTTGCTATAAATAGGAAATTTATGGTGTACAAGTTTCAATAATCTTTCTGACTCAGTTCAGCTCAAACTTGAACCCATATTGTTTATGAAGCCTTCGAGAAATAAAGTACTGGATTACAAACTTCCAGACCAGGTTACAAATCTGAATCATACCACTGTTTGTGGCACCCCCCTCATCTATATGTGCCAGGTGTGATTAACACCGAGGCTAAACAAACTACTCACTCAACCCTACAGAGTAATCCCTCAGCCATATAACAAGTGATGAGGCTGACAAAAAATTACTCACTGATCACAAAGATATATTAAAAACTTATTCTTTGCCTTGATGTTTTCAAAAGCCAATGGTTGGTGAAAATCTGCTGCTGACTTAAGATGACATATCCTGAACACTGCCTGATATTCTCAAGTCAGCAGCAGGTTTTCATAATTTTCAGATTTTGATCATGAAAATAGGTGGATTAAATTCCAGAATGCCCTGAATTGCGGAACTTAATTAACTTTATCCTCCTATTTTCATTAACAACTGGATAGTTGTTTATTCCAAGAACAATACATATTCAGGATCTTATATCGATCTTTGTTGATTAATTATGTAATGACAGCTGCATCCCATGTTTTGTTTCAGTTTGATGAGGACGAAAGTGAAGAAAGTGGTGAGGATGCCAGCCAGCCAAAGGTTTATAAACCACCCTAAGTTGTCTGCTGTATATTATGGTGAGTATTACTCGATGAATGTCAGCCTAACACTAGGACTTGTCGATAACAACAATGTTGATGATCCGCGTCTTATTTTACTCGCACAAAAGCCACTGATCTGTGTCGTCTTTTGCAGATGGCGATGACACGACAAAACAGAAGCAGGAGAAGCAGCTTCAGCGTGCTAAGAAGAGAGCATTGTCATCTAGTGTAATCAGAGAACTCAAGGAAGAATATTATGATGGACCTGAGGAGATCAAGGTCAGTCAGAGCAATGTTTCGTTGATAAACATATATCAATATCATTATTGGTTGCTCGATATTGACCTATATTCAAAGATATTCTTGTGTAAAATGTACTGAAACAATCCTATTGTGTACCTTACTGCTACATAAATATTATGTAATTTAATTATTAAGCAGTATTATTGAAAAATAATTAAAAATAGAAATTTGGTTTGGGTATTTTCCTATTCTTTACCCAAAATGTGTTTGTCAAACCCTGCACAGTTTTCTTTATTGTTAAATATTAGATATTATTATAATACAATAAGACTACAATAATGTACTTAATTTTATGTTACTTAATTGGCTAATCTGTATACGCTCGTAGTAATCCCTTTTTTCTTATACGGATATGTTAATTCTTCTTATTAAACACAAATTAGTATCTTGCACAGTATAATAAAGCTGTATATTAAACATGAAGTTTCTTTCTTTATGTGTGTGTATTTAGCAGTAAAGTGACATAAAATAAGTAATATTTCAATGGTATGTATTTATGAACCAAGTGATCTTCAATCTTCACATCTATCCTGGTGAATAAACATTTTATGGCCAATTAATTCAGTCAGCTAATATTTTTTGAATGGATCAGCTGAAACTTTTGAAACAAATACTACCCTGATTATAATATTTATAGTTTACAGCTTCTATCTGACACTTAATTACACATTTTTGGCTCCATCTGGTGAATACGAATAATAGTATGATATGTGATTGAAATTATTTGAATAAAAAAGAACTTTCTTATGGTACTTATTCAAATAGCTGGATCTTAATTATTTTTGGAATTTTAATTCATTACAATAATTATATTGTAATAGGTGTTTCCTAATCAGTTCTTTGGATAGGTTAACACAACTGTTTGATGATGCATATTTTTGCAAGCTCTCTATTGTCCTAATGGTGTTCTCTTTGTGTGTGTGTTTTAGGGTACATATAAAGAGGCAACAGGCACAGAGCATCAATATATCTAAACATCCTTTGAGACCTACCTCCATAAATCTAAATACAAATACAACTATACATACATTAATCTAAAAATAAAATGTTCCATACCTCCACATATTGAAAGATGTATGCGTATACCTAAGCATGTGTCTGGTCTACTCATCAGCCTGTGGGAACCAGCTAATTCGCTTTTTGTATGCAACAAATATGTCACGTCCACAAGTTTTCTATATGCTATGTTTATATTACTGCAGGAAACAGCAGACTTGCATAGAATGAAGGAAGATAAAGCAGGCAAGGAACGAACAGAGTAAATATAATCCAATATATACTAGTATCAACATACTATTTCTCAATATGTATACAGCTGCAGCAGTAATTTTACACTAAACTAAATTGAAGATTTTATTAATTTCTCTGAATATTTGTATTTAATTTTTGTATTTTGTAGATTTAGTTAGCCGTTCAATTTCAGTCTTGCTTTTTCTGTGCTATTAAGCTGTTTAGAAATAATAATATTGCATCGGCGCAAACTGTGTTCACAATGAATTTTTTTCAGATATGAAGAGAAGTATCTGCTGAGAACAGCAGTGTCCAAGAAAGAAAAAGTATGTATTCTTGCCGAAAATGTGCGATGTTATTTGAAACATTCCTTGATGTTTTTGGTGTAAATTGCCTCAGTGTAAGTGACATATCAATCTAAATTGTGCTCTCACAAAGTAAACATTGCTGAGATTTGTTTTTATTTTCCTATATAAACATCTTGGCAGAATTTATATATTGCCTCTTTGGCCTCATGGGTAGAGCATGAGACTATTTACCCGTGGCTATGGTTATTCTGTACAGGTGGTTCACGTCTTGGTCATGGAACTGTGGTAGGAGGAGTTTTTCATCTAGCCACGTAACTGGCAAGGTTTTATCCACCAAATATGCCATATATTCTAAATTTATTTAGAATTAGTCTCCGTGTGGAAGCTATAAATTACAGACCATATAAATGTCTCCACCATTTGAGGTTGCCAGCCACGTTAAAAACTGCTATTTTGGCCATTATTATTATTATATATATATATATATATATATATATGTGTATGTGTGTGAATATTTGTAAGTATGGTTAGTATGATTATTAGGAATGTTTTAGCAATATAGTATAAATACATTGATACAATTATAATTTATTTAAATTATGATACATAGAGAATAGAAAATTTATATTTCCTATGAGAATACATAGTTCCACACTTAATTTTCTTAAAATACAATCCCATCACAATATAACTGTATTGCAATGTCCCTATATTATGATATCAACCTATACTTTGTTATGTAATGATCATGATCCATCATTATAACAAAGCATACACTCAATTAGTACTATTCATATTTGCTGTATACTGATGAACATATTTACTTAACAGTATACATAGTTTTGTATTTGATTTACCGTATATACCTGTGTATAAGGGGATCCCGTATATAAGACGACGTAAATATATCAGTCAATATCATGTAAAACAGTCTAACTCAAATATAAGATGAGGCAGACTTGAAGTCTTTCAGCCAGACTAGTTTACTAGCTTGAACAGTTAAGTAACACTGTTCTGGTTAATGTTTATTGTAAAAATGAATATCTTTATTTAAAAAAATGCTGCCAACATGGATCATCTGTCATAAAAAACTGAATATTTTGTTCTTGTTATTTATGTATGTATGTGTGAAAATAATATTTGCTACACATTTGTTCATATGTATCAGACAATAAATTCATATTGTATCAAATACACAAGTTTGCATTGTGGTGGGCTGGCATTAGAGTGGGGAGATGGGGAATTTTCGGCTGATAGCCCTGGAGGTGGTTATCACACATGCCTTTTGATCCTTTGGTAATCCCAACTATCATTTTATTTAATCTATCGCCAGTTGCATGATCAACACTATCACAATCGCCACCTAATGATCCTGACAGGTTGTCAATCAATTCACAAATTATCAGAAACATTTCACGGTCAATGTGGCAGTAATAGCAGGGGTTAATTATATGGCAATATATGGTATTTGTATTGCATAAGCATTGGTGGAGACTGATTAATAGGGGCGGATAACTAGAAGCATTATCATGGCAGGAAATTGGGCCCTTATTATAAAATTTGTATGAGACAAGTAGTGAAAAACCACTCTCTGGCATGAATTAAAACCTTGCCTTATTAATCAAAATATTGGTAGCTAAAGTACAAATTTTTTACAACTGATGTTGAAAGTGTGTGAATTTACAATTTTCTGTAGTTTTATACATCTTTTTCCAGTATGGTGCCACCTTTATTAACATATGTATTAGCTGAAAATTATGTGTAAAGAAAAGCCTACAACTTTATTAACCAAAAACATTTTATGATCTTCTTTTGAAAGTGAATGCAACAGTCTAATTATCTTCACTAACATCATAGTTTTCATGACTGTGATTTTAAGCATGAATTTTAAAATCTCATGACAACGCATGGAAAAAAGGTTGATTTAAGAAAACCACACTAGATTTTTGCCTGTATGTAAACAAATCCTGTGCTTACAGGGGGGGATCTGCGTGTCCATTTGTAAAACCACTTTTCATTGTTAAATTCTTTTCTCACCTTCAGAATGCTGCCAGAAAGTTGAGGACCGGGTTAGATGATGTGATGAGATTTGGGAATATCAGTGCGCTGATTGAGGAAGCACCAAATTGTATGGTTAGTTCAGCAAAACTTCAGCTCGAAATCAAATGTTATTTTTAACAACTTAATATATTTATTCGGTTGTATGTGCTTCTTGTTTTTAGTTATTTAAATATTATTGTATTCCAGGAGGATGGTATGCCAACAAAAAAGAGGAAAAAGGTATAGGTGTATTTTTGTATTGTTGTAGCCACTTAATCCAATTAAACAAAGTAAATTAACCCAAATTCTATATTTAAACGAATTACCTTTTTGGAAATTATTATGATGCAGCTTATTTTTAATAGTTCATCTATTTGTGTGATTTTCTTAATGCCACTGTTTAGCTGTTTTACAATATATAAAATTACCTGGTTGGTAGTGTGTGTGTTTGTTTGTATATGTGTGTGAAATATTATGTTCTGTCATACAAAGCTGTTTTAATGATGTTCAACACAGAATCTTTTATTTCATTCATTAAATACTAATAGGCATAAGTTTATAATATGTACTACTGTTTATAACCATTCTTTAATTAACATAGATTGCTGTACTAGTAAGATGACTTATTTAATTTTGTATATTTGTCTTTTTTCAGGCATCTCTCAGAGGAAAAAAGAAAGGCAAAGGTTTGTGTATACACTTAATTCTAATTAAGCAATTATAATATACATCCATAATTAAGATTATATTAAATATCTCATTATTTCTACAACTGTCATTCATGTATCTTTTTTTTTGCTTTGGCAGGATCCAAGAAATATAAAAGAAGAAAATAGTCTCCAGATAAAAACAAATTACTGCACTGATTCACATGCATATGTCTGCATGTGCACACACGCACACTCACACACACACACACACAAAACCTGTATATGATTACACTGTTTCCTTCAGAATCCTGGGAGCTATTTTTATTAACTTCTCTGTTATTGATCAAATATGCAATTGCCATATGTGATCACAGTTTAGTTGCATATATAATTTCTAATTATACAAAATATGCCAACAAAATGTCATTGTATTTTTATGTACTAACTGAATTTGTGGTAATAAATATATTTCAGTAAATATACAATGTTCAGATATGTTGTTTGCTATCAAGTTCATTCCTTAACAAGTTATAAAAAAATTAAATATCACCCATTGTCTTTTTAGGTATATGGTCTTCCATGTGTGCCATATTCCATCTGGATTAAATTAAAGTGTTGATTAAATTAAAGTGCTTAAAATAATGTATACTTGTCAATGATAAACTATGCATCTTGTCTCATGCCATTTTGTTTGTTCATTTGGAAAGATTCCTCTAATAATGTTTAATAAAATGTTGTTATTAACAAATGTTATTTAATGGTGCTATACTGTGAAATTTATATAGCATTACATATATAAATATGTGTGTGTGTGTGGTGATGAGAAATTGAATTTTATTTGTAAATTGCATTATGCATTTTATATTCTTGTTTTATATAATAAAACACGTAATTGTTAAAATTGGGGAGCCTGTTCAGCTGTATAACTTTCCATAGACCCCATTTATAAATAGCTACATTTCAAATTGTACAAATATCAAGTACATTGTACATTATTATATATTTTAATGAAGTTACAATGTATATTTTAAAGTTTCCATAATTTATTTAAATTGCATAAATTTCAACTTAATGTTTATATCCTCATCTACTCGCTTGTTTAATGTTCAGCATTAATATTGAAAATGAAATGCTCTGCAGATAGAATGTAGAAGTTTGTGATGGTATATTTGCTGGTGGTCCATTGCATTGTCCAACGATTTTTTTTGGTTACAATTTTTCATGAATTCATAAATAATGCCCCTCCATGATTCAAAGCCAAAACATGAGAACTATTTAATTAGATAAAATGGGTGTACCTTATATACTCATGTATAGGCCGCACTTTTGATACCACGAAATTGCTGCCAAAAGCGAGTGCGTCTTATACATGGGTCAGACTAAAAGGGAAGGAAATATTTGGCATAATTTAAGAGGAAATACAATAATATTGTTTTTCGACATTAATAATGAATATATGAACGACAAACAAATTAATCAGGTGTGCTTTCGCTGTTGTCTTTCGAAGCCAAACTTAATCATGATAACCGCCAGTGAGTAGCGTGGTGTCTGTCTGTTGTCATGTAATAATTTATAGGTAATGTAGTCAGGGTCAGACTGTCGCTGGTACCAAGGCCGTCTGGGAACGGCCAGGACATGATTTATTATCTAGAGGTGTCGAATGATCCGGATCGCAATTAATCTGTTTGATGCACAGGGATTCAGAAAGCACAGGAATCCAGTTAAGTATGACAGTCTGATCCTACAAAAAGGTGTAGGTCCAAATCGGTTGCGATACGATAACGGCCCCACTATGAGCAAGGCCTCCATAAACTATTGGAGGCAGATTTTATTTTTGGTCTATCTAAGACGTGTCATTACTATCGAAATGTGTGAGCGTGTGTAATTGAACCGAACGGCAAATGAGACCACGCAAAGAATGACCATAGAAGCCACATCAAAGGAAAACTTCCAAAGCTGGCACATGGGAACTACTAATCAACTACTTCAAACAGCATTACGAAAACGAACGCACAGCAGCAGACAACCTGAAGGTCGCTTCAGGTTGTCTGCTGCTGTGCTGTTCGTTGTTACCTATTGTCACACAGTGGGTGAAAACGGCCTGGGCATTTTCTTTTAGGTCAATGGGCCTGGGATTAAATCGACCCTGGCATTATTACTAAATCGTTCAAGAAGTGCTCTATCAGCAATGATTTATATGGCACGGAAAATTATATATAGTGGGATTAGCATATCAAATCTGACACTGACTTGGACGAAGAAGGTGACGACATGTATGATGACACATGAACAGAGAACACAGATGTTCAACAAAGATAGTGATGATAATGAATTTTTGGGCTTTGAATAAATTTTAGTGCGTCTTATACACGGGTTCGACTCTAGGTGGGTTTATTGGTACAAAAATCTGGTGCGTCTGATACATGCGTGCGGCCTATAATCGAGTATATACGGTATATGATAGACTTACTTGTAAAACACCAATGATCATAATTTCCTCAAATTGCACTAATATCCATACCCAATTATATAGAGCATATTTTCAAACAAATTGACTTTAAAGAGTCGCTTTGAAAATACCCTTTCTGAATAATAATATCAAATAGTGTTGATTCGATAAAGTGCCCCTATCAACAGAAGCCATTCTAAGAGGCGTTGGAATAAAATCCACATGATGAATAATTAACAAATAATATACAGGTAGGTGAAATATAATAATTTCCAAATGCTCACACCATAATGTACTATGACACATATTATATATATATATATATGTGTGTGTGTGTGTGTTGGAAGATGATAGGACAGCATAAACAATATTACAACACAGTATGACATAAAAACTAAATAGTTGGACTTGTACAAAAGCAGAAGTGTATATACATATATCGTACAATGCAATGCACCTCGAAGGAACTTCAACGGTCTTGGTACCCTCACTTCTGTCTACACATACACAACTGATGCAGACGTTTGACATGTCTACAGGGAAGTTCATGAGAAGAATGTTCTCGTATGTATCTTGTGGCTTGCATTGGAGCAGAGCGTAGATTGCTGAGACAGCAGTTTTGCCAAGAGGGCAGCGTATTATGTAGAGTTGACAGAAACCATGAGGAACAACAGCATAATTGCCATCCATGTACCACGTGTTAGTTATTGCTTAGTTAGTTTTTGTTAGGTAGTGCATCTGATAGGGAGTAAACTATTTGTTTGTTACGTTATATTTACTTCGAAATTAGAAATTTCTTTTCCCGTCACCTTTAAACTACTCAACTATTGATTCAATATCAAGATTTAACAGTTGGTAGAATTCTTTAATATTTTTGCCCTATACATAAATCGTTGGATCATCGGCAAATAATATATAGGTTATGCAGCAATCGAAGGGAATCTGGTTGGTCATTTGTGCAAATAATAGAAAGTAGGGGTCCCATTGCCGATCCTTATGATACACCACATGCTACAGTAAATAATTTCTAATCCATGCCATTGTAACTAACACACGTAGATAGGGCCTGAACCACTCCAAGACAACACAACGTATGTATACCATAATAATGTAATTTTGTACATAGAAGGTTTTGATTGATTGTGTCAAAAGCCAGAGTGTCAGAGCAGTACGTTCTACAATATAAGGCTTTCGATATTCGTTTTAAAATATTTCAAATCGTTTATAATTTATCATGTGTATTCTTCTCTTGTTTCATGCAGTTTCAATAATAGCCTAGATCTTTTTTTCTTCTTTTAGATCTAAAAGCCGTAAAAGGACCGCATTGGCTTGATTGGAAACAATTAAGGGTACGCGCGTTAGTCTGCTTTTATGTGTTATCCTTGGCGATTTATATATATATATATATATATATATATATATATATATATATATATATATATAGGTTATATTTTTTATGCATATATCATGTATCATGTATGCTTTTTCACCAAATAAACTCAAATCAAATCTGTTTCTGCATGAAGTAAGTAACTCTGAGGTAAACCACGTGCCATATATGGTTCTATAGTTACAATTAAATCTTCCGTTTGGTTGAATACTCTCATGCAGATACTTATTGAAAAATGCGTCATAATTAAGCCAAGTTTGGACATTAATATTTAATATATCTCCAAAATCAGTATCGTGTGATATATTCTTAAATTCGGTCATATTTGCTGAACAAAAATTATTTGTTTGCTTGCACAGCTAGCATACAAACTGTGAACCCATGATCATTGGTGGAAGTAAAATGTACTTTTTAATTAAAATTTATAAATAGTGTTGTTTTGTTCGTTTTTGTGTTTATTCAATTTAATAATTTATTTTCACAGTGGTACATAAGTGATATTTTCCATATTTGTGAATCGAGAAAATGGCACTAGCTAAAGGGCGCCATCTGGTGATTCAGATTTTTCTATTTAAAGTGTGGTAAATCATCAGGACTGTTAACTAGTCTAGATCTATCAGAAATGAGGTAAAACATATTACTCCATAGCTTAAATTGAAATTTTAACGCGCACTATTTTCTGGAGTGATAAGACTTCACTAATAAATTAGTATTGGCTGGATCCAGTGTGTGTCATGCCATATGTCCCATTATCGCCCATTCACACCGCCGTCTGCTAGCGGTGTATAGATCCATTTCGGCCCCGCTACGAAATCGGCTGTGCCATAACCAATTCCCGGCGAAATGGATTGAGACCTGCTAACCGTGTACCTCTCGACTCTATTCTAGATTAAACGCAGATTGACATACTAACTAATTTTGACAGGTCTGCTCAGAAGTATGATGTGAAACTAGGTGAAAAGTACACATATTGCTGTTTGATTAAGTTGCTGTAAAAATAACAAATGTCAAATGACGTCTAAACACAAACAATGACATTGAATTAGGCCTAGTTCTAGACCTAGATGAGTAGATTTAGATTCTAAATCTAATTCTAAATCTCGCTTTTGGCATTGCTCGTATTTACCATAAATAGTAAAATACCATTCAAAAGTGTTAGTTATGACTTGTTTGCGTTTGTCTAATCAAGTGGAAAATAAAAATTAGAAAGATTAAGGTTGTATTTTGGTTTCTGCTAAGATAGAAATTAAAAAACAATGTTGCTGTTATTTCATTATGATTATCAATATCATTGTGGTTGCATGTATGATGCTAAATATTTTTAACAACACCTGGACATAGATCTACTTATTGCTAATAAATATATTGTTCGAGTATTAATCTGAAAAACAGTAGCTGTGTTTAGATAAAGAGTAGTGAGTTGTTTTGGTTTGTATAGTTAAAAAACAGGCATTAAAGATCACAGGAAAAGGTTTCTCAAATTAGTCAAAATGTTAAAATCAGATATATTTATTTTTTTCCTAGAAATAAAGTTACAGTGGTTTTAAAACTAGCTTCTCACCTGGCCAAAACTTTAATCAAGAATCTTCGGGAAAAATGTGACATCATCTTTGCCAAACAAAGACCCCAAACACTTCACATAGCCTTGTTTAACCTGGCCTTGTTTAACCTGTGTGACATGTTCCATATTGTCTTTATTAAACATATAAAATGGTGTATTCTATCATATACAATAGACTGATTCAATTACCTCTGGCATCACCATGCGGCTGAATTTCACACTACAGTCTCAGGTTAGAAGTTTTAGAGTCACTGTGTTGCATGGCGATTTACGCGTGTAGTGACCGATAAATGTCTTACTGAAAAGCTGTATTTAAGCTATTTTCCACCTATGTTTAGATTTTATTTATAGTCCATTAAGGGTATGGGATCTCTAGATCATAATTTTGCATTTAATAGGAATGGCATAGACTTCATCCAATAGACATATGCCACTAAACTAAGTAAGGTTCAGTGCAATTTGCATAGCTGTCATGGTCCGGCCTGTCTAGTTCAAATTTATTTTTGTATAACCATTGCCATATGACATGCGAATGGGTAAAATCAATAATCACATAGATTATAATTCAATACTACAATTATTGAAAATGAACCTTTATTTCTGAATCAGCCATTCATGCATTGTTTACTACATGTAAATGTCAAGGCTCATAATAATATTTTTTATTTAATAATATACGGGTGATACGTATATGATTGGTTCCCAGGTACAAATAAAAATAATATTTCCAAAACTCTACATTAAATAATTAAACAATCTTCATCAAAATCAATTTATATTTAGCTAAAAATTTAATCTTAAAATCATTTATTTAATCCATTGAAACCCATGCTAAAAAATCTCCCACAAGTCGGCATGAATAATGAAGACTTAGCTGTATCATTCATCTGGAAAGATCAGTCCACTCAATCATTGGGTTATATCCTGATAACTATTGTATTAAATCCTTTGGAAAGACACAGTCATTCAGCTGAAATACTAGTCTCAGTCTCTGTGTAATATGAAATAATTTGCTGAAAAATTTCCATTATTTATCATTAGTGAAAAGTTGTCATCCCCTGTTAACAGTGGGTGCCATAGCTGTTTCTAACCCGAGACCGCAGTTGGTAACCGATGCAATGCATTTCGCCTGGATCAGTCTATTGTGCAAAGAAACATACATTAAATACCAATGATTATATCCGATGTGTAAGTGCCATCAAAATCTGTCCTGAAACAACAACAACCCATGTGCATGCACTTGCTGCAGCTAATTCCTCTCAATTAATACTGTTTGTGACCTTTTTCACTAGTGGTTCAAAGCTGTAGGGCTTGATATCCCTGAAAATGTCAAAATATTCATCATAATCTGACATTTTGTCTGTTAACTGGTCAAAAGCAAGCTGTGGCACTACGTGACGTTTGGCAAAGATGATGTCACACAATAACCCCTAGTGAGTGTAGTACATGCTAGCAAAGGCTCGTGAAATTTTGAAAATTAATGATTTTGGGATCATTTTAATGGAAATATGATATCTGATGGTTAGAATTGTTTTGACTCATAATTTGAGAATCTGACAGGGGATAAAATAATTGTTTGTTACTTTATATTTACTTCGAAATGTGAAATTTCTTTTCCTGTCACTTTTAAAGGCATATTCCATCTTCATTTCATAGTTTCAGGATTAATACAGCTATACTCACAAATATCATAAATACTGTCAAAATGTGTAAACAATCACCCACATATTAAATAATCCAGCTCAAAGTGCTGATTAATCCTCTGTTAATGGCCTGTGGGCACCATCATTTTGAAGCTAGACAGAGACTGGAAGCTCCTGAAAACTGACATCAGTTGAGCATATCCGGTTGACCTGAAGTCTGTAGAGCCTGTACAAAAGCATGTAAACAAGTGTGAGCAAAGAATTATTCCAGAACTAAACAGCATTATCTTGTTAAAATTACATCATGAATGATGTATAACCATATCATTTTGAGCAAGAAGGAACCTTAGAAGAGGAAGATGATTCAAAATGGCTGAGATATTAATGCTCAAGAGAGACTATAATCTGTGTCAGTCTAGAGAGTGCCCATTTGATGTCAGTATTTCAGCTTTATTCTTCCGGCCTTCAAATCTAGCTTCCGGTGCAGCCATAATGATGGCCCTCCAGTAATTTGGATTATTTCCCTATATCTATGATATCAGGTATATTACATAATTAAAAATAATTTTTTTGAGGGTGGACTGTCCCCTTAAAGTGCCCAATTCATTGCCAAAAGAGTCTTTGTAAGCTAATTAACTATTTTGAAAGCTGGGAATATGTAAATGTATTAGTTTTATTTTCTTGGTTGTGTGTAGGTTTCTAAACATGTTGATAGAAAGATATTGTTTCAAACAGGAAAAAAGATTGATACAAGCACTGCATACTGTGGCATTAGTCATCATATATTGAGAGAACAAATGCCAATTAAACACCTTCACTTTCTCAAATATGCCACAGTTTGAAACAATATTTTGATAAAAGTTTTACAATTACAAGTTAACAAATATCTTAAGGGTTTATTGCCATCTTCGGTAAAACACATATTTACATTATCACAAAATCAACATAGCCACAATGCCAGACACTCAACAGCATACAAATTAATGGTGCAAAAAATGCACCTTGGCTGCATGTCAAAGCATCATCCAAATGGGTGCTCAAACAAGGAACCTTTCACCGCATGACATGTATATGTGCAACTCATTGCTCATATCTTGGGTGGGTTTCTTATCCAGATTCAAACAATCCCCACTAGAGGGCTACTTTGACTATGTATTTATGACACTGCATATTCTTCCAACGAGTGGGATACAGTTATGGGGACTGCACCAAAGTGGCAACATCAGATTTATTAATAAATCAGTATTTATGACCGGTATGTCAAAACTCAAATTGACTACATTTCACATTCAGTTGTAGAATGACTCAAATAAAATTATAATATAAATATTATAAAATTAGTTAGCATAATTATAATGTAAATAAATGCCACTTACACACCAATGATATATTATAATAATAATAATATGTGATATTTATATAATATTATTCAGTTATAATATAATAGTGTATAATAATTCAATTAGAAGCTGCTCTAAGATGCTTTACAATATTATTATCCCTGGGTCAGACCTGTTTCTACCCAGCACATATATCAACTCCCCAGGGAGCATACAACACATGCTGCCATTATAGGCACAAAGCATTACTCAAACGCATAGCCATTATGAATGAGTGAACCAGTCAACGTTTCAGTTCAATTATCAGTAAGCTGCCAGAGTAAAAACAAAATGAATGTCGCTGAAGTTGTCTCAGTAAAATTTAATTTGCCATAATTGAAGCGCTGTGTTATGTTTGTGCATATTTGTGTAGTATTACAAAAAATCCATAGCCAATTATTATCAAACAGTACTCTGAAAATTAAATCCTTAAGGATTCACAAACCATTACATTTTAAATAGATAACTGAATTGTTTTTCATTATTCCATGGATAGTTGGCCACATCACTCAATGACTGGGGACACTTTACCTGGTTGAAGTTGCAAACTGGAACTAACTCCATGCCATTGCTTTGTCAATTTTAATCTCTCAAAGTTTGATCTGCTCTACGATGTTTAATAATGATTGGCTAAAGAAATTAAACTATACTGCAATACTATTACTACAGAAATAGGTAAAAATAAAGAAATAATTCATTATTCAAAAAAAAATGAAGAAATAGATTTTTTTAATATGTGGAAGATTGTGTTTGCATTTTGACACCATTTTTCATTTGTGTGAACATATTTCCAAATTTTAAATAAAAATCAACCTTTCCTTTAATACCAGTAGGGCAACTTTACCAAAACTGGGGTTGGATTATGCCGGAGTGATTTCACTGGCTTCCAGATAAAGTATCTTAGTTTTGATATGATTATTTAGGTGAATTACAAGGTATATTCTTTCGTTATGGTTGTTCATTTATTTAACATACATTGTCATAATTATAGTTAAATTATTTTGTAATTGATTAGCCTTTTCATTAGCAGCCGATGACTGATGCTATACGTCATCTATCCTACAGTCCCGCATTGCCTATTCTATCAGCAGAAAATCGGTCAGCTACTTTGGTTTTGGCGAAAAAGTGGCCTAGAATGCACCAAATACTCCATTTTCCCAATTTTTTCTGGGGATAGCCCCTGAACCCCCCCTTCTAACACTCACCCCCCTCCATCCCACATCCCCACCTCCCTCCAGCAATGCTGCAGCAGTGGTGTCACAGTGTTTTACAGGCCACCACTGTTGAGCTGCTGCTTACTTTTTGTAAGGGGTCGTCTACTCTTATTCACCACTGAAAAGCCGGTTGATAAAAAAATTCTTTTTATGACTTCCTGATAATTGTATGAACATTTTTGTGTACATTTATTTTTTTTCAAAACCAAATGCAGAAATGAATCGGAAGTTTTCCAAAGATGTGTGGAAATATGAAGGCAAATTCTCTTGGATTTCAATAAACAGAAGCAGAGACATCTGCCATTGAACTGGTTTAGATTTTTGTGATGAAACTATGGATCATAAAATGTCAAATTTAAATGCAACAACTCACTGGACTGTAAGGAATGTTGCCCCTAAGTTACACTCAGCACGATATGGTCACTTCAACTCCACAACAAAATGGCACGTATACCAGTTACAAAAAGACATCAAACAGAGACACATCGGAAAGCCATCTGGCCTCAATAAGTGCCAGATGATCTCAACAGCGAAGCCTGACACAGTGCTGTCAGCTGATAGTGGTGATGATGATTGCAAATTACAGAACCCAATAGTGTCCACGACTGATACTTCAGATACGCATAGAACAGATAATTTTGTAGATTCACAGTGTTTTAAAAGTCATTGCCAAGTAAGATCAAGTTGTGATCAAGGAGATGATTGTTGCCCTAAAAGTGCTTCAGAGTTGAAGGTCAACAGATTTGACAGTCAGTTTGATGGAATGGATAGATGTTCTGAAGATGAAATAGAAGATTCCGAAAGTAGTAACCACATTGACATGCCAGTAAACTGTGAGACAGACAAGAATGCTGTGTTAAAAGAGGAAGGTAAGTCTCGTTAACTGTTGTCGTGTATATACTAATTATGGTACTGATTAACGATACCTGCACCATCCCAATGTTTTTATGTAATGAATAATACACTTGTGAAATAATAAGTGAAATAAATATAATATATTTGTTAATATTATCAGTTTGTAACCATAACATTCATTATAGTGCTGGCTCAGGGATGAGAGTTTTCATATTTTTGTTGGATTTGAAAGTAACGTTTTTTTTTAAATAGGTGGTGGGTCAAATTTTTCTAGGGGTGGGTGAGCTGGCTTACAGCAACCGTGGTGCTGGTGGCTCACTTTGACCTGCGATTTCCTTTCCTGCTTTCAGGTATTTTCCCTAAAAGCCGCTCACATGCCTGTTATAGCATGTAGCATATATATTGTGATTCTGGTGATTAGATTAATAGCTTTAGGATTATCTGGAAACTATTTATGTATTTGTACATTGATGGCTGCTTCTGACATGGAAATACACTTGTAAAACCAAAGCTTTCAGAAAAGTAATGACTGACTGATGCTTAATCTGAATGTATAAACTCTTTATTGATAAATGTTTTATATTTCAAATTGTGTTTAGTGCCGGTGCAGCAGTGGGATCAATATGTGAAGGACTTGTCAAAGTCAATTAACAAAACAGACAGAGCTACCTCTGCTTCATCCTCATCAGCTCCATCAAGATGGGATGGCAGCAGAAAAACAAACAGTGCCGATGTTGTAGCAGCATTGCTGAAAGAAAAATCATCCGGATTTGGACAAAGAGGTAGTTTCCAGAAGGATTTTGCTATTCTTGTTTGGCTTGATTTTAGTTTTCCTTGTGATTTCAAGTTCCTCATGTTCATATGAATGTACTTACAGTTTTCACATGGGATGGCTCTCACAGTGTTCTCGGTGAAGACAAAATCCGGACCAGAAATCCTAACGAGAAGAGACAATGGTTGGAAGAGTATGAAGAGGAACTGGATCGTGGCAAGGTTCTGGATGTGATTTTATTGTTGGGAATTTTGCTGGGTTTTTTGTAGGCTGAATTGTGTATTTGATCATTCTTAGTGATGTCAGACAAAACAAAGAAATAGTCAGAAATTGAGTGGGGTAATATCAACACAAATATTAAATACTCAGTGTTTTCTAAGTAAGAAATGTTCCTGATGATTAAAAACAATCTAATAAACAAAAAAATCAATAAATGTAACAATAATAATAATAATAGTAATAATGGCTGAAATGGCAGTTATTTTGTGGCTTGGTACCTCGAATGAGGGAGATCCATATGGTCTGTAATTTATAATTTACAATATATGGCATATTTGACAGAGAAAACATTGCCAGTTGCCTGGATGGATAAAAAAAACTCCTACTATAATGCCACAGCCGGGATTCGGACCTCCCCCAGGGCATGACCATCAGTAAGAAAGTCACACACATTTACCCACTTGGTCATAGAGTTGGTGTGCTTGTTTATGATGATAAATCCTCTATAATCTTGTTTTCTGGTTATCAGCTGTGCTTTACAGTGTTAATGAAGTACAATTAATATATTTTACTCGACCATAATGAACATCAAATGCATTTTTCATTGACTGCAGCACTTCCTTTCGGTAAGATCCCAGTGTTAAATATTTATAATGATGCTTGTAAGAGAGTTGATAAAAGTACAACGTTTTAGTTGGAGCTATAAAGGATCTGCTTACATAATGCAGATGGAATTGGAGATTATTTTTTTAATATTTCTGCTGGAAGACTAGATGATATCTATTAATTGATACCTATCACCTTACTCTTTCCAATAGATGTGTGTGAAGTTTTATGTGGGAGTTTGATCATACCGTAATTTGGCATGAGTTAATTGTCATAAGTATTTACTGTGTATCTGTTGATATTATCATGAAAGCCAGTGGTGTTCATGAAAAGCAGGTCTGTATATTGCACTCTCACCATGGATTTTCATTTATGTCAAAACAAAAGTGGTTAACAAGTAAACTATATTGTCAAATAAAGCACAGAATTGAACTATCATCACTAATATCACTGAACATCTCACATCGTTCATTTCTTAAGAACAGAATATACTTCTTTTATATAACACACACACACATATGTATATATATATATATAAACACACACACATATATATATATATATATATATATATATATATATATACATACACACACATATATATATATATATATATATACACACATATATATATATATATATATATATACGTGCAGACACACACAGTCTAACTGCAGAATAATGTGGGACTGGGATGCATAGGTCAAGGATGACTAAGTGCAATGACTAATTGACCAATCTTACCTTCCTAGACCGTTTGAACACTGTCTTGTCAAGTTCAGGGCACTTTGTTGCTCTGACATTCTTTTGTTTCATGATGTCAGTTGAGTCAGCTCTGTCAACAGAATCGTGTAGTTTCTGTTCACCTTTTAGCAACCAGGGAATAGCGTACTCTGGAATGACATTATCATGATACACTCTTGCTTGCAATTTCTTTCTCTGAAACGGTGGCATCTTATTTTTTTATAGATTTGGTAGGAGAATGATGAAAACATAGGGGCTTATTTGAAAATATTTTCTCTATGTGTAATTAATGAAACTCAAATAGTAGGTGTGAATTAAAACTCAATTAATCAGAATACTTTATTTGGGCAGGTGTAGGGCCTTGTCTATATATGATTTTTTTATAGTTTCAGTCCATATAATCATTATGTTTGCATCTGTGCTGTAGTAGACTGTGCTACAGTGAATGTGTCTTTCGTGTAAATAATTTCAAATCTAATATAATAATAATAATAATGTAATAAGAGTGTAAATTTAAGCGTTGTTAATAACAAGAGCTTTTCAAAGGCACTATACTGTATTTTTACATTTCAAAATGGAATGCCATTATTTTTACAATATGCAGTAGATATCTGATTATATTAGATGGTGTTAGATATTGAATTGCAAGGCATATAAATAAAACATGATTAAATTTATCAGGTAAATGACTTAAAAAGATCGTTATTGTAAACTACCTCATTTATTTAGATTTTTTGTAAAGTCTGTTTAAACAATATCTTGTTTTTATTACATTATATGTATACAAGTCCATTTTGTAACCATATCCTTTAAATATAATTGTGCTGGGCATTGTTTTTATTAAAGTAGCTTAATTTTGATTGAAAGGTAAAGAAAATAAAGAAGAAACAACCGATTGATTTCCACGGCAGTCGGATCAATGTGTTCCAGTCATATCAGAATTATAAAAATATGGATACGAAAGTAAGTATTTCTTCGTTATGATAAACGTTTATCATGAACTAATTTCATGCAGACAAATTGGTTTTCAATGAAAATGTAAATGTGATCCAATTTCTTCCGACCAACATCAAATCCGTGTTAGTTATTACAGAACCATAATATGTACATGTTCTTAAAGATATTATTTGGGGATTTTTATACAAAAATTTAGAGATATACCAATAATGTACTTAGTTTAGGAGCACAATTTTGGTAAACTCGTAAGTTTTAATATAAATAACCAAATAACTTCTTTTTAAAGAACAAATTGGTTCAATATTTTCGTTACACTCATTTTCATGAAGTTGGTGATGGGTAATCAAAGCAGACATTCAAATAGCTAATACATCTTGACAAAAAATTGAAAATATGTTTCTAGAAGCTCTGTTCTTGTAGTGTTCTGCTGACATTCAATAAAACCAAAATGTTTGTTTAATTTGTTTGTTTTTTTATTTACAGGAAACAATTCCAATTCATTGCCTGAGATCGTGATAGTGTGGCCATACTCTGGCAGCAGTGCTTCATATTTTATTCTGAAACATTTGGATTTAGAGCTTCAGTATGTTATCAGATCTTACGTAAAGAAAGCCTGAATGGTATCTCTTAATGTCACAAACTAAGAGTTGTTAAAGAGAATATGGCAGACGTAGTTGAAATTGTTATGATTCAAATGAATTAATGAAATAAAATCTTTCTCTGTTTCCTCAATGGCAGCTGTAGATGATTCATTAAACCTAAAGTTAATTTAATTTACTTGTTTATTGACATTCCAGGGTGGTTGTGTGTGTGTATCTACTATTGAAAATGCAGGTGTGCATGCAGATATACACAAACATACACACGCACATACTGCTATGCAGGTATATGTGGACAAAGTGTTAATTTTTTGCCCCTGCATTATTGTGTTTTAAGTGATCAGTCAGTCAATAATTAAAATTTTCATGCTAGTATTCAGTATGTGATGGTTGCAATAACTTATGACTCAAACTATATACCTCACTATATTCATCACTGCACTGATTGCAACTTGTGCAATGAGAAGAGATTCCAATATTGAGCCACTGGATAGTGTATGAAATAAGTTGCAGAATACATAGTCCAATGGAAACAGAACCTGTGATGAATGGACATATCATAGCTGTAAATCTGCTGTAGGGTTGTTTGGTAACTTCTGGGAATTATCTGGTTGTCCAGAACTAAAGAGGTTCCCAGAGTTCGTTGAAAATCACACCAAAAATATTTTTTTCAGGAATTCATGGGAAATGGTCAGAATGGTGTTAAAACTCTTGTATTTTTAAAATCAAGTGACAAATGTCAATTCTCGTTCAAAGAAATTGTTACTGAAAACCAGACATATGGTCAATTCAATTCTGGAATTGGAGTTGATAGCCAGTTCTAGAATTAGAATTTTTTTTGTTACCAAGATTGAACCCCAAATAGTGTTTTTCCTTTTGTGACAAAATCAATAACAATTGATCACTCGCCATATAATCTTTCACCATGATTATGAACATGTTTTATAAATGAATGTACATATTGATGGATGAAAATCACTAAAATCAATACTTTTGTGTGCAAATCATATAATAGTAGTATAAGATCCATAGGAATTGTTTGAATTGGAATTGATAAATTTGTTTATGGAATTGGAATTGATCAAAAGGAATTGTGTGGAATTGACAAAAGGAAATTGAACCAGTCTGCTGAAATCTTTTCCACTCTTCTCGTTTTAAGAATTCTAGCCCATAGAGAATTTTATGTTGGAAATAATATTTAATTTATGTAACAAATAAAGGTTGATTTGGATCAATTCCGCTTTGAATGTAATACTTCTGGACCACTGACTACATTGAAAATGTTACATCTGAAAAAACTTTTTATATAGAAAGTCGTGGTATTTAGCTGTAAGATTTCTGTGAGAACCCTGATTACACATGCATATACAGTCGGTGTTTCCGATGTAAACATATTTGTGCATAGGCAAATGATATTAATTTTTTTATTAATTGTCTTTTGCTATTACCATATGCAGCATAATAATTTTTAAAAGTGTCCGATTACCAATTTATTAACTTTGACCGTGCATATACCAATAGCACATGAATACGTTTCTCTGGGTGTAATGTACCTTTAAATAACTTCATCTGGTAAAATCTCTTTAGTTATTAGGTTATTTATACTTATTATGACAAGCTTAGCAGCTTTAGAGAGTCCTGGAACTTGATTCAGATACGGTTATTATGTGAGAACTTGGATTCCATTGATGTTACACTGGCTGAAAGTGACACATCTTGAGTCGTATATGGTAGGAGGTCCAAAATTCATTATCTTGGTAGATGTTTGTACACATATCTCTATACATATATCACACTTCCTCATTAATCCCAAAATATACACATTAACTTATTTATTGCTATATCTATAAATAATAATCTAAATGCGTTTAGTGTATCTCATAGTTGTTGAGGGGGATATAAAATTAAACAGTTTAAAACCTCCATAAAATGATGCCTCATGTCATAAAACAATATCCAAAAAAAAAATGTCCTAATGTCCATATGTTTGTGATCTAAATGGACAAAATATTGCTAATACTGAACTTGAGAAAACAAATACAAAAGTCATATTTATCAACGAGAACGTTTTTAATTTCCAAATCAGCTAGGACTAATTACCTTGATATGGTTCAGGATGATGATGAATGATGTTTGACGGCCACTTTTGTGCACAAGGTAGGCTAAATGGGCCGAGCCACCTCCAAAGGTAATGAGACGAAGTGAAAGACGTCGGGATTCGAACACGGGTGGTAGTGATCTGTGGTCCAACACGCTACCGCTAGACGACGGAGGCGCCCCGATATGGTTCAGGAGCAATAAGGTTACGGATTGTATATATATACACCGGGTATATAACTTTATTAGAGTACGGTAGAGAAACTGTAAATATTCTACCATCAGATAAGATCATTTAATTGTTTCTACATTCATAAAATAAATTTGGAAAGTAATAATTAATCTTGGAGACATGGATTGAAAGGACCAGAGCTGCCTCTGTATATTAGGTATATTGATTGACATGTCACATTTCCATCGTACGTGAAGATAAAAAAGACTGTTCAATCAGATGAACTAGGATTGACGTTGTCGGCATGAGTTACTAAACAACTATACATCCTGGAATGAGCATACAACATATTTTGGATTGGTTGTGATGTATTCTTATTTATACAAGAATTATCACAGATCTACCACGACGTATACTGTGCACCCAGATCTGTTGATATTTTCCTTTGTTCGCTCTACAGATTCATTCTTTTTTTTCTGGGGCAATATGTGTAGCAAACTATTACGTCGAACTTGTGAGGTTTCTGGCCCAAATCCTTTGGAGGAGAAATGCATCATGATGGTCAGAAAATCCTCTGTAACGGTATCGTGTGTTGTTTTGCCTTCACCATAACTTTGGTGTACAAAAACACTTGATTGCTTGAAACGCATTGGTTATGGATATGTTGAACATCATAGCTGGATAGGCAGAACACAACAATTAATCTGGAACACGTTCTAAGCTCCACCGAAATCTGTTCGTTAATACCAAACTTATGTGCAGTTGAGTCCAGTATTCTCAAGATTGTGTTCTCTAAAAGTACTTTTGTATCAACACGACCGCAAGTTGGAAGTAACTTGAGAATATTGAATTTCATATTGGGAGGTTTAAAGGGTTTACTCGCATCTAAATAGGTTATGAATTGTCCATTCATAATTCTACCCTGTACCATGAAAGAATCTAATAAGTTGTGACAGTATCATTAGAAGCCATTATATAGGTCGACAATACACTCGGTTTCAACAGTTCGTCCTGTTACTGGAACATTTTTGGACCCTCATAAACATCATTGCTACGTAGACTCCACGTCTTGATGTTCCTACTGTCTTTACAGCATCTCTTTGGCCAGTGATCTGACAGTAGCAACGGCCTGGTTCGGAAACTACTCGGTATCATTTCAGTTTGAGAGGGGGTTTCTTCCTTTTTCATAATCGAGCTGATATTTTTTATCTGATTTTGAATCGCGGTGTTGTTTAAAATCAGGACTCACTTCGATGTCATTGTATTACTTAAATTAGTAAGGCTAATCAGCATCTATCGTTTTATACAGCATTTATAAATGTTTTGATTTTGTACAATAGAGACGCAATATAATATATAGAATGTAAAATATGTATTTAAATACTAACTATTATTTTATATCGAGTGTATATAAAATTAACAAACGCTAAAACAGATTTAGTATCTCCATGATCAGTAAATGCCAAAGTATTATTGTACAAAGACAGACGAACGTCTAATATTTTATGCTGGAATATGCTACGCCACGTCATATTAGATTAGTGTTCGAGGACGTGTGGATTAATTTATAATATTAATAACTAATTTCGAATGCAATTTTTACTATGCTGAATATTCTATTACTAATTATAAGCGCTAATATATACCAATATCGCATAAAATTATTAAACGCAGAATAATAATTGAATAAAGACACGCAATTAATTACTGAAGCTGAGTCATTTTACTATGGCACAGATGGGCGATTGTCAATGGAAGGTCACACTAGGATCACTGCTCGGCGGCGTCAACCAAACACGACCACCAGCTGTCTAATTTTATAGGTAGATCAAAGGCATAGACAGTATCATCTATTGTTTTCTGTCTTCTAGACTTTATTTTCGCATAGTCATCGTTTTATGGTCAATTAGCCCTGAAAAGTACTTAATATTGAATTGAAGCTTCATCAGGTTCTCAGAACTGAAAGCTATCCAGTATATATATATATATATATATATATATATATATATATATGCAAGATGTAATACATGCTACAACATTATCACTGAATCATACAAAAGGCAACATTCAAAACCTACATTGAACCGCAAACCCTTGAAAATAACCAGAAAACCCCCCCTTATTTTCAACATACTTGTACATGGAATTTACATACCAATACAGATAACCCAAATGGAAAAAACATAACCAGTTTGCCAACAGGATTAATTTTCCAATGTTAACTTCATAATTAATAACAACACGTGTTTGGTATTGATATTGTAATTTATTTCACATTGCACATTATTCTTGTGAATTGGAATCATCCAAATTGCCATTTTAATGCACTATTACAGAAAAAGATACAATCTCTAAACAAATCCTGACAATATCCTGAATTAGGAAATATATTAGGTGCGTCACTGGGCTCGATTCCTTTCGGGGATATTGGCGCTATAGACGTTTTGTAATTATAATTAAAAATAGCTGGATAGGCCGAGCACAATAATTCATCTGGAACACGTTCCAAGCTCCACCATTTACAGTCTTGAAAAGTATGTTGTTATCTTAGACCACCTGATTTATGTATACATCCATGAAACCCTTTTATTTTCCGCGATTTACGTATAAAAGCCCGAGTATCGGGGTGTTAGTGTCTTGGATATTAGTGTACGGGTGTTAGCGTGCGGGCGTTAGTGTACATAGATGTTAGTGGACCTGACATTTGTGTACTAGATGTTAGTGTAGCATACATTAGTATACATTGAAAATCTATGTCTGGAGTTACGACCCGACACAACTAAGAGAGATTTTGAATTCGCCGCTTTAAATATTGCTGAAACTGCGTTTCCGAGAGTTTCATTGGTGTACGGGCACGAAATGGAAGAAGGAGGGAACTACCACATCGCTATAGTGTGTACTACGTTCGCTAAGGTTTATCGTGTGACGTCATGTTTGACAAACATCACGTAGTGCCACAGCTTTGTTTACGTTTCGTCTTGACCAGTTGATAGACAAAATGTTAGATTGCGACGAAAGTTTTGACATTATCAGCGATATCAAGCCCTACAGCTTTGAACCACTAGTGAAAAAGGTCACCGTACAGTATTAATTGTGAGGAATTAGCTACACCAAATGCAGACGTGGATCTAGAGCAGCCACTTGTGCCGCCGACACCCAGCCCCGGGCCACAACAAGAGTTTGATTGGTGTGTATTTGTTTGTGTTGGTATAAGGTTTAGATTCCATATACGCGGTGTGCGGTATGCGATTTGTGTGATTCCATATGAACGTGCGTTCCCATGTGTTTTCAATCTCTCATGCTAAAAATATGGCAATACAACCGAAATACAGATAGGAAAGAAAAAAAAAACAGATGTCTGTGTATGTAGCGGGGGTCAGTTACTTCGGCAAAACAGATTTTACACATTATAGATCTAAATTCCCCCCAAAAAGTATTATTAAAAATTATTATTAAAACAATATCCTGTTGTTGCAGCCTTAGAATGCCTATTCAGCAATATGCCGAAGATTCGAACTACAATTTGATGTAGAGAATTTCGACTTCAGGTTGACCAGATAATCTAAAATCCTGGCAAATTGTTCGGGAGACACCTGCCCCTGACGTCATATTCTGGATTCCCCCGTCAGGTTTTTTTGCCGTACGAATCGCTACATGGAGCGATTCAGTTTGCCGTATCCGCACCGATAGGCAGCCGCAGGACAAATCGCCTACCCCATCGGGACATATGGAATAGCGCTCGTCTCTTTACGTGCTGTTCCATTTTTGCCGTATCCGCATGCCGCATACCGTGTATATGGAATCTCAGCTTGAGGTTAATTATTAATTCAACACATTGGATGCGAATAATTCCCTCTTTTTATCACATAACGTCATTTAAAATAAAGTGATATTTGTCAGTAGTACACGTGAGTCAGGTGGATGCATGGAGCTCTCCCAAGAATGTGCCGCCCTCAGTGGAACATCTACTATTTTAGCAGTTTAGTTGTGTCTACAATGCATAGTCATAAGAGGCTTTGAGTAGGCCTAAGTAAATCTAATTTGTTTTGCGAATAATTGAAATTTTAATTATTCACAAATGCGGGAACTGGTGAATGTCCAGTAATTGGCTCCCAATATTACCCTATTATCGCTGATTCCTTTGGGCTTAGGTTGTCGAATATGGTTGGAATGTCATCCTCTGTGAGTCTGACACTCTTCATGTCATATCCAACCGAAATAACGAACTCTGCCTGCACTTTTTGTTAGTACCATAACTAATTAAATGCATATACCATTTGAATAAAAATCAATATATGTCCAGAAATTCATCCTGTATAATTGTAAACAAATATTTGAGTGACAAAAGATACAAAAGTTACTATATAAAAAGAAAACCTTCATGATTGCTGACCTGACAGTACCTTTAACAATCCTGGTTGAGTAAAATATAGACATTCCTGTCTTCTTTCCCCTGTCAGCCTATGTATGTATTTTATTAGCAAATAGGCAGAATAAATGATCGCAGGCGTATGCATTGACATGAAAGCCAACTAGACCGTGCACACGCGCCGATTTGATGGCAAACAGGTTGCAACTTCTGGTCAGGGCAAACATAAAGGAGACTTCTATATTCTTGCTTGCTTGTATTTCGGGGAGAATCCCCAGGCTGTCGCTTGATCACCGACATTTATCTCAAGTTGTGGCGTAAGTTTGTAAATGTCTTAAAAGCCATTTTGAGTCATATTGTTACTGGAGTTCAAGAGTTAATCTTTGGTGATTTCAATGCATCATTTTATGTATTTGAAAGTGTTTTATTGACCAGACTGCCGATGTGTTTTGTATGCGTATATTTTGAATTTTTCTATACATATATTTCTGTATTCAACTCATTTACATGATTTTATGATAATGTATTGAATAAGACAAAATAGACAATAGTGTGTATTATCAGTTTGTCAGATTAACGTAATATGTTCTGAATACTAATAATAAAATATAAAATTACAGACTATGTAAATTGTTATTGAACTAAGATTTTAAGTTAGCAACCAGTTTGATGACGTACTCTAAATTTAAATAATTAACTTAGATAAACTGGTTTTTAGACAGCTTTTCGGCAGACGCTATAACTCTATTAAAGAGAAAATATCAAGAAATACTCCGTAAGTTAGAGGTACCAGACTCAAAGAGAGCTCCTCAACACAAAACGGAGAGAGAAAAGAACCACGGTCTGAATAGAAAACGTGTTGCGAGGGTTTGAGGGTGTTAGTGTACTGGATATTAATGTACGGACGTCAGTGTGCATAGAAGTTGGTGGACCTGAAATTTGTGTACTGGATGTTAGTTTACCAGACATTAGTGTACATTGAAAATCTATGTCTAGATATATAACTAGACAGAATTATTACAGATTTTGAATTGGCCAATTTAAATGCTGCTGAAACTGTGTTTCCAAGAGCTACTCGCAGTGGGTATCTTTTCCATCTTGGACAAAGTGTTTAGCAGAACATTTGCAATTTGGGATATACAGTTCGATATGATGAAGATGCTGAATTTCAACATCAAATATAAATTACATATTTTGGGTTTCCTTCCTTACTGATATGGTAATACCGGCATTTGTACAAATGGAGGATGAATTACCAGGCGCTATTCTTAGCAAGTGATGCCTGGTTCAAACCAAGTAGTAGCAAATCTTCAGGCTGAAATACATTTGTGCAGGGTGCGTGCGTGCGTGCGTGCCTGCATGTGTGTGTGTGAATGTTATTTGATTATCTCGCATAGTTATATTCACCACCGATGAAGACTCTTTTGTCAGATTTTTTGCGAACACAGACAAATAATCAAAAACACACATTCGCTTTTACAAATATCGATAAGTGATAAATATATCACGGCACCGGGAAATTCTATTCATTGATATTACTATAGTTCCACGGTCGGGATTCGAACCTTCGACCTCCCGCACGGCATGACCATGAGTAGGAAACTCCCACACTCTAACCCATGAGGCGTTATCACAAAAGGCGGCAAAATTCTGCGCTAAGTACGGTAGATATTTTGTATTTCTGTACATATTTTAATCCCTGCTCAGCTCACACGAAGTCACTGTACTAGCCTCAAGTATATTTCAGAACACATAAAGAGATTCTTAGGATATTTTTATGATACTTCGTAAAGAGCCGGGTATTCCTAACCAACTTTTAACATTATAATTCTGAAAGGTCTGGTGGATCAACCTACTTACAGCTAATGCTGGATGACTAGTTTCAAACAAGCCCGTTCCATTCTCATCAAGAGCCCGTTATTGTTAGCTATTAAGGGAAAGCTGATACTAAAACATGGATACAAGAAAGAAAAAAAACGATTATATCATTTAAGCTGGCTATCTGCGGCCAGTTTTCAATTATTTGTTTAACGTGTCCAGTTTGAGATACCATACTTTACTTCAGCCGGTGAGAAGAGTTCTACATACAAACGTTGACGCCGAAGCGTGGTCGCTGGTATTGCTGAAGTTGTTTGTTCGTGAATTTAAAGTATTATAAGGTAATAGGCCGTATTATATAATACTAATGGTGTCAAACAGTTGATACTTTCCCATTTACTAACGTTAGTATAAATATACTTAATAAATTTCGTAAAGCGTATTAATATCGCCGAATGCCGAGCCATGGGCATGGCTATGTAGTATGTCTGGACGTGTAATAATAATAATGTATATTTAATAAAGCGCCCTTACTAGCAGGAGCCATTCAAATGCGCTGTACAAATAATATGTAATATAATAATACCACAAATAATGTCTGTAAAAACCCTGTAATGATTTAAAAGATAATAATTATTTATCTGTGAAAGCGACCTTAAATAGGTGTGTTTTTCGAAGAGACTTAAAATTTCCAAGAGAAATTTGATAATGGGATGGGAAATGCTAATTCTGGAACACAGCTCATTGTTTTAAAATCAGATTTATCTGTCCCCATCACGCTTTTGTTGCATCTGGGTTCTCGTTTACTGACGTTCATCTGGTGTGTTTCAGTGAGTGCGCACTTTCGTGGGAACCTGCGGGTTGCGTGAAATATAAAGCCTTTTGCTACAGAAAATGCTAAGAATGGAACGAAATGGCTAGGATTTGCTGTACCATATGAGTTCCCCTGCCGTCTCCAGTAATATATACATAAAATAATATACGCAATCATACGTAGATGCATGTGTATATAGTGATAAAGGAAACACGGTATTACACATATATGTGTTTTCTGCGCAACACGTGGGTACAGGTCAGTACTGGCCCAGGTGTTCTGTACAATATGCACGACTTTGGCTATCACTGTTTTACTGTAATATGTTTATATACACGGTCGATGTAATATTCTTGCTACTATCTTAGTTTTGAATAGCATGATAACATAACTAATAATTGAACTGAGCGCAACTCTGTGCACGCGGTTGGTAGAAACGTTGACATAAAGCCAACTCATTTGACTAGTATTAACTTGGGGGCAGTTGTGCTAATCGAAATGCACTTTATTGTTGATATTTTAATTCAGACTGGCTCTGTTATAACATCTTATCTAGGCTACAAGTTTGGTAACTTAAAATTAAAACGTTGTTGATGATTTGTGAATATAACGCCAGTAAATACTAAGATGTAACGTCTAGTAGTACTGCGACAACAGTTGGTTGTGATCTCGAGTAGGACAGGTGATGAGTGGTGTTTAATAATAAGCTGGAAATCTGTCATTACGACCGGTGTGCCAGTGATTTGTTTAGCCTTAGCACTGATCAAATTTGAGATGGATAACAAAAAGGCTATTACACAGAGAAATGAGATGAGCAGGTCAAACTATATACAGCTCAGCAGCATCAATATTTTAACCCAACTTGGAGCATTGCAGCAGAATGCAGTACCAACTGCGCTGCATACGCTTCCTGGTCACACTGAGAGACTTATTTGACACAAAGATATCGATTAATCATATCTAACACTTTAGACTAATCCAGTTAGAGCTGCCAAATATTTTGCTGGGCTGGTAAGAGCTAAAGTATACCATCCTGGCTGGCTGGTATAGGGTTTGAGCTTATTACACACCCTAAACCATGTAAACAAACAAACGTTGCTTCGAGTATTTTTGGTTAAATGTATGACAGTTGGTTCAATGGAAGAGAACAAAATTCAGGTAAACGCTACTTCAACAGACATAATACCAACAGGAGTATCCTTCCCCAAAAGAGCAATATCTCACTTTAGTTTAAAATACAATGTTCTTGATATATATTAATATTTCAGTTACGTGTATAATAATTATAGGAACATGTTTAGGTAACTGCACAGCTCTGAAGTATAGCTGCATACGTGGTATTTTCCGTATTTCACTTTCACAGAATATCCCATTCAAAACAGAGAAACTGTGTTAAGGGGCGTTTGTTTTTTAATATAAATGTTATGTGTGTGGAGGCTGTTTAATGAGTCAGCAGTCAGCCATACGTCTCAGCTGAGGCTAACCAAAACTCATTCTTTCACCTGTTGGGTATCAATAATATGTGTAATGACTAACATCATGTATGCAACGTTTCTTAATTTCGAAGGAAGTGCACGTTTACGTACTTCAAATGATTCTGTTTACTTGGTCTACTTATTGCTAATAATGTAATGTGATATATAAAGCTGACACAGGCTAAAATACCATTGAAGTTGACAACTCAGCCACCAGAAGCCCTATACTTATATTATGCGTACATGGGTATGTGAAATAGGATTAATTCATTGAGTCAAATGGTTTGGGTCACCACGGTTTGTCACACTGCATATCGACCATAATGGATTTGATAAGTGAATGGATCGCTTTGAAATTTTCATTTATTTGTTAGTGATCATATTTTCTTGAAGAAGTTTTTTATTTTATTATCACATAACAGATGCAAACATGGATAGGAGAAAGCGGAGGAGGAAGAAAGTGGTGTTTGTCCAAAGTGGAAGTGAACCAGAAGAGGTTGATGTTGATGGAAATATCACTGCAGTTATTCAAAGCAAAAATAAAGGCGCATCTTCTGAAGTTGATAATACGCATGAAGAGGACACCAGAGATGCGCTGTTAGACGAACCGTACAATATTGGTGTCCAGCCTGTAAAGTCGGAGCCATTTGTTTGTATTACGTGCGGAGCCGAATTTGACCAATTGGAAGAATTCCTTCAACATGAAAATAGTCACCAAAAGCACCAGCCTGTTCAAACAGCTTCTTTCATATCCGTAGATTCGGTAAACAGTTCTGGCAAAAATAAGAATTGTCCTCAGTGTGGAAGACATTTTACGCGCGCTTCCAGTCTGAAACGACACCTTAAAAACTATGCCCACGAGAAGAGGTACATCTGTTCAAGCTGTGGCGAGTCATTCCTGCACCCTGGGGAGTTGCATCAACATTCGAAATTGGTGCATTTCGAAGGCAAGCCGTTTAGTTGCAGCGTCTGCGAAAGGAGCTTTCCATTTCGCAGCGCTCTGCGAATACACTCACGAGTACACACCAGAGAAAAGCCGTACGGCTGTCCGGAATGCCAGAAGAGATTCTCTCGGCAGGAAGCTGTCAATGTTCACCTAAGGAAGCATACTGGAGAGCGGCCGTTCGTGTGCAACATTTGTGATAAAGGCTTCAGTCATTTGGGGAACCTCAAAGTCCACAGGGAGAAGATACATTCCAGGGACATACCGTGTCCCAAGTGTGATCGCCATTTTGAAAGACTTAATGATATGAAGCTGCATATACGAAAACATGTTGGACTGGAGTGTCATGTTTGTAGCGAATGTAAGAAAGAATTCTGCGAAATGGGCAGTTTAAGGAAGCATTTGGATAAGGTGCACGGAATGAGGACGTATATCTGTCGCAACTGTAAGATGCAATTCAGCGACATCGGTCATCTGAAGAGACACAGGAAGACGCATGCCGCTATGAATGCTAGAAGAAATTCACGCGACCAGGCCATCTCAGATATCACGTGCTGATCCATGTCAATAAGCAAGAATAGGTCTACTCGGCTTGTGGCAAGGATTTCAAGCCCAAAAATGCCAATCTCCCTCATACACACATTTCAGTTATACTCTGTTAAATGAGGAAGTATTGTAACTTGGACCTTAATACTGTGTCAAATACATTTTTATTAAGAAGCACATGGCCGGTGTTGTACTTGTCAGTTGAAAAACTAATGCTGGTTGTTAGTCACAGTACAAATGCACAATGCATATGTTATTATTTAATTTAATCTAATAAGTAGGCAACTGTTAAGTCGGTTGTGAAATGCATCACGGTTCTCACGCCGTCTGATAGAATACACAGTGTGATCTAGCTGCGCCCGTTTTGTCTGATCGTCTATTTTTTCCAAGAAAGTATCCCCACTGGTCGAGTGTTATATGTGATACCAATGTCAGGACTAAATATATCATCCACTTCTTTCCATTTCCGGCAATTAGACAGGCACGCGCGCACACACACGTATCGTGAAAATATGCATGCAAGATCCAATATACAATTTTTTAAATGAAGTCCTGAATTATTGCAACTTAATAATACAAAGTTTGTATTAATGTCGTCTTCAGTTATAATGGTCCGTGCCATTGTAAGGGGACAGGACAGGCAAGAGACTTAAATGGAAGGATATTGCAGTTTATTTGCATACCGTAGTAATCACTTCACGTTACCTATACACATATGTCGTCATTCCAAGGTTGAATAACAATATTTAATGGACGAAACTTGTATACGGTGGTGGAATTAAACATTACACGTCATCTTTATCGAACTAAAGAAATATATATATATATTAAATATTTTATTTCATAAATAACTCTGGACTAGATATATCAAGATGCTAATAAGGATCTAAAACGCAAATAATTAAAACAATTACTATCACGACAAATTACCACTTCCGTCTTGGAACCAAGATAAAGATTCGTATTTCGTATATAAACTAGGGGCACGTAAATAAATAAAATTCTGGATCTCTTTATCATAGTAATATGCTGCACGACCAGAGTTTAGTACTCGGGAGACGGATATTCGTCTTCTATAATTAACTAATTTAATTCCGCTTAATATACGGTTAAAACCGAGACATTGTGTAGTGAATCTCTGTATCGCAATAATAAGCTGCTCGAGTACTGTCTGATACCGAAATGTTTGGCTTTTTTAAGCTTAGGTGGAGAATTACGTCCGATATTGCGGATAATTCATTTATATAATTATAATGATTAAAAACCAGGCACTAAAACCTTTGCTCCTGGTATCGCAATAACACGATTCGACCCGTAACATTCTTGAAAAAGAGAATCTTGATATTGTTCTGCTCTTCAGTTTAAAGTGTCTGCAGGAACGATGGAGCTATGTCAATCATGCTTTGGCGGCATCTTCAATAAAAGAAGCGAGCCTTTTTCTGAAATCAGGGAGTCCGCTTTGCAGATGAAAGTCAACTCGTCCCCCTTGCCATACATTAGTCGGCGCCACGTGCGAGGTTCTTTCAGCAAATCCTCATCGGTGACGGGCACAAGCCGGGAGCCCAGCCCTACCAGGGTCCGGAGGATATTATCCGGAATGTACAGATGTTGGTAGCTTGGCCCGCCTGTCGTCGTCTCTGGCTTCGGGTGATAATATATGATGAACTCCCACCCGGGATAGTACACTGGAGCGAGCTGGGCGTTCCTTATGGCGCCGTGTGTGAAGTTCGTGTTTGATCCGAAGAGAATTATACAGATTGAGCCTCGCTTCAGGGGTGCTGATGACGAGGTGTCACGAGTTCGGAACATCTCCATATATCTAGAAATAAAAAAGACTAATTAACGGACGTTGTTAATATTCTGTTTAATCGGAATTTAATTTTATGTGATTTTATATAACTCGCGATGGTAAATACCATATCGCTCTGCAACGATCCGAATAGAGCGTAGATACGTTGTGAACGCCAAGGGTTCGAGTAGTGAACCACGCATTACACCACACAATAAGGCGCCTCCGTGGTCTAGCAGTAGCGTGTTCGACCACAGATCACTACCACCCGTATTCGAATCTCGGCGTGGGCATATCTGAAGATTGTTTCGTCTTTGGGGGTCGCTCGGCCCATTTAGCCTTGTGCATAAAAGTGGCCGTAAAACATCAATCATCATCATCACCGTACAATAAGTATCATCAATATCAGATAAGATAGCAAACTTAACTGCTCCCTATAGGCGTGCTGGCAGGACTGGTACTATTCCAACACTAAACGAGAAACGAAATATGCATACTCCAATCGGGAGGAGGCCGCATAGCGTGGTCAACCCCGTCAAATGCAGCGGAATGACTCTTATCATCAGTTGGATAACCGGTACCAGTCGACAGCATAATACTATTTATCGTCCGAACTAAGATCCTTTTATGTGATGTGTGACCACATTCATCTGCAAATTGTCCCGATTCGGTAGCATTATTATTCAGTAAATCTTTGTTTAGACGAACGGTTTCTGTTTTTCCTCGGATTTAAACGAACTTATCACATTTCTAAACAATTCAACAACCTAAACTTGTTTAAAAATTGTTATTAGATAATTAACGATATATGCATTTTTATGTTTATAGAAGTTATAGTGGAAATTTACGCACACAATGTATTATTTGAACCGTTACAACAATATGTTAAATATAAATGACCGATAAACGGTTGTCATCATCGTGTTTGAGGAGGTATCAGTAAGTTTACCTTTGAATCGTTTGGCGATCTTTCCGAGCAGTTCTATTCGTCATCAGTTCCATCGACAGGCCGACGTTCTTCACCCGATACCTCTTGCCCATCGTCTCCGTGTGGTTGACGAGCACGTGATCGAGCACGAGCGCTCTGACGTCCTTCCGGTAGACGTGCGTGATCCAGTTGTCGGCGTACCAGTCGGAGAACGTCCGCGGGTAATAGTAGCCGAATATCTCCACGTGAGTCCGGTGAACGAAGTCGTGCGTCAGGATCTTGACGGCCGGACCGCGCTCACAATAGGGCCCGACGGCGCCGACGAGACTCGGCGACATCCGGAGCAGCTCCTCAACGAAAGTAGCCGTCCAGTTTCGGGTGACGAGCATCGTATCGTCGTTGAGCCGATAGAAGAAGTCCGCCCCATCGAAGTAGGCCGCCATCATGGCATCGTTCTGCGCCCAGGCCGGCCTGCCCCGGTAAGGGCACTTGACCAAGTGGAGCCGGGGCGCGCCGCAGCTCGCCATCCGCCGATCGAATGCCTCGATGGCGGCCTTTCGATACGAGCTGTTCGCCAGCAGGTCGTCATAATCGTAGCCGAAGTAGAAGTGATAGTCGAATCCCGGAGAGGCCGTCCGACAGAAGCTCGGAAGCAGCACCCAGAACATGGGCAGGTCGGTTATCGTGGCTGGGGTCAGGTGAATGATCCCCTTCGAGCTGACGGCTCCGCCGATCGCTACTCGGAACACGTCGCCGCCGAATGCCGGTCGGACGCGACGCGATGAGTACGTAACGAAGTCATCGGGGTCGGAGGAGCGCTTCTCCGATCCGAAGAGAAAGGCGAACTGATAGTGCAATGTAAACACCACGAAGAGTATGAGGAACAGGATGAGCTTGATGAGGATCCTGGATTTGAAGTTCGCCATGCATTTCGGAATGCAGCGCACCCGTGTGGACCTTAGAAACATGTTCCGTGTGTTTACAGAGTGCGGTGAAATATTCGCTTTCTGAGGCAGACCTTGGCACACCCACCAATGGAGAACAGCTACCTCGCTTTATCGTGCTGACCGGATGTACGCATCCAACTGAAGCGTCACCTTGAATTCTATGTTAAGTAAACAATGGTGCATATCGGGTCAGCGATATGCATCAGTGGTACAAGCGACAGTGAGCGGGTGCCAATTTAACAAATGCAATTATCAATAAGTGCCTTGGTAATAAATGCTTTCCTGTGACTATTTATGTCATACGTGACTGAGTTGACGTTTT
This sequence comes from Paralvinella palmiformis, assembly GCA_025642065.1. NCBI lineage: Eukaryota > Metazoa > Annelida > Polychaeta > Terebellida > Alvinellidae > Paralvinella > Paralvinella palmiformis. Next base: position 135,914 of record JAODUP010000239.1, read on the forward strand.
GTTTTGGCAGAACTCTAGTCACGCCAGATTAACGACTTAAATCGGCAACCCTTCGTTGGTTAGCGTTACACATGAGTAATTTCAGAGTGAAATGTCAAGGCATTCTTCGAGTAACCTCTGAATAATAACTTCACAGATTCAGCTCAGAAACTGACGATTCGCATAACTTGCAAGACGCGATTGATATGTCAAATATTATTGGGGGGGGGGGGATATGGTTTTATTTATTGCCTTTTGATTACGCGACACAGCATAAATTGTATCTACAGATTGAAAGGACGTAATTACTTCTTAATAAAATGATAATATCCGAATCGTTCAACCAAATGCCGTTTTAATTGTATGTAGCAGTACACTTTGATATAAATAAATTTTGACTGTATTGAAGAACTCCCCCCCCCCGAAAAAAAACTTTTTACTTAGCTCTCTGGCCACTTTTAATTGATTAATCAATGCTAAAATATCGGAATATGGCCTATGGATCAGTTTTTAAACTTCGACAGCCTTTCTTGAGTAAGACAATGGAAAAATGAAAAGCCCAAAACCTTTCTCTTAGCGTTATTTCGAACACAAAAGGCCAAAGGAATGCAGATGGACTTCATATAATAATACCCACTGATAAATAAATATGGAGGTAGTCTTTTTCTGTAAATGATCAGAAATTAAATATATAGACAAGATTTTCGTAAGAATAAAATTGACGAAAACAAATCGGTATTCTAACAATTTACAAACAGTAACGTGGTGGTCTCCTTTGTGAAATTTTAGAACCAACTAGACCAATTCTGACCTTGAGTTAATACCCAATCCCTCCATTAGGGGTCATTGAGGTGTCACTGTTCCAGAAAAAAATCCAGACGAATGAAACAGCGTAGTTTTAAAGATATGGTAGACTGAATTAGCTAATAAAACCCCAAAAGGTAATGACGGAAAAGGAAGGAGGCAGTGTTTACTCCGAGCTAACTCGGTTAAAGCGACGTACGCTACCAGCTCGGCCATATGAATGAATAATTGTAATAAGGCACCAGTATAATATCGCACGAGTATCTTCTTTCAAAATCGAATTGTAGATTGCTTCTCAACTTTTTGAGGTGAGTCTCAACTGATCACCTCCACATTATAGGCTCTATTTATTTTTACTGTCACCATCACAATATGATCGGTCAGTTGAGGAACCAATGTAATGGAGTGCATGCACGAACGAACATTAGATAACAGATTGACTACAGTCAAGAGTTTTAGTCTGCTTCTACTCAAGTCATATGATTATCACCTCTATACAGGTAAGCCTTCCGTAGATAATGTCCAATTAATATGGGCTCATCATAGTCGTTCGTTCTTTTAATTATAATGTTTCGTTGTTTAATCCCGCTATATCTGTATATTTTCCCTTGTTCATCATTAATTATTTTGAGGACAATTCGTACTTTTTCTTCGGAAGACCGTCTAGCCAATTGTTTGACTCGATATTGGCGATATTAGGTCACTGTTTATAAACACTCATTTTAACTTCTGTCATTTTCGAAGTCAACTTCATGAAATCGTAACGTCTAAGAAAAATGGCGTGGTCTTGCTTTCTTAACCAATTCTACGGCCCATTTAGCCTATCTTGTGGACAAAAGTGGCCGTAAAACATCAATCATCATCTTAACCAATTCTACGGCCCATTTAGCCTATCTTGTGGACAAAAGTGGCCGTAAAACATCAATCATCATCTTAACCAATTCTACGGCCCATTTAGCCTATCTCGTGGACAAAAGTGGCCGTAAAACATCAATCATCATCTTAACCAATTCTATATGCATTATCTTATATTATATTATACCACATTATATCATATCATATTATTATATTTCAGAGAGAAAAACATAAGTAGGCTGCATTAATTGTTATTCATTATTAACTAATATCACATAGGAATGAATCCGCGCATTATCTATCCCGACTGATCCAGGGAATCGGAAGAGGGCCGAATGAATGTAAACAGATGAAGAAATGGATAGAAAATATGATGATGGAAATTTTAATATTGTTGTTATTGTTGCTGTTGGTGACGAAGACAGCATGCGCAACGACCACGATTATAGCAACGCTTCCGGTATTGGTGGTAATAATATTGATGATGATGATGATGATGATGATTGGTGTTTTACAGCTACCTTTGTGCACAGGGTAGGCTAAATGGGCCGAGCGACTTCTAAAGGTAATGAGACGAATTGAAAGATGAAACAACCTTCAGATATAGCCAGCCCGAGATTCGAATACGGGTGGTAGTGATTTGTGGCCCAACACGCTACCGCTAGACCACGTAGGCGCCCCCATATTGGTGGTAATGATGATCAATATGGGAAGATGATGATGATGATGATGGTTGCAGTACTTCTATCATCTATCCACACAAGAATCACTCGCAATTTGCACGAAATAAATAAATATTTCCACACAAAATGGACACACCAATCGATCACTCCTATTCTGCGTCATCTCCGTCGACTTTTCAAACATAAACGCGATATAAAGGTATACGACGTTGAAGTCTCTTAAACCTACCCCCGCCGTTGTATACATTAACTATCGACCCTAGGATCGTTAACGATATACCATTCTAGATCAGCGGGTAATAAATTGGGGAATCACCCAACAGGCCAAATTTTCTCTAACTTCTAAATGTGAAGGATTGTTATTCATGGAATATTTCAGCTAACTGCCTCATTAATTATAGGACCTATATGCTGTTCAAGGTGATATAGCTTATATAAATTGTGTATAGTAGTAGTAGTAATAGTAGTGGTAATAGTAGTAGTTATAATAATAATAATACCAATAACAACAAGAAAAACAGTAGTAGTAACAATATAATTAACAATAACATCGATTTAATCAAATGTTCTTACTGAGAAGAGCCACCCAAAGGTGCTTTAAAATGAAATCAGTTAACAACATATAGTACTGATTTAGATGTTCACACACGCGCACACATCCTTTATTAGTTAAACTATGACAACAGAATACAAAATATAAGGTATAATGCTGTGGTCGTTGTGAATCAGTGATAAGAGTGGTAGATTCGAAATTGGGAGGTTCGTGGGATGAATCCACCATTTGGCTGCTAAAGTGGTTGACTCGGCAATACATAAATAATTGCCTGTACAGCAATGGATTGTTTCGGATTACGTATGCACTATAATCGGCAAGCCGTAACAATTATATTCCTTGGTGAGTTGATTATATGGTCATGACGGTCCATATATATATATATATATATATATATATATATATATATATATATATATATAGTCAGTCGAACCTCGCTACAGTGACCGCCTAATGGACCTTTGTAAAGCGGTCACTATAGCGAGGTGGTCACTTTAGTGAGAGTTAACCCAAGGGATAATCAACTGGATTTACACTAAGCTTACATGTATAAATGAGTACATATCTTATTGTGTATATGATTGCGTACATGCATGGAACAGGGATAACCTGTCCAACCCACATACGGCACAGTTATCCAGGAGTTTGTTTGTTTTGTTGTTCGGGGAGAATCCCCAGGCTGTCGCTTAATCAGCACAGCCTCTATGTTGGAGTGGTTGAGAAACCTCCTCCCCCACCACTCACAGGGGAGCAGTACGGAAAGATGGAGCCGAAATACCCCGAGGGTGGTCACTGCCAGAGTGTTTTACGTCCTCCGGGGGTTTTTAACGTCCCCCTTTATTTTAAATAATCCAGGAGTTTGACAGACGTCACCTTTTATACCCCAACAAAAGAAATTACAATTGTCCAAAGTTATATAAATCTAATCTATTCATAATTGCAATTATCTTATAACCAGCCCAAATATATTTTAATCCAAACCATTCAAACCCCTGTTTGTAATAACTCTTATCAAAGTACTTCACCATATCTGTTGTAACACCCATATAAAATCTAAGGATGCTTGGAGGAGAATCGCTCAATGAAGTTGCATACAATTGAAATAATCACCCCAATAGCTTTAACACCATGTCCACTAACATGCAAATAGCAGTCACAAGTACATGTAAGTCAGATGACAAAAGAAATTACAAGCAATTACTTGGAGAGTTGATTAATGATCCAAGCATTGGGCATTTGAGGTATCATGTAATCTTTAGTAATCATGTAAATGGAGCTGTAAGTGGGTGATTTGCCATTTAAATTTTGGTTTTAAAACATTACTGATGGTCACTGTAGCAGTCACTGTACCGAGGTAGTCACTGTAGTGAGGGACCAGTTGGTATAACACGATAACAAAATCCAAGGGACTGTAATTTGGCGATCGCATTAGTCAGGTGATCGCTTTAGTGAGGTGGTCACTTCGCGGGGTTTGACTCTCTCTCTCTCTCTCTCTCTCTCTCTCTCTCTCTCTCTATATATATATATATATATATATATATATATATATATATATATATATTACCACAAATTGTACACTTAACATAACCAAAATTTAAACAAATAAATAAATGATATATATATATATATATATATATATATATATATATATATATATACAATTAGTCGGTGTATTTGAGCTATTGTCAAGTTATTGCCGTAATAAAATCAGTATTTATTAGACTAATCCTCTAGAAGATGCAGATAATCGGGGCATGTTTCTGTAACGCAGTTGATAGTTTCAGATCATGGGTTCAAATTCCTCGTTTACTCGCTCTGTGGGGTGTTTCATTCAATATGACCAAAGCCAAACAACAACGCAATCAGGGCCGCGCCATTCTTGCGTTACCGGTGATGATTGATGTTTTACGGCCACTTTAGTGCACACGGTAGGCTAAACAGACAGAGCGACTTCCAAAGGGATTGAAAAAAGTCAAAGATGAAAGACCCTTGAGGTATGCCAACCCGGAGATTCGAACTCGGGTGGTAGTGATCTGCGATCCAACGCACTACCAGTTAGACCCCTCTTGTGTTCATGAATTCTTTCAGTTACGGTCGAATCCATGGTACTGTGGATTATGTTTCTCTCGTGGTCCCTATTTAATAATAATAATAATACACATTTAATAACATACCTTGACCAGCAAACTGAAATTTCAAACATGATTGTAATAACATTTATCAAAGTAGGATGTTTTGAACAGGCAAGCGTCTAAAAACAAATTTTAATGTTTCAGTTTCATAAATTGGATGATCATGGATTAGAGTCCTCTGACTGGTACTCATAAACTGTGTACTCTGCGGCGAGATGGCGATAATGACAAATTGTACACGTTTATTTGCTCATTAGGGAGTATCAATCCTCTAACTCGAGCTCAAATTGTGACGTTTACATTATGATTGGTACTTACTGTACCGTTATGATTACGCCTGTACGTTGTAGGCGCAGCAGGATCCTGGATTTTTGTGTTGTCGTACTCCGCGAGGATGGAAGGATAAGGAATACGTAAGGTGGCCATGTCATATTACAGTGTGCAGTAATGGTGTGTTATTGCCATCGCGTGATAGTTGTCCCGTGGCTTGGTACTAGTGTTATAATTGTTTTACACGATGACGCGGAAACGATTTGCTCGGGTGGGCTAAAGGCACTGTCAAACTTCTTACAAATAGTATATTAATTAATTATATATTAATATGTCCGACGCCCACATACACATTACTCCCCACACACATTAAGTTGAATTCACATGCATTAAAGATTAAATTTATATTAATATTGCTAAATTAATTAATATACAACATCATCGTACGCATGGTATTACAAATTTATTTTAAATCTTTCACAATTGAGTTTTAATTAGCACATGTAATATGATACTTCACGAGATATGATATAACAAACAGAAGTGTACTTATATACATCATGCTAAATAGAAATACAGTTCATGGACACACACACACACACATGCTTGAATTCAGGCTCATTTATTTTGTTTTGATAGTGTTTCATTACTGTGTGTGTCTGTTTCATTTGGTTTTATTTTCATAAATGACATTTTTGATGTAAATTTGATGTTATTGTATTTTAAACTACCTAAAACAAATATTCAAAACCGTTGCGCAGCTTGTGCTATATAATTTAATACATTGTAAAATTGGCGTCATTTAATGCGCCCACCCGTTTGTCGACGTGGAGTAGCGAGAAGGGCGGCCACGCCTTGGCGGATATGAATGACCTTCCTTTTTCGTCACGGCCGAGCGAGTACGCACTTTTTATTGGCATGACTGCACCCCGCCATCTAGCGACTGCTTGCCGCAAATGAAATGGGACCAGTTCCGCCTGGCGTCGACGGTGGTATGTTGACAACTTTCTGAGGGACTAATCGCCCCGTCAAGAAAAATGATAACGGGATACCGGACACCGATGTGAAATATAAAATGACAGGTATTTAATTCAGCTCTAATCGGGCGCCGTTGGTTAGAGATTTGCGCATAAACACGGTTTTGTTTGATATGTCGCCGCTCTGACTGAGCGAGTCGGAAGTGGTCCGACAGTTTGCCGGGATGACAACTAGTCTATGTTATGTAGTATGACCGGGCGTGGTGGGTTAATTATTTGACTGCATTGATTAACGCGGTGCACTTATATAGGATATCACTGCAATCAAGTTAAATAAATGGATACTGACTTACATATTACTACCGTAACTTGAGTGGTAAGTGAATTTTTGGAGAGTGACAACCACAAACTAAGTACGCTACCCATGGCAAGAGGCAGGACCAAGTCAATAGTTACAGTATTGCTATTGGAATTTAATTTAGTAAGCACGACCATAGTACAACACGTGAAATGTGAGAGTAAATAAGTTTATTTAATTATGATTTAGATAATCTCTCTTTGTTAATCTTTGCTTGTAATAATGCATAGTTTGTAACTTTGTATTACACACAAAGAGCACTTCTGTACTAGATCTACTCTACAGTCAGTATAGATCTTATCATTTAAGCGTGATCTGTGCTGTATATAGAATGATAGATTTAGATTTTGGGATGCACCATCTGTTTGCCTCATTTCATTTGCTAGTCAGCGATCAGAATATATCTTAGATAAAAACCAATGCTGAAGCTGAATGCAATTACTAACTGACATTTTACACAGGCATGCACCAGGATGGTAAACCCAGAGGTAAGATTGGCGTCGTTAAATTATCCCTACCGCAGGTTATTATTTGGAAGGAGATGAAGTGGGTGAAAAAGTGATATTTGTAATCTTCTAATAATACAGTGAATAATGAAATGAAACCTTTATAGTGAACAAGTTTGGTTTTTATGGCCTAATTGGGTTTACTGGGAGGCATGGTCTCTTCCTTCATAAATATTCAACAAAACGTATATCATAACTGATCATAAATCTACACAATTATCTGGATCACAAAGATTAACAGGAATGTAACATCAATCATCATCTTATTATGAAACAGTGTCTGAGGCTACCAGCTAACTTTTGAATTGACTATTAGATAATCTCTGAATATGGAGATTTCTATCACTAACGACATGCTGAAAGTGGTGCTGTTTTACCAGTTAACACATTAAAGAAGTTGTCTGGGAAGAAAAAATTTCTCCTCAGAGAAATCCAGTGCTACTGTGATAGCAGTTCTTGCTTGTGATAATCTGCAAATCGTCATCTGTACCGAGTCAGATAGTAGGAATGCATACATCAGCATGCATTATCTGAGGTGTATTTGAGTTGGATCTGCTTGTCATGCTAATGCTCCTATTGTGATTTATCCGTGTTGGACGAACTTGATCTGTTTTGTTTCACGTTGATGAGGATGTCATCAAACATCACGTTGTTGCTTTAATTTTTTTTTAAATCTGTCCACGTGTAAATAACTCATCGAGTCAGTAGAGACCTGATAATCTACTCAAAGAATTATCTATTTAACATTCTACATGATGGTTTCCCTAGGTGATTAGGCAGATCAAACCACCAACTCACATTCTGCACGGTACGTACCGAGTTGCCTAGAGAGTAACCCCTCAGCCATATGCCTCTGATGTGATTAGTGCCAAGACTAAGCCAAGCAGTCACACACATGTAACGTAATGCCGATGTGGTAATGGCATCAGTATAGCATATTATGAAACAGGAATGAAGCAAAATGACATCCAAAAGGAATAGGATGTACAAGATCATCACCTATGGAGGTGTGTGTGTGATAGGAGATCATCCACAACCATTTGAAAAGTGGTGGTCTTTGTAGGAAAACGTCTGTCATTGTTGGCTAACTAATACAGTAAATTGACGCGATTTCATATTTTGATTCGTATCATTATATAAGCGTGTTTGTTACCTAATTATATTAAGTATAGTGACCATCAGTTGAATCCATAATGGCCCACTATTTATCGTGTATCCATTTAGAGCCAGTTGCACTGTGGTGTGTTTATCAACTGGACGTATTTTTTCTAGCATTGTCTTTCACAAATATGCCAACAACCAACGATCTTTGGCCAATTGATAATCGCATTATCTGCTTGGCTAACACCTGAAAACAAAGGTGCTCGTTCGGATATGTGAGATATAATGTAATTAGTACTGCCAGGTGATCTCTAGAAAGGTTTTCCTCGTCCATTATTTACTGGTTTGTTCTCGTTAACCTGCTTCAACCACGAAGGATGAAACCCGCCGTAGACACGTATGTCTATCTGGACTTGTCATTCCGCAATCGTCATCGGAAAGTGACCCTCTCCGGCCGGTGATAAACAGTGAAGTGCTAATGATGCGCTGATAGAAACATTAAGTATTTGGTTACTGTCAGGCTCAGGCCCTGGGATATCTCACCGTTATCTCACCTGGTAATTGTCAAGTTGATAATGAAGCCAGCATTAAGTGTCAGCATGTTTATGCACTCCTTCTTTATTGGCTCATGTACTGTTACCTTGTATCTTGGTCTCTAGCAAGTTCTATGGATACATAGACAAGATGTATTGGAAGTTGGGTTGTGTGTGGTGGTGGTGGTATGAGAGAGATATATTATGCGTATTATGAACGGTTTGGTGTGAAAGCACTAGACAGGTTTTGAGGAAATCAAAGAAATCTTTGGATTACTCGGTGTTTAGTTACTATGCGTTTATTAAAACATGTTTTGATATAGAATTTATATATTATGAAGATGCTCAACAACTGACTGGGCTTACGCTGGTGCGGATCGACCTTTTGCTGTTTAAACATATACATGTAATATGTATATTAAATGAAAAAGATTGCCACGTTGAAATACTGTTTTAATTATTATTAGTGGATGTGAAATATTCATTGTTTGCTATACACTACAGCCTTCTAATATTCTTTCAATGGATTATGATGAAGACTGGCGTGATGGGAACTAGACAGCTGATTCTAGCGAGTGATGTGGCAATTGAAATTGTAAAAGCCACTGGGAAGGTTTGTTTGTTTGGACAATTTCAGCTAATGTCTGTATACAAATGCTGTCCGACCTGATTTACTATCCGCGTATTTTGTTGCTGATGTGTAATTCCTTTTATTCCAATTCGTTATTGCTCATCAATGGATCATGCCACACGCTTTTCATCAGGTTAATCAATCAACATGGTGATCATTAGTTGTTCTTATGGCTAATGCCATATGAATACCCCATCCTAAGAGTTCTGTACACATTCACGATGACCACTCATCATTGAAAATCTGTAGATTGTATACAACAGTCTATAGATGGTCTATATGCACACAGGAGTGGTCACTATCAACTTTGTATCGTTATATAAACTGACTTGTATGCTGCTGGCTGTTTTGTGCTCCTGGAGAAATATAAGTCGTTTTGGTATCATTCAGTGTTCGCGAATACGGAGATCGTGTCTGTAGTTTAATTTAGAAGCTAAAAACAAATATCAGATGTTATTCTTCATATTTAGTTCCATGATGTGGCACATTATAATCGTTTGAAATGTTTCTTATCGAGTCATCAGTAAAGTTCTTCTTTTGTATCTTAACATTTTCTTGTCATATGCATTTTGTTTTGCTTTGGTTGTGTCCTAGTTCACAAAAATGGGGTTGTTACTCAGACTGAGGGTTGTTGTAAAATTCGCTGTAAAGACGATAATTGAATTCCCGGACAAGATTACGGCGACGTCTTAGGTGGAAACTTTGAGTACCGCAATCTTGTTTGATTGTGACACTTTTTTTGTGTTCTTCTGTGTGTTGTAAGATTTGACTTAAAGCAGATGATAACAGTGTTATCTATCTGTATTGATGTCTCATTAAATCCTAGGTTAAACCTCATTCTGAATCAGACATGGGGTCAATTCCAGAAGTGGAATTGGTTATATTAAAAATTGGAATTGATAAATTTTGAATAATTTACCAAAAGATTTAATCCACAAATAAAATATTTCTTCCATCACAATCCTACTTGGAATATAACCTCTTTGTGGTAGGTACTCGGAGTACCTGCTCATGGTAAAAATTGGAATTGATACCTTTGGGATTGGAATTGACCCGATGTCTGTTCTGAATGGTGAATCCACTTAAGAATTATTTGACTTCAGTATATTTCATTACTTGTTGCTTATAGGTAGCATCCAAAGATGGCTTCGCATGTGTGTTATTCCAAGTATTTGGACGTAGAGTTGTTGAGTTGAGTTATTTAGCCTCTGTATTGGTCACGTTTATGACATATGGCTGAGGGGCGACTCCGTAATGGAACATATCCCACAAATACTAGTTCGAGTTGGATTCGAACTCACAACCAAGAGGCTTGCAGGACTGTGCTCTAAACATTGCACCATTGGAGCTGATTGTGTTTGGATGTGGCCAATCATGATATCATTATAATTGTATATTGTCTGTACACTGTTTTGTTTGATATATCTCTGGTTCATTTGTGTTTGTTATTTATAACCATTATTATAATATCTACTGCAGCGTCCCCCCTCCCCATTGTTCTGTAAATATTCTTTGTTTAGCTTGTCAGTGCTGTTCACCGCCGGATATAGGACCAATGGATGAATCCCTATGGGAATCCATGTGATAACCAGATGAAACATCTCCTAGTCACAGGCATAACTGGGATTAGAAATCTGACCTTGGGGTCTGCGGCATAATGCACTATCTGAGCTCAGTCCCATTCTCTCTTTGCTTTGTGTGTGTGTGCGTCATTTAACAGGTGATGTTATGTTCTGGACTTTTATGGAATCCAGATCTGGTGGTGAACTTATCAGAACATTCGCTGCTCAAAAACCTAGTTGATGAAGTTTGATAATGCTGCCATCTGTTGAGAAAAGAAAACAAGTGTTTATAGTTGTAGCCGTACGCAAGTACTATATAAGTCATATGTATATATATATATATATATATATATATATATATATATGTATATATATATATATACATATATACAGTGGTTTTGTTAACAGAAAAATAATAGGGTGGGAGGGTCCAACAAAAACAATTATCCATCACCACACAATATAACAACATATATATTCCAACAAAAAATACCATCTCGGTAGGTATCAAGGACCTACAATGGCACAAAGCAGCATTGGAGACAAAGGTAGCTTCTAACGAAATCAATGTGATATATATATATACAGATATACACCAACTGGGTAATACATGTTGTGTGGGACAATATTACCCGGTCTATAATAACCTGACACATAGCTTATAACATTGTTTATATATATATACAGTAGAATAAGCAAAATATGTGTAACATGACTTCTCTAGAGTGTTGAAGAATAATATTCAAGCATGGGTACAATCTTCTCCAATCTTCTGTGTGTACTTTGTCACTTTTGATTTTTGTTATGATAGAAATCAAACACCTGCTTTAAAGAGTTTTAAATGTTATCATCATAGCATATTCTAGATGTTGATACCGGTTAGTGTTTATAAATGATACGAACGCCCCTCCTCCAGAATGGACCAGTCTCAACTCCATAGGAGCATAGCTCGAAAGAATCAGTCAGGTCAGGTGGTCATTTATGGCTGAATTGACTAGAGTGAGCACCAGAGAGGTCGTTTGCTTGGGATTGAACTGGGGATGTTGTTCCATGTTTCCCAATTATCCTGTAAAATATTTTCCTTTCAGATTAATTTGCTGCCGTAAATATTATTTTAAGGCTGACTCGGGTAGGCTTAAGAAAGGGTTGCAACCCTATTCCTCTCTTTACACACACACACGCAGTCTTATAAAAAGATTTCAATATGAAATGGAAAAAAAATGTCACTAAGTTAGTACAGTGACTGGTGCAGTCAGGAAGCATCACGAATTTACTGAAATGTTTATGGATTACCCGTTGAAAATACTAATTGAAACGATCTGCTACTAGTTTGATTATGCGTAAATAGTAATGTGGTGGACTGTAAAACTTATATATTTGAAAAACTGTGAACTGTTTGTCCCTTTCTTTGCCATTCAGAGATTCTTCCAGAGTGAAGTATGAAATTTAGGCCAATATTCATATTAAAGTGATATTATCATATCAGTTTCTCTCTTCATTATAATAAATGAGGTTGATGTTGTTTTGCTTTCGCTTGAATTGTGTATTTTCTACCCATTTATGAGGATAAAACAATGCATAGAAAAATGGGTTTACAGTAGCAACTTTAGGCGTGTAACATAAAAGTGGGTATCTACTGCATCTCAATAGTTAGGCCATCAAATGTTTTCAAATTTATGCAATGTTCAGTTATTGTTCTGAGTTATAGCTGTGCTTAGCTATAGGTATGGTTGGAGTCATCGGCTGCACGCTGAGCATATGGAGGCATGGTTTATGTGTGTTTCAGTATGAAAACGCTGTGGACAGTGATTAATGTAATTTATGGCACAACACCCCTTCAGGTTATTGCAAATTACACTGTCCTTATTGGCTGTTTTGGTTGTTTAACGACAGAAGTTTTGTGATGGCGAGTTGGGTAAGTTTAGGTTAAGTAATGTCAGAAAATCCCTAACTGTATCAATAAATCATTGAAATTCTTAATTGATACATTGATAACGTGGATATAAACCAAAAAGTTCAGGCAAGTCATAGTATTACCAGTTTCACACTTAAACACACAGTCATATACACACTCACAAAGGTGTCTTTATGGCCTAACTAGTAGTGGGGTTGGCCATATACCTCTAACAAGGAGGTTCAAACCCCAGCTGGGATATCTGAAAAGGGTGTCTTACTCTGATTGTGCTTCATTACATCTAGAAGATGCCTGCCCCATTTAGTACACAATCCGCACGAAAGTGGCTGTAAAAAAGCCACATTTACATTTTATTTACCTGCCCACAAACAACACACAGACTGTATTATGAAGTGCAAATATCAGTACATGTATTGCTAAATCAACCACTTTATCATCTACATACATGTACTTTCGTTCTATTCACCCTTGTGGAAGTGAGTGAGCTACAGTTGTTAACAGATAAACCCGACTTTATAAAATGGAGCTAGATAGCTGGCTTCGATGTCGTTCCATCTAAGTTGAGTAAATATGTCTTGTCGATGTATGCTCTTTCGTTGTACTGTGCTTTCTAAAACATTTCAAGTATTTGGGCACGTTTTGGGCTGATCTTTTCGAGCATATAGTCATTCGGCAGTGGTGTGTAACCATTGGACGTGATTGTGTCACTAGTGAGTCAGTGGTGTGTTGACGTATATTGATGCACATGGTGAGATACATAGACACACAAATGTAAACACTGCTTGTAAATTGATTCAACCGTTTGATATCGAGTAAGGATGTGCCCTAGTGCACTTTGTAGAATTCCTCGTGTGCAATTATTTTGAAATATTCATCGTCATAGGCAGCCAATATTATAACATCACATTCGGGATATGCTATATCACTACACAGGTCATAGTAATATAAATGTATAGTTACCATAACGCTGAGTTAAGGAATATAAGGAATGATTACATTTTATTATCTGTATTCACCTTCCTTCAAGTCCATTGATCCAGTTGATGGCGCAGTGCAGCGCGCACGCACGCACACACACACCCCAGTTCTCGGGGCTGTGTGCATCAGTGGCTTGATTGGTCCATCGGTAAAAAGGCTTTGTTTGGTCCTTGTCGTTTTACGGGGAGACGTCCTTAGTGAGATCTGAGTGTCAAGGCTAAGTCAAGCACTCGTTCTTTTTAACCTGGATCTTCTATGACGTGTTGAACCATTGTGTTTGACACCAGTCGATGGCTAAGAGTCCAGAAGTACATCGCTCAGGTATTGCAGTGTTTGTGGAACAATGGAGTGGGTAGCTAATGTTTTCTTGGTATTCACGTTCATTGTGTTATATAACAAATCGTTCGGAACGGTTGAACTAACGTTTGGATATTATACACTTGCCGTTGTGGGTCTCTTTAGAGATTTGTTGTCTGGTATCTTTGAAATGGACCTCCTTCACGTGTTTTGGATGCCTCTTTAGGATGAGATCTGTTTGTTTGTTTGATTAATTGAACCCCAATCATCTTTAAAAGGAAATACCAAATGCTGTGATGTTTCAATTCAAATGGGGTTTGATTTATGCCGAATTTTCAACTAGTGAAAGAGGGAGAGGACTAGGTAATGCTGATGGCACTAAATCAGAAATGTAATGACTAACTTTTCTGATAACCTGTGCTATCATAGATTGCTCAGAAATTTTTTTTTTGTCTTTGAGCTCCGCATGTATTCCTTTCTCTCTCTCTCTCCCCCAGATTACAGTACAGTTCAGTCAAAACCGAGGAAACTTTTGGCCACTGTTAAATTGATAACACTTCCTTGTTTAAGACGACCGAATGATGAATCTTGTTAACCGCTCATCATCAAATTATACTTGTCCAACGTTTGATATGTACTCATGATGCTATTATTGTCCGTTGTGTTCTGTTAAATATTTAATCTGGTGAATGCTAGATATCAAGCTCAAGTTAATTTTCGCATAATTCGATTTCGGGGAGTATTTTCCATATTCCCCCCCCCCCCCACTCCCGTTCTCCGTATACCATTTACTGTCACGGAGGAGATTGGCGGGGGAATTTTGTTAATGACGGAAGAACTTCCTCAACATAATTATCCGTTCGTCGTGGTGTGTAACTTTATTTAGCGGTAGAGCAGACGATTGTTCAGTATGGAGTAGAATGACTAGAGGGCAATTTTCAGTGTTATGTGTCCAAGGAATAACTCTGTCAGATGGATGAATGATGGATCGGCTGAATCCAGAACGTCCACCAGAGTCCCGTGCTGGTTAATTAGATATCTCTGTTTGTTATGGGGGGGGGGGGCTGTTATATGGTCATGTTTGGAGTGATGCTATACTGTCATTTTGTGTATAGATATGGCGGAGGTAATCTCTGTTAATGTCAGGTTTAATGCCGTATCACCGAAACATTTTATGGGAAGTAATTAGTTTGTTGTTATAGAACTGTTCTGTGCGCGCGCTTTCATTTAGATTCATGGCGGGACATGAGCTTGGGCAGGGGTGGTCTCTGTGTAGGCTAAGCTGACAATTTTACCCCATGACTAGCTGTTTCACGCCTTGATGGCTGACTACCAGTGTGTGTGAGTGTGATTTTCCATCTTTCAGTTTTTAGCATTTCCTGTTGGATCGGCATTACCAGCTTAATTAAACAAGAGTCCGGGCCCCACGTGGTCTAACTGGCAGCGCGTTGGATCACAGCTCACTAACATTCGAGTTCGAATCTCGGCGTGGGCATATCCGCAGGTTGTTTCATCGTTGACTTCGCGCTTCGTTACCGTTGGACGTCGCTCGGCCCATTTAGCCTGCCATGTGCACAAAAGTGGCCGTAAAACGTCAATCGTCATCTACTCACAAGAGGACATTGGCTCGGAGGAAAGACACTCTCGACAGATAGCCATCACCCACGGCGAATACATATATATATGTGTGTGTAAGAAATCCACTGTCTTAATTAGAAACATCATGATCTTAATGGCTTTTGTTCATCCCGGTAATCGCTCCTTGGTGTTTTGTTTTAAGACGCTCGACCTGAAGTACACATTGCCCGAGGTGATGGTTACCTCTAACTGCGGGACATGACGTCGACGGTATCCTTTATTAATAATCCCGACTTAATGACTCCCTAAGTGTGGCTTTCCCCGTATCGCTATCACGTGGTCGTCGTTTTGTCGGTGTCGTGGTTGTTTTCATTTCCTCTGATCTCCTCAACCCCGAGAAGGACGTCACCGAAGAGCGGAAGCGATCGGTTTGTGATTGGGGTCGGGTTTCGGCCGTATCCAGGTACTGGTCGCTCATTTCGTTGGGTCGCCGCGTATGATTTCTATTTCTTGTTCGGTTCGTCCCTGACTATCCCCCCCCCCCCAGTGGACAGATGACACTAAGTCATCTCGGGACGTGAGTTACCGTGATCGGGTTAAAGCGTCGTATCTATTTTTCTAAATTGGTGTGAAGCATCTTGGATTTTGTCTGGATTGCTCGCTCGCTTATAAATCGTCATTTGGGATGCTCCTACAGAGCATTGGTTGGATGGCTGCGCAGGAACCAGTCCGCCCCCTCACGTCATGGTTCAGATCTAATCAATGGCGTGCTACCACGATGCTACATGTTCCAGCTCACTCACTCTTATATCGTCATTATGGTATAAATGTAACATGGGTAATGGGTTCGTTGAATAATTACATGTAAATACAACTAGATGTCCTGTATATAGCTAGATATCCCAAACCTTTGACCTAGAGGTTAACAGGCATCCCGATGTTGTACTGAGATATGTGTATGGGATGAGGGCTGTTTACCTAGAGGCGGATGTTGTTTCTACCTGGACCGATCGCTCAGCGGATGGCTCGCCACTCGTAGCAGACGAAAAATGTTCTGTTCGGAAAATACTGTTCTCATTAGTGGCCACTGTAAATGGATGGACGACTGGCCCGTTGTTGTGGTGAGAGTGTTAAAAAGGGGCTCACGTGACTGTTATAGAAGAGCTATATCTCTGTGTGTGTGTGTGACGTGGGCTTTCAGTGAAGTCACATCTCCGTAAATGTTAACCAAACACCGTGCAAGGATGACCGACTTTTGGGTCCAGACGCAAGTCTAGCGCTCTAAGCGAGTGGCGCCCATTTCATAAGATACAGTACGCAGTAACTCGGATGGAGCGGTGTAGGGTAGGTAGGTAGGGACGGCATGATTGTACTGTACTGCCTGTAGCCGATCGCTGCAGGTTTCCCGATGCGGCCCGACGTCGTGACCACGGACTCGGGGAATGGTCACTTTATGGGTAACCTTTCGCTGTCCGAGATGTGCTCTGGCGTCTAGCACACGACGCCGGTCTCTGGCCAATATCAGCCGATGTCGGGTCAGTTCCATTCCCGGAGCTGTTCTGGTGTGTTTCGTCTTCACTGGCTGGTGTCATTACTGTCAGATGATCGCGAAATCATCATCCACGGCAGATATAATAAGATGCAAGAATCACCGCCCCACTCTTGGTATCGTGTTATTATAAAAAGATGGGTCTCTTACACGGATAGCATTCCACCGATTTTCTAATAATGTCACAACATTTCTAATAAAAGCACACCTTTCAAACAGACCCAAATGTAAAAAAAAACGTATTAGCACGTATTGAGCCGAGATTTCTATAATAATATCAGCAGTTATTATATCTAATATTTACGCTTCAATATAAAGAAAAGCATGGTGTTGATTGGGGATGAAACACTCCTCAGACACCGCCCGGCTGAGGTTGATATAATTCACGGTAGTTCATTTCCACGAATGAAGCACAGGTTTGCCGGCGAATGGCCGACTGGTATCCTCTCATGAGACCAGCGCTGCCGATGGTCACTGGTGATTGCTGCCATTCCTTGGCCAGCTTCTCGTTTCCCGTATAGAATATGGAATCCTGCCCCGGTATACGGCTGATTACTTTGGCTAGACGACCGTCGGTAATTACGCAATCAGCCACCGTGGTGTATGAAAGATGTTCCAAACTCTCTACTCGCTTGCATTCGGGACGTAAGGAGTACCATTTATTCTATCCTCGGGATTCTGTGTGTGCCGGTGTTGAATAACAACAGCCTGGCATAAACGTGTGAGGGATGGAAGGGTGAGAGAGAGAGAGACAGCGGAGAGATATTATATAGAAAGTCGAGGTTTGGCTTACCATAAACAATCTCTCTGGGACCAATCAGGTGTATTCTATCACTCTGGACGTATAATAGTTCAGCGGAAAGCGGCAGTACGCCCTGGATGACGCAATATAATCCCTGGATGGAATCTGTGACCAGGATTGGCTATTTTCCCCTCATTTGTTATTTTTACATCCACGTGGCACATTTTATGTTTATTTATTTATTTTGTTGTTTAGTCTGTGTTGCTAGCCCCTTTACTGGTGTGCACACGTGACCTCGTTCTCCTAAACTTATCGCCACAGATCACTCGCTATCACCCGTGTTCGAATCTCGGCATCGGCATAACTAAAGGGTGTTTCATCTTTGACTTCGCCTCATTCATTACCTTTGGAGCTCTCGCGGCCCATTTAGCCTACCTTGCGCACAAAAGTGGCCGTAAAAGAGCCACATTTACATATTCCTAAACCTATCGGTATATAGTGTGGACTATTTTGTCGGCCACAGAAAGTTTGCCTGGCTGTTTTAGCTGTCAGGTGTGTGTATATAATCCATCCTAGTCTTGCCACGTACTTGCTTCACGGCTCAGTCAGTCTGTGGGCGTGCGAAGAACTAACAGGAAGCTGGTATATTCGAACCTGGGCACCTGCTTTTTTCTGTTTCAGCACTTTACCGCTGAACTATTCGATGGTGCCGTGTTTCTGCCATGAGAAGTCTTTGGTTGGAGCTTCGAATCGGCCGATCTCGTTGGCTTTCTCCCACCACCTAACGGGTAGAGAGAGCGGCAAGCCGCAAACCCCTTAGTACCCCGCTTCAAATTCCGGCTTAGCAGCGTGTTGTGCATTGGTGTTTCATTTATTCAGTTTGATTCGGTTGGCGTACCATTTAGCGTACCGAGTACAGACAGAAATGGCAGTACAACAGCGATTGTTGCCCGGATGTCGAACTCTGTTTGTTACATTAAACCCGGCTGTTGATCCCACACGGATATCTGTGGCGAATTGTTGTGGTATTATCATACGGCAGGATAGGGATTTATATGGCTGTCCCGTGTTGCCGTGTAGATTTGCGGCTTGGCACTGTTTCCGGATACGGTGCCTCTTTGAGATACTCGTTTCAACAGGCTGAGGTAGGGATTGGCTGGCAGAATATTACAATAAGTTCTACCGATTGCCAAAATGTGTGGTGGTGGGGTCGCTTGAACCTACACTCTCACAAGTATACGCTCAATACTGTATCATCTGAGGTTCCATGTATATGACAAGATGTCTCTTTAATATCACCGTGTGTGTGTGTGTGTGTGTGTGTACTCTTTGTTTGATAGAACTACTTCTCTGACGGAAATACTTCAGTATGTAATTAGAGGTGTGTGCCGTCCGCGTCCATTATAAGATCCGTTTACGGGCCCTTAAAGAGTGCGGTAGAGACATTTATACAAATTTCTCGCCCCTCTCATATATATATATATATATATATATATATCATATCCTCAGCCAACACGAACGCTTCTGAGGCGAAGAAATCGTGACGAAAATCCCGCTATAAATAGACCAGAGGGCGCGACACACACACACACACACACAGGGAGTTCGTCACAGTCCATTTCAGGAGGCGCCCTCCTTATTATCAGTCTATGAATTGCCATTTTCCGATGGTAACTGACTCGCAGTGTGAGCGAGCAGCAGCCATCAGAGTCCATATTGGTTCCACTTTGACCTTTGTAGGGAGTGAGCGTGTGTGTGTGCGGGGGGGGGGGGGTTGTAGAGTCTGACTGAACTCGATCCCGACCGCCATTTATCTACACTTATCTCTTCACGTTACGTTAAAGCTTTCTAAAGAGAGACGGTCTTTGATTGGCAGGAGGCCAGAAGCTGGGCGACAAGACATTCGGCGATGAATAATAGGCTAGCCAGTGTTAACTGTTGCTGTACGGAGGGGGGTGGGGGTGGGTGTTTGTTTATGTAAAAAAGACAACAGTTATTGATGTCACTGATGGCCCTAGGTGAGGAATGTTACTTGAGGACGTAACGAGGCCCAGTGACCTGATTGTCTCCCGTTGGTAATTACTAGCGCTGATGAGAGGACGAAATTGACACACGCATAGATGCACACACCACGCGTATGGGCGCGCGCACACACACACACGGACCGGTGAGACATTATACATGTCTCAGCGTGAAAAGTCGTTTCTCTGATTTCCCCCGATGAATCGTCCAGAATAGCTATTTACGTTTCATGGGGGCGGCTGGCTGCTGAAGTCTGGATAACTGTAACACGTGTTATTGTGTGAATTTCTAAGTTTGACCTCCTGTCTTTGTTTACCATCGTTAAGCCACTATGTGTCTAGCCCCGATACAGGACTATATATATATATATATATATATATATATGTATGTACGGTTGTTGTTCATGACCAACTGATCACGAAACACTCATGAATGAATTGTGTATATTCTTGAAGGCGGAGTGACCTTTCACGAAGTACAGTGAAAATTCATATAACATCATACAGTATCATATTATATAATACAATCACATACACACCTTTAAGAAGGTTTTACATGTTGGTTAACATTCCTTATACACATACTGACGCCGACGGAGAGCTCAGTTGGACATGTCTTCCGTCACTCAGTGGAGCAGTCATTTCTACCGTCAGTCAGTCAGTAGTTACTAGTAGGTAAAGATGTTAGTTGTATAACCTTTTCTGTTTCAGGGACAGACGTTCCGTTATGTGTATGATATACATTATGATTGTCGGCCGATCCGATCATGTGGCCATTTGAGAAAAAATATGGCTCTTTATTTATAATGCTCTCTCTCCGCGCACGCGAGCACGAGTTTGTGTGCGAGTAGGTAAGAAATGGAACAAACATTTGGTGTTCATTGTAAACAACCTACAATGCTGCTTCACAATATATATATATATATATATATATATATATATATGTGTGTGTGTGTGTGTATAACTGAATTAACACTAACGTATAATATTGATAGAAAGCTCAATTATTATCCGTCTCTTACTCTATCAATATTCAACATGTCTCCATCTTCTACTTGGCTGGATATAGTTGGGTGAGTGTGTGTGTATGTATGGGGGGGGGGGAGTTAGGTGTGTTAAAGAGAAAAATTGTTATTACTGATTTACATTCATTATGTAAAATAGGCATATAGTGAGGGGGTTTAATGGAACCCTTCACAGAATAAAGTTGATCGCCATTAATTACTGAAACGGAATTGGACTACAGTGATTATAATTTGTTCGTGTTTGCATTAATTGTAGAATAGGAATCTGCCCGTGAAAAAAACTTAATCTCTCTCTCTCGTGTGTGTGTGTGTGTTGCTCTTGCTTATAATTTTCCAGTCGCTGTTATGCCTGCAGCCTTTTTTATAATTTTGCTTCCCTCTGTTGCAAGTGACTTTTTGATGCAGACTGATTTTTTTTTAAATACTAAGATCAGAGAGGCGTTTATTTTAATTACCAGTTATATAACATTATCTAAAATGTGAGTCGATTGGTAAGGTAAGAAATCATTATACCTGTCTGCCATTCACCACAAAAGGCTAAGAGTTTTCCTTTTTGCAATCCTCAGTTTGCGGGGAAGCAGTTTGTTCCCGAACCAATGCATTCGTCGGGTTACATCCAAGTCCGTTTCCTGGTGATTTGCAGCCACTAGAAACTGTTGTATATTGCCGGGGAGTGGTGCGTTAAAGTGATTTAAAGTGCCATCTGAGGCTGTTTCCCCGTATTCTTTGCTCCGATGCCATGGCCGCAGGTTTCCTTCGCGAGATAACAACATTATCCGCTGACGTGCATTTTATGATAAAACCAGTTGTGTATCTCGGGTGATTTGTCCTTCAGAATACGAGCTTTTATTAAGCGTACCAGCGCTGTTTCGGTCACAGGAATGTAAGCTCGTATACGGTTATAAGAAGGCACAGATGTTTGGTTGTGACAACTGATGTTATTGCTTGAAACAGCCATTTCCTCTGATTATGATGTTTGCGGTCATTCTCTGCGAAAACTCAATATTCAGGGTTTATTGTTTGTGTGTGTGTGTGTGTGCAGAGAGAGAGAGAGAGAGGGTATTTATATAGTGGATTTTTCTGGGGGTGTCTTTGTATTTGAAAGAAGTTACAGTTGAGTTGTGTTTTTGTTAGTAAAGGAACCGATGAAACACTTAAGGAGCTCTGGGAATATATATATATATATATATATATGGAATGAGGAATGAGTATGTGGTTGTGCTAAACAAGACACTCTGTGTATGGGTGGCGTGTTTAAATGTATATTCACAGACACCTACTCGCCCAGTCGCTACCAATCACTCACTATCCATTTATCCGATCACAAAATATATCCTATATGTCACATTATATCATTATTGTCGTGTGATCTTACGAAATAGGATATGTGTCAGTTTGTATACTTTATTTTAATTGAACAGTATATACCGGGTCAAGATGTGACATGGTCTAATTTGTCACATTTCTTACGATTGTTTACAGTTTTTACAGTTGTTTATTACTTTTGCTGTTTACAGTTAGTTAATAGCAGTCATTTAAAATGTAGCATACTAAAGTCAGTTTTTACAGTCAAAAAGGTTAACTTTGATATATGTGTCCTTCGCTCACTCTGATCGGGAGCCAACATGGTTTAACTTAAGCGAGTTTGGCCACATATCTCAACCACCTCACTTCAAATCTCGGCATGGGCATGTCTGAGGGGTGTTTCATCTTTCACTTCGGCTCATTACCGTTGCAGGCCTTTCGGCCCATTTAGCTTACAGTTTTAGCAGAAAATTGGCCATAAAGGGTCCGACCATCACTCACACTGACTTGAATGTTATTTTATCACAATCAATATAATGTAATTGTATGTGTATATTCATCTGCTTTTTATTTATATGAAATCAACCCACTGATGTTTATGAGTGAAGTGCACTGTAAAACCTTCACACTGTTGCTGACGATTGATGTTTTACGGCCACTTTTGTGCACACGGCAGGCTAAACGGGGCCGAGCGACCTCCAAACGTAATGAAGCGAAGTCGGCGACGAAACGCCCTTCAGATATGTACACGCCGAGATTCGAACTCGGGTGGTAGTGATCTGTGGTCTAGCGCGCTACCAGTTAGACCGCGCAGCCGCCCTCACAGCGTTGCAATAATAAGTTTAAATATGCAGACTGGAATGATGATTGTTTAGGGCATAACAATGCGAATGGTTATCTGGCAGTGCAGGTCCGACATTGAAAACTTTTCGGCCTAAAATTGGTCTAATAATTGCGAACGTTTTTACGATAGTAATTATCAGATGTGAACAATTTCGCACATTTGTCTTTGGCCAGAACTGCCTCGGCATCGGACCGTTTTGTGGACAATTTGAGTTCGGTAGTTTGTGTATATTTAATTGCTTCGTCGTGTCCGTCGGAAATTGTCTATTCCGTTGCTCAGCGATCTCCTAAGATGGCATTTCGACTTTTGTTTGGTCAGAGGCCAAATGGCGTCTCCCTGGAGATTCCTCGATCCGTTTAGCGGCTTTGTTGCCCATAAATGTGCTCGCGAGACGAGGGCGTTTGAGACGTTTGTGCGGATGTTGTGTGAACGTTTCATAGTTGATGACTAGAGATGATTAACCCTAATTTGGTGTTGATGCGTCATTATTGGCCTGTCTTCCTGTCAGTGTTTAACATTAAACACCTAATCTCGCATATTACGAATGCGGGAGCGTACAGTTTTGGGTTCATAAATGAGACCGCCATGGACAGAGTATAATGGGTGCATGATTATAAACTGGACTTCAAAAAGTTTTTTTACACCACTGTACAAAAGTACTAATGACGTGCGCTCCCCCCACACACTGTATATATATATATATATATATATATATATATATATACGAGCGTGCGCGCGCACAGACAACGTGGGAACATTTCATATGTAACTAAACAGCTACAGAGATAAGTCGAATTTCTATGAATATTTATATTAGTCTCAGGTGTCACGGTAAAGTGCATCTGAGGTGTTTTTTGCTCCTTCGATTACAACAGTTCTTTAAAATCCTTCCATCCACACCTAAGCACATTATATTCAAACAACAAATGCAATTTGTTTCTACTCGTATCCCAGTGAAACTAATGCTGCCGTGGTCTAGGGCTAGCGTGTTGGAACACAGACCACTACCACCCGTGTTCGAATCCTGGTGTGGGCATATCTGAAGATTGTTTCATCTTCGACTTCGCTTCATTATCTTTGGAGCTCGCTCGGCCCATTTAGCCCACCGTGTGCACAAAAGTGGGCGTAAAACGTCAATCATCTTCACCATCTTAGCTAGTGTCCATAAGCAAAACTCTAGCCGTTTGTCTTGTGTTGTCTCTGCTTACTCTTCCTTCATAACTATAGCAGCCATGTTTCTGTTCCAGTGTGAAACAATGAATTGACCAGAGATTAGCACAAGCTTATAGAGAACTGGACGCTAGCCTTCTTTTGCTTTATGGCGGCGCCTCCGTGGTCTAACGGTAGCGTGTTGGATCACAGATCACTACCGCCCGTGTTCGAATCCCGGCGTGGGCATATCTGATGGGTGTTTCATCTTTGACTTCGCTTCGTTACCTTTGGAGGTCGCTCGGCCCATTTAGCCCACCATGTGAACAAAAGTGGTCGTAAAATAACAATCATCGTCATCAGCTATTGCTTTATGTCTGTGGTAGGCTAGCTTTAGTTTTATGTCTGTGGTAGGTAGTATAGATAAGCGCATATTTGTCCATGTCAGGTGTATCCAGTATTGGGTAGCCTGTGCTTGTTTATGCATACGATAACCAGTTTTTGGCTAGCCTGTGTTCTGTTAAATCTGCAATAATCAGTATAGGATATCCTGTGTTTAGTTTACTTTTACTTTAGATAAAATGACGAAATTCTATCATTTTAAAAGAAAAGAATTCGCCAACTTAATAGGTCGCCATCATTTGCCAATTCACAGTATGTCTTTGATAATCGTTATATGGTAGCCTGTGTTTATGGCCTTCGATGCTTAGTATAGAATAACCTGAGTTTATGCCTTCGATAATCAGTATAGATTAGCCTGTGTTTATGTCTTAGAGAATCGGTATAGAATAGCCTGTGTTTATGTCTTCGATAATCAGTATAGGATAGCCTATGTTTATGTCTCAGATAATCAGTATAGGATAGCCTGTGTTTATGTCTTAGATAATCAGTATAGGATAGCCTGTGTTTATGTCTTCAATAATAAGTATAAGGTAGCCTGTGTTTGTTTATGCATGCGAAAACCAGTATAGTATAATATAGCCTGCGTTTGTTTATATCCCCAATAATCATTATCGGGTAGCCTGTTTGTTTATGTATGCAATAATCAGTTATGGGCAGCCTGTGTTTGTCTATGTCTTCGATAATCAGTATAGGGTTGCCTATATTTGTTTATGTGTGCGATAACGAGTTTTAGGGTATCCTGTGTTTTGTTAGATCTGCAATAATCAGTCTAGGATTTCCTGTGTTTGTTTATCCCTTCGATAACCAGTTTAGGGTAGCCTGTGTTTGTTTATGTCTTCGATAACCCGCATAGGGTAGCCTGTGTTTGTTTATATCTGCAATAATCATTATTGGATAGCCTGTGTTTATTTACGTTTGCGATAACCAGTATTGGGTGAGCCTGTGCTTGTTTATAATATCCGCAAGTATAGGATACGCAGCGTTTATTTATGTTCGAGTTAGCCATTAGGTGTGTAGACAGATCTATATAGGATGACTAGTAACGGTAGCTTGTTTCTATGTGTTCGAAATAGGGTAGGTTAGGGTAGAGGTCGATACATGTCTGTGCTAGCGGGCGTACGGTGCCCGCAGTAGGTTAGCTATTGACCTTGTTTGTACCAGTCTATGTATCTGTAGGAATGTGTCCATTGTGGACGACACTGTTACTCTGTTATCTCGTCGCCTGTCCTTTGTTAGAGGCTTAACGTATCATTCCCCGGTGTGTGTTTAATGAACACCGCCGGCGTTTGACAACTAAACCACGCATTGCCTTTACGTCGTGTGTAGACGCATTTCTATCACAACACGTTTAATCCGACAACCCACCTATCAGTTTATTGGCTTTGGTTGGGACATCCGCACAAAAAGCGCGTTAATCTGTGGTAGAAAGTTGACCAGAAGCCTTGCTAGTATGCTTGCTGTCTGAATGGTCAGCACCAATCAGTTGTCATGAAACCATTGTTTCCGTGTTTTTTGCGTGTTTTATTTCCCCACATTTATATATTTAATGCTAATCATGTGCCTATTGCCCAGGCAGCCCCCCCCCCCAGCGATTCGTGCGTGCGCGTGCGTGCCGTCCAGGACTTGTCCAAACAAATCAGTGGCCGCCGATGCCATTCGCTAAATAAACGGCCTTCTTACGTCACATTTTTTACGGTTTTATCTCCTAGGCTGCCAGTGAGAGTTAAAGTGGACGTCGTGTCGAGTGCTGCCTCTGACGCCGGGATCCCGTCGATGATCAATTTTTGTCGTCGTCGTTGTCACTAGCTGGAGCCGCTGCCACGGGACCGAAATCGGCTGTCACGGTGATCGATGTCTTTTGGAATGAAGTGGTCCTTAAAACACCAACTACGTATTGCCCTTTTCTCTCCGGACGTCTGTGTGCCCGTCTGAAATATCGCCCCCCCCCCACGTCACCCACAACCATTCTGGGTTTTGAGTTCAGCTGGATGCCCGAGGAGACACGGGATAAGATCGGACAGCGGTGGAATCAGTCCAGAGAGCCAGCCCACCTCCGGATTATGACCAGGATCATTCTCTGATTTTCGGTCTGTCAGCAGTGTATCATCGCCGTCGTAGTGTGTATTATTATTGGCTGTCGTCTATGAGTCGGTAGTGTCTTCCGACGGCGGTGCGTTGTAGCGTCTTTACACGGAGCCCTCTCTCTGTCTCTCGCTCTCTTAGCTAAATAGTCGCCAGCTCGTTGATGTAGGCTGACATCTGTTAGCAGCAGAATGGGTGACCGCCGGCTGTGTCTCTTCCATCGCCAAGGCACCAAATGTTAGCCCGTGCTGGGATCACTTGCTAAGCGTCGCCGCGTCGTGCAAGGATTCGCGTTGTCCGTCTTTCAACGCTCGGATCTAATGGGGCGCAGTTGTTTGTAGGATCGATCATCGTTCGCGTGCGGATTATTGCATAGGGCAAGGATCGCCCTCGGAGTCTTCTTGCCTTCGAGTGGTCTCCGAATCCTACGGTCAGTTTGCCACACAATTCAGCGGCGTATTTATTTTTAACCAACTCGGAATAGACGCCCGCTACTTGACGACTGCCTCCCGCTTCGTGGAATGCTACTTCGCGCCGACCACCAGGGCGTGACATCTTGGTTTCGGCGTCGGCCATTTAACGAAACCGGTTAGGCTTTCCCGACCGGATCTAGCCGTTCGATTGGCAGCGCCTGGATACGATCATCGTCGTCAGCGTCATCGTCGAAATGGCTGAACACTCGGAGCTTGTCGCCGAAATCCAGACGGTCGAGAAGATGACGACCGCCGAACGGCTGAAACATGCCAAGAAGCGGCGGAACATACAGCTGAAGAAGTTCGCGCAGTACGAGAAGCAATACGAGAAGGAGAACAACAAGAGGAAGAAGACCCAGGGTACGAAAGCCAAAGTGGCGAAACGGCCCAGGACGAGTCGCGTGAAGTTCGTCAGCAACATCATGCTGCTGGAAGCCGCCACTAGGAATGATGTCAAGGAAGGTGAGCAGATAATGTTTCTATGTGTATGGGGGGGGGTGGCGTGCGTACGCTGACGTGTGTTATCGTTGCCTATTTATTTCATTGTCCAACATACGGCTACCGAATTGACCAGGTATTCTTAGAATATTTTGATAATTTTTCATATTACAAATAGGTTCAATCACATACGGTGTATATGTGCGTCTATCTATCTATCTATATTATATCTATATATCTATATATATATGGGCTGTATGCCTGTTATACCTTTTGTGTGTTGTAAGTGATGTTGATTATGTGAGTTCACTCACAGAATTGGCTTCTAAATGCTTGAAGTTGGATGATTGTCTTTGTCCACCAGTCGGCTGCCTGTCATCTCGCCATATGGAGTCGCTGTTGGAGAGCTAATTCAGTAACGCCTATAATTATCTGAAATATGCGGTGGTGCTCTCTCTCTCTCTGACTGTGTGTATGCGTGTTTGTGTGTGTGTGATTTACAAGACCGAGAGCGTCATGGTTGATGTGTCCAGATAGATTTATCTCGGATGATTAATTCAAGTAAGAGTTTTGATGCAGTTCAGACAGGAAGTTTTTTCCGGGTGTCGATCTTGAGGAGGGGTGGTCAGCGCCCAATCCGTGACAAATTGCCCGAGAGACGTATACCGGGATGTGAGGTTTGTTCTAAGAATCGTAACTTGGTGTAGTTTATGGTGTTGCTCTTGATTGTGGAAGCCGGATGGGGCTCTCTGTAGACTCAGTTAGCAATTTAATGAGGCGGCTATAGCCGTTTCATGCCTTGATGATTGCCTGTGTGTGTGTGTGTGTGTGTTACAGTAAGATTGTGAAACCAAGAATTTCATTAATTCCATGAAAGTTGTGAGGATTTCACGAAATCCCCGGTTCCACAATATTTCTGTTACCCATATATGCTTAACTTAGGCATATAAAACGTAACACTGGCTCAGAGTACTGATGCATAAATGTCCATAAAACCAATGCTTCGTCACAAATCTATACATACATGAACACTCACATTTCTAATACAGCTTGCCGGGCTAAAGAGTGGAGTTTTGCTACATAACAGTAAGCCAAGGCACCAACTGATGAGACATTTCACGTCTCGGTTGATTCTTCGTGCCAGTGCATTTCACGGCTATTGCTAACGCAGACACGCTTCAGTAATTCGAGTCTGTGATATCAGGCCACTCCGGCATCAAACATTCTTCCACTTTTTTCGAAGGCATCCACAACGCTGATTCACTTCTCGTAGGCATACAGATTCAGTCAAACCTCAGTGGCTCTGACATTCCAGTTCAAATATGGCTTTGATTTTCATGTGGTCATTTCTTCCTTTAAAAGTTGGTTTTGTGGGGTTGCTTCTGTTTGTGTCTGGGCAAACGCCTGTTCTCAGCGCTGTCATCCACTTCATGAGAGAGTCTGGCTAAAAGCAGTTTGTTTGTTTGTTGAAAAATGAGGTGTCGGCAGTTGGATAGAAGTGATTGGGTTCCTGGAGTTTGAGATGTTCTTGCGTTTGGTTTATTGTTAGTGGGTCGCATTCTCTCCGAGGGATAGTTCGTTTGACTGATTTGCTACCTGCCTTTAGCTGGTTATCTCTCTCTCTCTCTCTCTCTCTCTCTCTCTCTCTCTCTCTCTCTCTCTCTCATATCCCCTCTTTCTGTGCATGTTTGTGTGTATGTGCACAAGATTCTTAATTTACATAATCTAGGCGGCTCATCATGGAGCCGAACCCACACAACAACGATCTTCCACGCGAAGACACAGGGTGATGGAGCATGATGTAGTTGGGAAGAGACAGAGAAGGGAGAGATGTTACTGTTGGTTATCGTTCCTACATTATAAAAAAGCCGGAGGATATTTCTCTTTGTCTTGATTTCTATCATCGTTTGTCGTTTTATAACAGACAGGATGTTGTCGTCTGACGTTGAAACGTCTCTGACCAGTTCTGTATGGACGACAATGGATTAATTTCCGCACCGGAAGCGATCACGACATGCTTCCTCGATGATACGTCATCAACAGATGTGTCCGTTTGGCTCTGTTATCGTGGCGCTAGTTAGAGCGGAGTACAAATTTAATACAAACTTCTGATTCCGCAGCTTGTATTGGTTGAACCAATCGATAGAGTGTATTACTTGCCATATATTACTGTGTCTTTCCGTAAGATGGTTGTCTATACGGAAGGGACGGGGTCTTATCAGTAGTTAGTCCCCACCTGATCGCGGTGAGTTTGGGGTTTAAATTCGGCCCGCTATATTATGTTATATGTGGTAAGAGACGTATCAGTAACGCTCTCCCACCATCCGTGTGACTGGGGTTTAGATTTGGCCCGGTATATTCCGCTATATATGGTAAGAAGCCAGTATTATATCAGAAGACACATCGCCCTATTTCTGTGAGATCAGGGTTTAGACTTGACCCGGTATATTCCGCTATCTGTAACAAGAAGTCAGTATTATATCGGGAGACGCAACACGTCCTATTTCCGTGAGTTCAGGGTTTAGACTTGACCCGGTATATTCCGGCATATGTCGTTAGAGCCCGTCCGACTCAACGGAGGTCACACTGAGTGGCCCTTCTCCAACGATTTGTCATTAAAGAGAAACCTCTTAGACCCCTCTGTGTTACTATTATGCTCCCAACAGTGTCGTACCTCACTAGTAAAGTGTAACATTAAGGTTGGAGTAGTCTGTAGTTGTTTTCAGGTCTGTTTAAAAACAAAATGTGGTCCGTCTAGCCCCGTTTAGCCTACTGCTTAATGACGATTTGCAGACTTTTGGGACTGGCTGGATGGATTTTTGTTTGTTTGCACACCCTTCACAAGTCGTTTATTCTTAGGTAAGGCCCCCCCCCCCGGCTATCTGATCTTGTGAACACGGTGATAATTGCTAGCCGCCCTGAAGGGTTGTGGGCTGTAAATGTGTGTAGAGTCAATTCATAGTAACCTTAGTCAGATGCCTCTCTACGGTCTTTAAGAAGACGGATCCTGCTTTGAGGACATTGACGCCGCCATTCACTGCTGACCGAGCAACCACGCTTGACCTTCAACTGACCCAATTTACTTATCACATGCGTTGACTTGACACACGCACACACACGCGCACACACACACACACATACACACACACACACACACATATATAGACACATACATGTGTGTGTGTCACTTGCTGAATATGTGTCAGGTTGAAATATCCTGTCTGACAACTTAATGTTGACATAGCAGAGAATAAACGCCACGGATGTTGAGTTCAATAACTTGAGGAGAAATGACCTGAACATCTTCTATAGTTCTGTTATTATTATTCTTACAATAATGTTGCATGCTATTGCTATTCACGGCTAAGGACTCTAATGGTATCAAAGTGTACAGTCGAGTTCATTCAATAATCAGCATCCTGTAGACTGTTTGAAGTCGCTAAGTATAGAATGGGTCCTGGGCTGATCAGTGAACGAGCTGTGATGGTGTGTGTGGGGTGCGGTATCCGGACATTTAGCCAACGGACAGTTAGCCAACGGACAGTTAGCCAACGGACATTTAGCCAATATTTGCAGGGGGGACATTTAACCAACATTTAAAAACGATTTAAATAGTCTAAATAAGTGCTTATGGCATGTTTTAACGGCTCTCTGGGATTCGATCGCCAGGCAACTCGTGCCACAACCACACAACTGACTCGGTGACCATGAAGTTGTGTGCGATGGTGCACGTTCATGGTATAATCTGTTGATATAATGTCCAGGTAGTTATCATAACTGTGACATCAGTTATCAGTGGTTGTGTCTCAGGGAGCAGCAGACTTAGTAGTGATCTTTTTCGGTGGCTTCGTGTTTGTCATCTGAGTCAGATCTGGTAACGTTGATGTATGCGTCATCGGAGCTGGATGTGATGACGCTGATATATATATATATATATATATATATATATATATATATATATATATACGTTTGTCATCTGAGGCAGATGTAATGACATTTTATATATATGGGTTCATTATTTGAGCCCACTCTGATGACATTCACATACTATACATCTATATGGGTCATTCTGTTTAAAATGAGCCAAATTGTTAAAAAATTTATGTACAGAATGTATCTAGTCACATGAACACCCTTAATTAACCAAGTTATATAACTGATAAATGGGATGTAATTTCCCTTGTTTTGATGAACTTCTATAAATTTTGATTCCAAAAATTCTGCACTTAATGACCTATTAGTCATTAAATGCTGTTAACGGTGTTTTTGTTTTTGTTGGCTTCATAATGTTTGTCATGTTAATTGACATGAGGGACAAATTCATGATGTTAAAAAGTTCAGCAAAGAAAAACAAAACCATGAAAATAATTATTTTGTTTAATTATACATAATTATAAGTCACAAAATAATTATCAGTACACTTTAACCCAGTGAAGTTTCTTTGTTTAGGGTTAATGGACTGTGGGGGGGTGATAATTGTCAAAAGAGTGGATTTTTTTATGATTTGAGAGCAGGGAACATTGTTTACATTATTCAATCCATGTAAACAGTGTTTTTATGGATTGAATCGTGTAAACAGAATTTTCATGGATTGAATCATGTAAACAGTGTTTTCATGGATGAAGTTATAGACTCAGATAAGTGGTGTACCAATAATAATTATGTTTTTTCTTACTGATTGACGTCCTATATATATATATATATATATATATATATATATATATAACCTCTAAATAACGTTTATGATGATGAGTGGAAGGTGTGTGTAGTTTATTTCATATTTGAGAAGTAAATTATGGAAAATGGTTTATACGTGAATTTGTTAATCATTGTCTGTTGAATTGTCAGCATTCTTGTTTATGTTAATATGGTTGTGATAATGTTATGATGATACTGATAGTGAACTGTAGTTTCAAATAATAGTTGAGCAACGAATTGTACCGGTAATTGTGGGACAGATAATTAATTATGATCTCGAACAGGTTATGGCTAAAAGTCCCAGGTGGCTGAAATTCACTAAACCATCTCCTCGTGGCCAATATTTCAAAGGTTTTGCTGTATAATCTCCACACTGAAACACATTTCTCCGACTGTTGCGTAATAACTTGTTGCCGAAACGGTGTGGCACGGCACGTCGACGGTGGCGCCGACTGCTGGATGACACTCGGGAGTAACTGTTATCAACAAAGATAAATGTTAAGTAACCATGGCAACGTAGCGAAAACCTGCATCTTCCCGCTCCCAAGATAAACACAGCGGGTTCGTCAGGCGCCGAGGTTTATGCATCATGTTCGTCGCTTTGAAGGCGTGTTCGCTTGTTCTTCTGCCTCTTAATTGCTCCGTCTTGACCAACTGCTGTTGTCTCTTGTCCAACTTTTATATTCCGGTGAGGAGCAACAATATGAGTCGTTGACCTTTACTGAGTTGCGAACCTTTTCCAGATTCGGCTGAAAACTGGGGCATTCACATGTACAGATACACATTGAATTATTTTATTCTGTGGCATTGTAATACGCTGAAGAGCCGGGAACTCTTTTGTTATAGTTATTAGTCGGCTTGTGTTGCTGGCCTCCGGGTTGTGGGATCGAATCTCTTTGTTGACTGTGTCTGTGAGATGTTTCATACAGTAATACAAGACCTCATTCCAGGGTATGAAATATGCTCAGAATGTTTACCAATCAGTAAGGTGTAAATATTACACTGTGCTTAGAGCACTACAGATTGTGGGTATAAATCCAGATCACACCGGTGTTTGTGGACTATTCTTCCCTCGACTAAAACAGCTAAAATCAAATCTGACTTCATTGGTTGTATGTAATATTTTTGTTTATTTTGGGTAGAATACAAAAAATATGTGATAAAATAAACTGAAACTTATATTTGAAATTTTCAACATACATACATTTATGCGATAGTAATACGTAACACATATGATTTGCTTTCATGAAATCATAAAAAAAGGAATTTGAACGACTATTGTAGCCTAACCTCTGTCTTGTCGTTAGCCCCCTAAGAAAAAAAAAAATAACAATTGAAATGTTTTTTTCCCCAGTAGTACAGTTCATAGCGAATTAGGCCGCAAAACACCAGGATTAGGTTCAAATCTGAGTGTTTACCTGTGCTTGAGTGTTGCTTCATCTGAAACTCGTTTCTGTCAATATCAGCCCCTGTGCTTTATATCCCAAATGTGGTCAGTTCTGAGGCTAAACAAAACATTCAATCATATCCCCCCCCCTTAATAAATCCCCAGCTATACTATCATAATTCATTATCCTGATTAGTTGTTTTCACAGTATTGTACTACAGGAGAACTAAACAAGTGGACACAAGGTTGAAGCTGGGATTGCTTTTGTTTGGGCGAGTTTACGTTTGTTTACTCGCTGGAGCATATGGTTTGGTAAGAAAAAACAAATTTGGATCATATTGTTAGGTTACAGATTGCTACTTAGTGAGAGTAAAACGTATAAAAGAAAGACATAAGAGGGGGAATTTAATAATATAGATATTAAACACAAACAGACAGATCCGTGCTAGATTAAAGCAATACACGAACAGTTCCTATACAGATCACTGTTAAAGCTACACGTGGCGGCGGCAAATTACGCATGGGGATACCGCCTAAATTACCGTACGGCCCACGGGAAGAATCGCTCCACGTAGCCGCTGAAATAGCTTGCGTTTCCGGATGCCTAAACGTAAACGGACCGAACTAATCGTATCACTCTCACCTGGAACAGTTGGTTGGCTTGATTGAGCCACACACGGAGCCACACACGGAGCCACAGACGGAGTCGGACAAAAACGGAACTACTTTACTATTTAAATCGGTGTACGAATGAATGAAACTTTCTGAATGATTCACAATTTACCAACAACATATCCTTCTTCCTGGAAAAGTACCAACCCTCAGTAGCTCATATAATATTTTAAAAAATGAAGCCATTTTGGAGTAAACTATCAGCAATAAGTGATATGTTTAAAAGCTGAATTTTTCCAAATTAGTACCAGCCCATTGGGATGGTTACCTGTCATATTTATCAGCCCGGCGAAGGTTTTTGGCCACTTCATGAGCCGGATGGGTGTTTATTTCGCAATCTGTCTCACGGCCTGATCCCCTTGTTTCCTTAAGGGAGCTGCTTTCTATGGCCACGTGTCCCAATATGTTAGATCAGTACTGAAGGTAACCGTAAACAAAAACCACCCCCTCACTGTCCCACTGACAGTTCATATAAACCTAAATCTGCCGACCTACAAGAGGTTCACCAAAACTAGGCCAATTTTAACCCCACCCCCTCCACCACCCTCCCTGAAGACGGTGATGAGATGATGTTAAGCTCTTATTAGGATGAGAAAATCTGAGGCCATAGAGGAAACGCTAATTGTCTTCCTATTAACTACTATATGTATTATACTGGGTTTAAGAATCAAGATTTCAAAGGAAACTCGTTACTTAGTATCCGGTAAGTGTATCGGGTACAGCATGATGTTGATTAGTTCCCGGTAAATATCTTGTTTACTCGCCTCTGGCATATTATTGTTGGACTGTTCGGGAGTTTCCTGGTAATTACCTGCTCCAGGCCCTGGTTGGTCTGACCAGGAAAGGAAATTTCCTGTTTCCCGGTGGCGATGGGGGGGGGGGGGGCCCGAGGTGATGGAAGATGGTCTGTCTGTTTGTATATGGACAGTCGGTGTGGCTGGTAGGTATACTGTGATTGCCTAATTCTCTCCACACTGCGATGACCTAACTGTAATCAGGTTGCGGTCGTCTCACGGTCTGTAATTTATGGTGATCCAGTTCAGGTTGTGTTTGTGTGTTTGTGTGTGTGTGTGTGTGTGTGTGTGTGTGTGTGTGTGCGTATATATGTGTGTGTGGCCGGGGGAGGGGCTGCGCATCCACGTACAATGGGTATTAGGCCAACTGTTTATTCACTGCGATTCAAGTTGTTCGTTTGTATCAGGCTGTAGTTGCCTAACTGTGCATTAGCTCGACACACCCCAGCACATTGTGTAGAGCGCTGTATATATATATAATGTATAATAATAATAAGTTATGACATAATAGGAACTTAGCAACTAAGCTATGTAATCTGTTATGTGTGTGTGGTGTGTGTGTGTGACAGCTAAAATGATGCTTACTAAGTGTCTAAAGCAGACGGGAACTTCTGCTGACATAATCATTATAAATCATAATGCAAAACTATCTACAATGATCCAGGGTTTACTTAATGCGTCATATTGATATAAACTACACCGTGAACACATACAGTATATATATATATATATATATATATATACTATGACTTTTGGGTGGTATGCATAGTCTACAGCTGTTGTGCCCTACCCAGTATTGTTGTTATGTGCCATGTGTTGACAACAGTAGGACATACAGATGACAGGGTCAGCTCAGCTGTTATGACATTTAAACAATGAACATTTGTTTGTCATATATGACTACCTGGGAAGACTGGGCTGGGTATGTAGTGGTCTGGTCTAACCAGTTGTTATGGTGATTAATATATTATTGCCTGGCTATTTGTTTCTTGGCTGTACTGGCAGCGGTTTACGTGGCCAAACGTAAGTAGGAGAGAGTGATTTCGTCATTGAACCCAGTTAGGCATGTTCGTGTGTATGCTTTATACCACTGAGCCGTAATGGCCATTTCGTCTACGGCTACACTCCCGTTGTCAATCCTGGCACTTTAAGGGGTGTCTGTTGGTGCATGCATCTGGAAGTGAATACAATTATGCATGTACATACTTGTGTGTCTGTGCGCGCGCGTCTGTGTGTGTTAGCAGCGCATGAATGTTAGCAGCGCATGAAAGGCAACTGACACCGCAAATCATGAACTGCCCATACAGCACCTATATGATTTGTCAGGAATTTATGCTGAGATGTGTAATAATTCTCAACATGTGTATGCAGGCATGGATGAATGCACCCATACATTCACTTGCGCCTACTTACGCCCCCCCCCCCCACACACACACAAGGTACAGACTAATACTTTTTCTGGTACTTCCATGCTGTTATTAACTCTAATTCCAGTTAGTGTTTTGTCTGCAGACCATAATTTAATGCTTGTTCGATATAATCTGAGCCACAAATGAGTCATCAGTGAGTAACATAGCTTTTTACTTACATCAGTGAAAATATCGATTGTAACACCTGGCAGTAATTGCCTGGTAATTCCCAGGAGCTAGACGTCCCGAGAACAATTTCTCTTCCCGTCTCGCCAAACCTGATGACATACTTGGAGCAATCCAGCCGGAGTCCCACATCATTCCCGTCTGTAGCGAGCTTCGGGCAGAAACGGGAAAATCCATCGCTGCTGAGTATCGATCTGGAGATCCAGATTAAACCATGACATTAGCTCGGTGTCGAGGTGAAGTGGCCGAGCTCCAGACAAATGCTAGATGGCCAGAATTGGACACGCCGAGCAATTCATCAACTTCTCTTTCTCGCTAATCTCTAAGAACAAATTATTGCGTGCTGAAAAACTGGAATTCATTGCACTTTATGTGCATGCGCGTAAAAGTGTATTTCTGAAGTCTGAACGTTGTTTTTGCAAGATATACTCAGAGTTTAAATAATTGAAGTTCGTTATATTAATATATCTATGTATATGGATTGTAAATGTTCTTTGTTTTATACACTGATGTGCTTTGAGAGAGAAATGATTAATTGCTGTTCAAACTCGGGTACATTTAAAATGTTGTAACGGTTTGGAAATATTTAAAACTGAAATTGAAAACTCATGAGTCCCATGCCAGTTTCGAATGTCACTGGCTTGCTTCGTTGTTCAGATTTGGCGAGAGACCTGAATATTTCTCATTGGCTGTTTCGTAATCCATGTAACCTCTGACCCAGCTTAGAGCTGGCAACCCCTTTCAAAATTTAAATCAGTTTTTGTTTGGATCTCGGTGAATGTAGTCGAAAAGTGAATTGTTGTAAAAGTTACTTGTGATGTTATTGAAAATGGAAATGTGAATATCAGAAATGGATCATTGGTATTCATTAACAATGGATCGTGAATAAACGGATCATGACTTATCAAGTCTCAATCGCTGATGTGTATATTAGACGGAAGCATGAACTTTAAATGGAGCCCCGGTATATAAAATAACGATACAGCAAAGCAGACGCTCAGCGCTCGTGAAGAGCCCACCCAAAACCCTGATAATATATTTTGGTGAGCTGGACCATTTAGTTTGACGGAAGCAGTATTAGTAACTGTGTACGGTGTTGTGGAACAGACTGTATTATGCCAGTCACATTGATTGTGCTCCGGGCCCCATGAATTGATGTGTTTTCTTCTTGGAAATGTGCTGGCTTCATTTCAGGCTTCTGTGTTATGGATTATGTCTAACCGGAATATTGTTTTCGACGAATGAGAACACTGATTTACCCCATAATTAAAGTCTCCCAAATTTATGTTCAAGATCTAGCTAAGCCACAGTGTTCTAGGCAAGTCGTTGCAAGGCGAGTCAGTGTCCATTGCTACGATTTATCGTCAAGGGGTATAGTGTTAGCATATTTTGAAAAGATTTAATTATCCACCTAAGCCTATGTTATTACACTGAAAAATAACAGCCATAATTTATTATTCAGCAATTTTAATAAGCAATATAGGTGACCTGCCATGTTCAAAACACAGTAAACGTGGAAATATGAAATCTTGTCTTTACGTGCAGATCTTGGGTTAAATGGGCCAGATTATCTGAAAATGTATGGGGTGAATTGAAAGATGAAACATACCTCATCCGGAGTTAGGCTAACTATTGGGCAACTTAGCCCAGTATTTGAATCCTACTGTCAGACGTCTGTTGCCAACTAACTTACCAATTATAGACAGGCTTAAAATGCTCAAGTCATGGATATGAGTTGTGTCCATCTTAAGATAGGCGGTTCGCCTAACGATTAACCATGCCCCATCCCATCAACACGTTTTGTGAGACTGGATACTTAGACTGGAGTGGATGGTGGTTGTTTAGTAATTCTCAGAAATATAATTGATATCCGTTATTCGGTGTTTCAGGTAGATTTTGAAAAGAAACATGGTGCAATTGGCAGATAGAGAGAACTGTTATGCATGAACGACACTTTTGATGGAACATCATTAAAATCTGTTAACTTTATTTATTTATGCGTGATATCTTGTATTAAAAGTGAACTGTTTTATTTTCTGAATCAGCCAGTTCGTACGATGTCTACTACATGTAAATGTCAAGGGTGTGTAACATTTAATAATATACAGGTGATACGTATATGATTGGTTCCCAGCTACAAGTAAAAATTAAAATTTCCCAAATTCTACATTAAATATTAAAAAAGTCTTCATTAAAATCAATTTACATACGGCTAAAAGTTTAATTTTAAATCTTTATTTAATTTATTGAAAACCATGCTAAAAATCTCCTACAAGTCTACACGAATAACTAAGACTTAGCTGTGTCATTCATCTGGAAAAATCGGTCCGCTCAATCATTGGGTTATATCCTGATAAGTATTGTGTTAAATTCTGTATAAAGACACTATCGTTCAGCTGAAATACTAGTTTCAGTCTCTGTGTAATATGAAATAATTTGCTGAAAGATTTCCAGTATTTACCGTCAGTGAAAAGATGCCATCCATCCCCTATTAACAGACCGCAGTTGGTAACCGACGCAACGCATTTCGCCTGGATTTGTCTATTAGTTATAATATCCACGAAATGGAACTTTTGCCATTATCATAATTACTGGTGGTAACTCAGTGGTGGTTAGGAGAAATGCAGTCAAATATTTCAGACACCTCAAACCAAGCAGGGCATCCTCCCAAAAATCACAACGTGCAAAATAAAAGGGACAAGGCGCATCTAAAATTTAATGATGGCAGCTCCCAGCGTGTTCGGAAAATAAGACTTAGCTGGAAGGCTGCTGCGCCGTAACGACTTAAGTGTGTACGTCTGTCACAGCCTCTGCAGTGTTCAAAGAGACAACAGTCTTCGAGAGGTTTTCCCATTAGCTTTGACCTATATTTAGATACTGTTCGTTCGGTTGAAGCCCGGTTACATTTAGAGTTGGAGATCATGTATACAAATACATACGCTTCAGCATTGCGACCAAAAAGATTGAATTGTTTCCAGCCAGTTATTTCTATCGATAAATAAATCTCGTCGCGCGTTGAATTGATCTCTTTCACGGCTCAGCCTCGTTTCCGGATTTGGCATTAGAGAGGAGGAGGTCTTCCTTCTGCGGATGTTATGGGCATCGAATCCGAAGTTTCGATTTACACCGCTCGTCGCCAATCGGGTCCCCGTGACGAATGAAAGTCAACGCCACAACGGCTTGGCTATATCCTTCTCGTTGTTTACGTGGTCTTTGTCTTATCTTGGTCCGCCCAGAGACAGAGATGTTCACGGTTCATTTGGCTGCTCAAAGACAAGTCAGATTTAGAGAGCGGGTCAGTGGATATGCCCGTTGTTGGTATGAGCTGGAAATTGAACCGTTTCATGGCAGCTGTTTGTATCGATAAAGGCCCGTTGTTGATTGAATTGTTTCCTGGTCATTGATTTGTGTTTGTGATCGCCGTGGTGTAGATCGAATCTGTGCCGATAGCGGGCTGGTTCCGGTAATGAAGGCATCGGTGTGGATGAAATTATTGGATCTATGAGCTGTCCGAATGAAGTCTTTCCATGCAGAGCGTTGATTCAATCGTTTCTTGTCAGTTAGGCGATATGAATGTTGAATGCCTGAATCCGGATCTAATTGTTTCAAGTACGTTTGCGGCGTGTATGAAGCCTTATCGTTGAATTGTTTGATACGAATTGGATGGATGGATGGAGCCTCTCTGTAGATTGAGTTATCTCATCGAGAGCTAAATTGCTGACAAGGATTGTTTCACCTTGTCTCTGTAACCGTTTAAAGCCTCATCTCACACCAGCTGGGTCGTACGTGCTTTACACGCATACCAGCATTAACGCCGTCCCTAACCCCTCCCACACCACCCACACCCACCCACCCCGTCCACAGCCATTGTCACCCAACCCACCAACCACACCCACACAGCCGTCCACGGCCATTGTCACCCAATCCCACACCCACACAACCATCCACGGCCATTGTCTAATAGCCCCCCACCCACAACCACACAACCGTCCACAGTGATTGTCACCCAGCCCTCCACCCACCACCCACACAACCGTCCACAGCCATTGTCACCCCACCCACCACCCACCCCCACAAACCGCCCACGGCCAGTGTCACCCCCCAACACCCCGGACACATCCTCTAAGTCACTTAACATTCCTCCCATCTACGACTGGATGGTCTTCGTTTATTAAATAAACGAAGACCATCCAGAGCCTTGATCATTGGATCTATTGTCTGCTGCCTCTATTCACTTAGACGTCTCTGATGTGCTCATTAACCTGTATACACACCTCACTGTTAACCGGACCCGTCACCTAACAAACTCCCGTTAACTTGTTTTCGGAGACCTTTCAGAGTACAGAGTCTTGGCTTTCAGCGTCTTCGTCTTCATCGATCAGAGTACAAAGAATTAAGCTTCTCATACGAGCCTCACTCCCTTCCCCCACTTCCCCACTCAACGCATAACATCACTCTCCCAGTCTGTTGGCAAACCTGTGTTTTCGTGGCCTAGCCGATTGCGCAGTCGGCCACAGGTCTCTAGAACCTCGGTTCAAAGCCCAGCCAAGTTATGTCTACCGTTATGCACAAAATGGCCCAGAAAACAGCATTGTTGACATTCAGTAGATTGGCAAACTATCGTATTCATATTTTATACAGCGTCGATTAGGGGACTGATTGTATACCACACGAATTTGTATAGAATAATGTTTTTTTTTTAAACAGGACCAAAAGGTTCTATTCAGTGCTAGGTAATAAATATCATCCCTATAGTTAAATATTCAGGAATTAAGATGCCGGCATTGTTGTTAAATTTGTTATAGATATTGATTGCTATATCAGAGAATCAGTCAACTTCATTGTTTATAGTGTAACTGGGTCTGTGTTTCATTTTCCACAAAACGTATGGAAAAATCGATTGTTTTCTATAATTTTTTCCAGTCAGTAATTGGGCCAATAATATATATTACTCTCGATTTGCTTTAACTTTAAGTGCGTCTATCCATATCGGTCATGTAGATTGGTAATGTAATTCAGCGTTCAGTACTCGGAGCAGTTTAGAATGTTTCCATTTGATATCTGGCTGGGATTATGTACAAGTAGATATGATCTTTTTTCACCACCACCATCTCCATCATCATATTCATCGTCACTGTAATTATTGTTTTTCTTGTTATCTTCTTTAATCATTTTAAATATAATATACACGATTAACCTTCCGCGTGCTCAAAAGTGACAGTAAAATAATAACACTTTTATGAGCACCAATTGAACTCTTACCGCGGCCAGGTGAAATATCCCACAAAAAGCCAGATTTATAGAAACTGGAGCGAGCTATTTGTGAGATACGATTAATTTAAACGATGATTGACAAATGTTGATGAAGATAAGGTGCAACAGGAAAAATGGATAACTATCTAGATTGATAAACTAGTTATGGCTTTATGATTGATGACCTGTGCGTCATGGATACGAGATTACCATTTGGGGCTAAAGGTATTGTGAGTGAGTGAGTGAGTGAGTGAGGGAGGGAGTAGATGGGTCTATGTGTCACTGACCAGAGCCGGAAAAATCGGTAGCACGGACGCACGGGACTCGTGGATTTTTGGTGCAATTCGAGTGGATGGCCAAATTGTGTATTTAACTTCCCAGAGAAATTAGATGGTAAAGCCAAACCATTAAACGTGAAGAATAAAACATCCCGCAGATATTTATATAACTGGGATTCGGTCCCTGGACAATTTGGAGGTCTCCACGAGGCCCAGTCTGTACCGCCATTGACAATGTTATCACTGACCTTCTCCCAGGTTTTCCTGCGCTCTGTTTTAATTATAGATTTCAGTCTCAAGAGACAGCATAGCATGTATAACCTTGATGTCACAGTGGTTAGAGCAGTGCGTTGTAAACTTCTAGGTTGTGGGTTCAAACCTGATTCCTAGCCATGTCTGTGGGATGATTTGGATTTGCTCAGGAGTCGCACGTTC
Organism: Paralvinella palmiformis; assembly: GCA_025642065.1. Lineage (NCBI taxonomy): Eukaryota > Metazoa > Annelida > Polychaeta > Terebellida > Alvinellidae > Paralvinella > Paralvinella palmiformis. The sequence continues at coordinate 178,768 of JAODUP010000239.1, forward strand.
GGCCGTATGTCGTATATAGGTCACAGCGACCAGCGACGTGGCTAAATAACTCCAACCAAACATTAAAAGACAGTAAGGTGTTTTGTTTGTATGCGTGTGTGTGTGTTGCTATATATATATATATATATGTGTGTGTGTGTGTTGTAATGCTGACACTGGATAAAGAAACACTGTTCATTTGCTTGCTGTTAAGGCTGCCCAAGAACTTGGTGTACTTAGCTGTTGTATGTCAAAGTACTTAGCGCTGACTTATGAATGAGTGCCAGAGTGTGTTTTAATGATGGCTAGATCTTATTGGTTTGTCACCTTGAGGCTCGCCACTGCGGCCATTGAAGGTGATATAATAAAAATACCTATCATCATTGTTTTATATATATATATATATATATATATATATATATATATATACTCACGAACCACACTTGTCAGCCTTAACTATTTATCAATTCATATTGGTATTTCTTATCATTAGCTGGTTGATAAGTGGCTATCACCGTCAGTGGAGTGGCTGATAGTGATAACAGTTGTTTATTTGTACCCTAATACTTAGTAATCGTTTTTTTTAACTATAATAATAGATACATGTATCAATTCTGTTCAGGTGCCAACAGGGAAATGCGATCATGTTTAAAACCTATACTCAATACTTTAATCGGTCGTACAGGACACATGTAATGTTATTAAAGTAACTGAAGCTACTTCACTTGGATCATCGTACACGATATTGACACACTGCGGTAGTTAACTTGGAAGAAACACACTCACCGAAAATCAGGTCATTTGGCAGACTCTTTTTCTGGCCTGTTTTTTTTTATCCAGATGGATTTTATCTAAGGATTATGTCTGGGAATGATTTTTTGTCCACCAGCCAGTTTTCACAATTCTGTAGATCTGCGACAAGTCGTGTTATTGATAGTGTTTTATATTGAATGTTTGCATAACGCATAACAAAGAAACGATGAGGACCACGACGACGACGACGATGATGATGATGATGATGATGATTGCAAATGTGTTTTTTGGAATCATCATAAAGCATTGGTATCCATTGATATATGTTTTATAAGCCAACACATGATATTGGAAATTATCTAGATTTAACTTTATAAAGAAACATTGCTTCACGTCTGTTGTTGATAGTTAGGAACAAATATAAAGAATTCTTTTTCTAACAATAAGAGTGATAAGTGAACACGATGCACCTCCCCCCCCCCCCCCACACGCACACTTCTAGCACTGGGGTTAAAATACCACCTTGCTCTGAGGTAAGTCTGAAGGCTGTTTCATGCTTCATTTCACTTCATTGTCATCATACATTGCCTGGCTCCTTTACCATATTATCATGTGCATATCAGTGGCCGTAAAACAACAAATGGTTCATTTCTTGCCAACATACGCCATTTAATATGCCATTAACCAAAAAAGGGCGTTTCATGGTTCAGCAATAATGGTACAGCAATATGACAGATTTAATGAATAGATTTTGTTCTTGTTCAAGTTCTGTTTCTTTTGAAGTGGAGTAGTTGTGTGTGTGTGTGTGTGTGTGTGTATGTGTATGTGTGTGTTATGGTTGTTATGTCATACATGTATAATGATATATTGTACATAATATATTTATGGTCAATGAAAGGGTACATTGATATTTTAAAAAGGTGATAGCAGTATGTGATTGATTTTGTCACATGGCTTTAACCGTTTTATATGTTTACACGTTCATGCACACTCACGCGCGCACGCACCCCCCCCACACATGCATAAGGTACATGGCATGTAGGACTGTGGAATAATGCTGGCAGCACGAGTGGATGTAGGATGTACACACACACACATGAACACTGAATAAATAATTTAAAACACCTAATATATATATATATATATATATATATATATATATATATATATATATTTTTGAAAAGTTTCAACTGACCATATTTAATAGCCTGTGCATATATTTGTATATTTCAGTTGAGTATCTGTTAGCTAATGGTGTTAGCCCTGATGTAACCAATGAAGATGGACTAACAGCACTCCATCAGGTAATTTGTTAATTTCTTAATTTCTGTTCCAAGTAAATCATTTATACATTAATATGTATAATTTTAAGTCATCTACATATATTGAATATTTTTTTTGTTTATCTTAAACTTCAATGTGTGTGTGTGTGTTTTGTTGTTTGGGGATAATCCCCAGGCTGTCGCTTATTTGGCACAACTGCAAGTTGTGTATACCATATATATATATATATATATATATATATATATATATATATATATATATATATGTGTGTGTGTGTGTGTGTGTGTGTGTGTGTGTGTGTTGTGTCTAGGAATCAGTATTATCTGAAAGGTAAAAAAATTAATTTAAATTGTCTAATTATCTGTAGATTCAAAAAAATTTCAATATTCATTCTGTTTAAATCACATTTAAAATAAACATTTCCAATTCTCGAATTATAATTTTTCAGCCATTCTAATGATAAAATATGACTGACATACCCTAAGTTGAAATGGTCATACCACCATTATGGTGAGCTATGATTGCAAAATGGTTAGAACAATCGATTGCAAACTTCCAGGTTGAGTGTTGAATCCAAGCCATCAGACTCTACTTGTAGATGATTCCCAAGGGAATAACAGTCGGTCCTCAGCTGGAAGCGGGGGGGCGTTGCTTGAGATGACCACGTGTCCAAAATATGGTCAGAACCGAGGCTGAAGCCGAGAACTGACTTACTAGTCACTTACTTACTCACCTCTAGTTCTGGAAGTGAAGTGTTATCGTTTGGACTAGCCTCAATGTTACTGGTATTCGTGTGCATACGTCATGTATAGATTTGTCCTTTCAATACGACAAGACAGAATGAAGCTGTCCTTGTACCCCCATGTTTGTAGGTACCACACAGACAGCAACATTGGGCCTAAGGATAATATATAATTATATAATAGTGATATGCTATGATGGTCACTGTATACTTTTGTCTAGCCTTGACTGTTTGGAAGAATACTGATATATTAGCTTGACTAACAGGCCTTTGACCTAACCGGTTCTTGTATTTACCAAAGATGAGACTAAGTTCGGTGCCTCATTGGGCCAGTTTGTTTATTTGTTCGTTGGAAGAAATTTCAGTTTATCTTAAAGCTTCATTCTGGATACGAAAACTGTATCAGGTTTCCGGTGGGTGGTGTGTTCTATCATATTTGATCCCTTTTGATGAATGTCTTTATATTATTACTGGTTTGTCTGTCTATGAGCTCGAGTTGATTATAAGGAGGTAATACTGCAAGATGTATGGAAGTGGCTGATAGATATATTACTTCTCGCACTCGATAACAGACAAATAGGAAGGCGGGTGATGGGTATTTAATGGTTGGATAAATAGACGCTCACCTGCAGGTGCACTATGCGCACGCACAGACAGACAGACAGACAGACAAACAGACAGACAGACAGACAGACAGAAGTTTCATGATTTTATTAAATATTAAGTTCTATATGTAGTTGAAATTCCACTTGTGGATCTATCTGTCTATCTATATATATGTATGTGTGTTTGTGTGTGTGTGTGTTAAGATGGAATGCTATAGATGGTCTGCTGGTCGTTAAGAATGTCACGTGGGTGTATAATATACACCGACTGGAAGGCTTGGTCAGCTTGAGTCAGTAGCAGGTGGATGGGCGGTTGATTGTATAACTGTGTTTAAACCTGGTTGTGTAGTACAAATACTAGTGTTCTAAGTGCGACATGCTTCGCTTTTGTCACAACCCATTCACCCATTGATAAAACACGAATGTGGTAAGAGCCCACAAGTCTCTATGAAATGTGTGGTATGCTATTCCGGTTGATTCTCTAAACTCATACACGTGACCGTTCCGTGTGTGTGTGTGTGTGGGGGTGATGCTGTTTAATTTATAATTATCATTTGGAGGCTTTAAAAAATATTTACTGCCAAACTTATGAAGTGTCCTTTTCTGGCTGAAACTGTGCTCATCTGTCATGGTTTGCACATTTGTTTCAACGGTAAGGGTTAGTATTAAAATGCTACTTAACGGGTAACAGATTGTGTGCACAGGATATTTATTTATAATCCCTGCACTTGTGTCTGAAAATAAGCAGAAGCTAACTCACACAGTCACACAATCGCATGCACGCACACACACACGCACGTACATACACACACATATGCACAAACAAAAAACGAATGTCGTATAGTATTCTATTATGACAGAATGTTCAGATTTCGTGTGTGATGTTAAGAAAACTGTGTCTAAAATATTTCTTTTCAGACACTTCAGCATCAATTAATGAACACATCTATTAATCTACAAAAACATTCAGTGATGTATGTTTGTTCGGAATTTTCTGTCATAGAACTAGTCGATATTTATAAAAAAAATACACATAAATAAGTAACAGGAATGTTTGTAATTTCAATCTAGAATGGTGTCGACGAAGAAGACGATAGAGTTTTTTGTTATGTTTAAAACTTGTTGTTTTCTTCAGCTACAAACAGTTCTATAAAACAACCTATTCCCGTGGATGGAAGGAGGATATATATGATACGGAGCTACACACGTTTCTGCTTAATTTTTCATCCTGATTTTACGAAATTGCAGACATGAATACATTTGAATAAATGGAGTGCTTAATTATGTTTAAATTATATAAATGATTTGAGGGGAGTTATTCTCCGGCAACTACTTTTTGCGGGATAATTATTATCTACTTAACAAGAAGTGACCAAACCAAGTGACATGTACTCACTTTAGTTACTCACCACAATGAGGCGGGGCGCCTCCGTGGTCTAGCGGTAGCGTGTTGGACCAGAGATCACTACCACCCGTGTTCGAATCTCGGCGTGGGCACGTCTGAAGATTGTTTCGTCTTTGACATCGACTCATTATCGTTGGAGGTCGCTCGGCCCATTTAGCCTACCTTGTGCACAAAAGTGGCCGTAAAACATCAGTCATCATCATCACAATGAGGCAGAGTGAGAGAATATTCTTGTGGCGAGATCCTGCCACACCGATGGCCCTGAACAAAAGGGTGGCCGTCTAGGAAATCCAGCCCGACTGTTAGGCAGCCTATCCAATAGCAGCCGACGTCCGAAGCTATATGTCGTCTATTTTACAGTCCCTCGTCACCTGCTTTAGTTTTGGCGAATAAAAGGTGGCCTAGAATGCACCAAGTACTCCATTTCCCCCATCTTTTTCAAGGGAGAGCCCCATACCCCCGCTTCCAAAGGAGAAGGGCAACTACTTTGTTGGTGTGAATACCACTACCCCACGGCCAGCCCATCACTAAAGAATCCCCCTCCCCGGATCCATACCTCCCGCCAGCAATGCCGTCGCGGTCTTTTTACAGGCCACCACAGGTGAGCTGCTACCTACTGTTTGTAAGGGGTCGTCTACTCTATTCCCTACTGAAAAGGCTGGTTAGGTCCCAGAACTCTGTCCACTTATAGATGAACAAAGCTGGATTATGTGAGGTAAAGGCCATTGGTTGGATGGCTCGGTTTATTGTACACAAACTAGGAGACTGCACACTCCCCAGCCCGTTGAGACCTTGTAGAAATGTTGATCTTTAACGCTCCTCAATTAACTCATTGGGTTAACTAAGAATGTTAGGAAAAGTATGTCACATATATGTTATCATATAATTTCACGCTACAGCACTTTTGGTTGACTCCTTCTAGAAATAGCGCTTTATAAAATCTAAATTATTATTTCCATCATCATCATCATCATCATCATGACCAGTAGCATCATCATCATTATCATCATGCTTTTACACATAAAACTGGTCATCAGATCATGAAACAAATGGGATTTTGTTTGTGGCAATAATCTGTTTTTGTATTTTAAGTACCTAACCACATACCAATAAAAAACAGTACTGCAAACCTCCACGTTGTGGGTTCGAATCCAGCGAATACTTGTGTTCATGGGATGTTTCAACAAGTAGTGTTATTGGCCATACGTCCCAAGTGTTACTAGTGTCAAGGCTAAACAAACCAATCAACTAAAGAACCTAAACACAGCATGACGTTTTATTGGCCACATCCAACTTCCGATAAAAGTTATTAAAGCAGGACCTGTATCACTGTCGTTCTATGAAATGTAAATTTCTGCCAGTATGTGAACTTCATGGCTTCACTTCTGGTAGCTGATGGCTGACTACAGATGACCCAGACCTCTAGCAGCATCTGGGTTAAAATTCCAATTCAGCTATATTTGAAGGATGTTTCATCTTGCACTTAAATCATTTCATTATCTTTGGAGGTCAGTTCACCTATTTAGCCTAACAATCATGCATACAAGCGGCATTGAACAGCAGCAGTTTTCTTTGGTTGAGTGGTTTCTATCCCCATAGCAGTGTTTAGCAAGACTAAAGAGCATTTCAGATGCCAGTTTTATTAAAAATGATTCTATGCGAGAAAGAATATTTGCTTTACACATAACGTAGTCAGCGCATATTATGCTAATTTACTTCACGGCTGCCTGCTTACGGGTGCTATATTTAGTTATTCGAATGAGGATTGCATTCTCGTCAAGATGTAAATAGTTGTCTGTGAGTGAGTCATATTAGGAGGGGGTGACTTTCGTCCATGAAAATCAGTGTCTGAAGATGGCGCAACCGTACAATTGTCACTTTCTCTTTTTCAAAAGTCTAGCCATAACCGGTTAATTATTGATGAGGCTTTAAGGAGTGGTAGCATTGGTTGATAGCCCACTGAAGAAATAGATGGTAATGCGTTTATAAAACCCCATGTCACTTAGGTGTTTGAATGGAGAAAAAAATTGTACTCTGTTCTAGAAATTCATGCTGTTGGCAAATAGTTCGTAATATGTCACGTGGGAGGCATCGTGACAACACGTCGAGCATGTTTGAATATTTAATAAGCTGTGAAGGTCACGCATTTAGATATTCTAACATTTCCTGTTTGTGGTTTTCTGTTTTGTTTTATATAGATGGGCTTGAACACAATGAGGATGTAATAGTTCATGATGAAACCTTTAGACAGATATAAATACAAAAACAAAAAACAAAAAACCCCCAAACAAACAAACATATGGACATAAGGAGGAAGTTACATAAGTAGAGATACAGGCAGACCGGCAGACAGGGATGTGTGTCTGTATGTGTAGGTGCACATACTGGATCAGCTTTAGAAGACTACCTAGTTATTATCAAGGGTGATCCTTAGATATTTATACCCTCAGTATGTTATCATTTGGGATGTCCGTCTAAATAATAATAATAATAACAATAATTTTAATGATGATGATGATGATAATAATAATAATAGTAATTTTTTTATATAGTACCCTACCCAGGAGCCATTCTATGGTAATATCCAATAAGACTTCAAGTATACCGTACCTAAAAGTTTAATTAGAAATGGTGAAGCATGTTTGTTTACCATAAAAACAACCTTGAGTAGGTTTAAGTCTCAAGAATGGGTTTATAACTCACTTGTAATCTTCTATGGCTATCTGTTTACACATCATAATTACCAAGAGGCTGAATCTAAATTGGGAGGGGTATTTCACTGATATGTCATCAGGTATTGATATTTTTTAAGGCACCTTCTGAACTCCATAAAAGCCGAATGACATATTGCCCACCCGCTGACCAGCTTTAATTCAGGTTCCAACCGTTTTAATTGGGGAATTATTCACCAGGTGTCGGAGCTGTTGCTATTTTGTATTCAGCCCAGCTTGACTAGGTAAGGCGCAACGCTATAGCGTTGCAGTTGTTGTTGTTGCTGCTATGCCCAGAAGCTGTCAGCCGTGTTTCGAAGTTGGTTTCTTCAGATGAGGTCATTATTTATGAAACAATTTATGCTGGGTGTTAAACTGTTTTGGTGGCTAGCAATCAGTTTGGCGTATAATCAGCTGGTGGTGTTTTTATAGCAATGGAAGTGATTTAGTGTTGTGCCTGTTAGGTTACATGAGAAACTCAGAGGCGGCAAGATTTGTATTTGTCTTGTTAATGTAAAGGTTAGCATTTTACGTGGCACTGTGCTTTACTTAGTTATTGTTAGGCTAATCCAGATAAGGAGCACGGGAGATAATGGTATGCAATTGGAAGATGAAACACCCTACATACCTAGACTGGAAGTTTAATCCATATCCAAGAAGTCCTAGGTCAACTGTGCTGCATTTTAAATATCAGCAATCGTTTTCCTTTTTTAAATATTTTAATATACAAGCTGTTGTGTGGCAGTAAGGTAAAGGTGTAATGCCTTATTTGTCTTTTTGAGGAACATGCCCTCTGTAAGCCGCCAATCGCTATGATGAGTTTCACAGTCTACTGAGATGAAGAGATGTCGACCTATTGATGGTTATACATACATCGTCTAATCAGGAAGCTAGCCAGCTATGGTGCGATAAGAAGCTGCTCAGTGTGATCTATTGGTCGGCGATTGAGAACGATATCGTCGTGTGCTGAGGCAGACACGTTACAGCTTCATCTGCGGTCTGTAGATTGTTGAGTCGTCGTTGAGAATCGCTTACACAAAGTAATCCATTTGCCTCATCCCCACGGAATTTGAGCTCTCCATTCATGTATAATCACCGATCCGGTTCAGAGGAGCTGAGAGGGGGTGACGGGGGGGGGGGGAGGTGAGTGATAGCTGCTGGGACAGAGTGTTCAATTGCAGATTAGTTAGTTGACGAGCTATCCCAGATTTCAAGTACGTGATAACACGATGACTATCTACAACTGTACGAATCTAGCCATGGCTAAGCCAGCAGGAGTCAGTCGCTGTAGATTGATTGCAAATTAACTGGAGTTTCATTAAGAAGCGCCAACTGAGCCTTTATCCCGGCCTTCCTGCACTTCGGATTGTTGATAAACGAGTTAAAGATCTAATTCAATAACAAATGTGTTTATCTTTAATGCCCAATTACCGTCCATTCTGGTTATTTGTATATAACTTTTTGTGATTTCATCCCCGTTTCTGATTGCTGTTATACGTGGCACAGTCAGTAGAGCACTGTGTTGCAAACGTCTAGATTGTCGGTTCAAATCCAGCCTATATATATATATATATATATATATATATATGCCTTTGTTTTTGTGGGATTTGTTTCCCTAAGCTTAAATGGCCGTTGTATGAATAGCGCCGAGGCTCAGCTCAGCTCAACTCATGGATATACCTATCCATGATGGCACCCTGATGGCATAATGAATCGAATGGTGCTCTAAAAACTTGCAGGTTGAAGTCTGAGTTTCAGCGATACTTCTGCTTATTCCCAGGCCAAGCAAAACATCATATGTGATAGAATCACAGTGGTGAAAATGTGGGACGAGAAACTAGGAGACTAGGAAATTCTCCGGTCAGATCAAACAACTGCCTACTGGCCTTCTTGGCTGGTTGACTTGGTGATTAATGAGTGAGTGAGTTGGTGAGTAAGTGAGCACTTTTTTTATCCTCAGCACCGTAGACACGTGGGATGATATTAGCGTAGGGGTGATCGGGAGACAACAATGACATCTCACTCAGGTTGAAGCCCGAACCTGGAGATTGTACACAGTACTCTTTTCTATCGCGGTATCAGATTATCCTCAGCCATCAGTGATTACCTGGATGGATTATTTTGGCGGATTTTGGCGGATTCAACATCAACCACATCAGTAATGGTCTTCTGTGAATTGTGGAACTAGCCCGGGGTTATATTTTTTAGCTACGACGATTATCGCTCAGCTGACCCCCTTATAAATCCCGCAATGCAAAGCGCACCTGGTTCGTTTTGGTTTTTGACGTCATTATGCAATGGGTATATTCGCCCAGACTAAGAAAGCGGCCATTAAATATGTGAGCGCATATCAGCATTGGAAGGTTTTTTTTAAAATCTGGTATTAAGCGTCTCTGAAGATGTATATTATTCTGGAACAGTATGTCGCTTTGATCCGAAGAGCCCAGGTCATCATCACCAGGCTGAAATGTGATAAAAGTCCGCTGGTGTGGCTCGGCTTCGGATCATGCACGGCAAAACCCGGACCCGCAACGCCGTGCGAGCTGTGTTGTTCTTTTGAAGTCACCCGAGATTGTAAGCCGTTTATGGGATTCATTCACTTTTCTGAAGCACTTGGCATTCTGACTGGGCAAAAACTAACCAATGTCGCTTCTTCCATTTATCGCCGCCGCCGATGTAATGTTATTTTTCTAGTGGCCTTTCATCGACTTGAATTACGATGTGAAGTTTTACTCGACCCTTCCTAAGGCTGTGATCATGGCGACTAGCCGCGGCGCTGGCCAAGTGGTGTGCCTGCTACGAGTGGAAGCTTTGTAGTACGGTTAGCACAGGTCTGTGATATTGAACTAGGTTATTGATATTGGAGGCTTGAGAGGATATCACTCTGTGAATGAGGATTGTGGCACGCATAGAATCCCCGATGTTACGATATATATATATATATATATATATATATATATATATACGATAGTTAATAAATAATTCGGACGGTTTTCTATATTTGATTGAGGTCTTAGTAGGTTGCAGTTACCCGTATATGATGATGATGATGATAATGATGATAACAACAACAAAAACCAGCAAAACCTTCATATAACAAGTTTGTGCAAATGAATGTGCCCATAAATTCATTACATTGTTAGTGAGTGAGTGAGCGAGCGAGCGAGCGACATTATTGATCTGACCTGAAACTGTCTGGTTAATTAGATGATAAGTAAAACTTTTGAGGAGGTGGTCGTGGACTGTGAGAGTTTTTAAAATGTTTTAATTGAATCATTAATAATTTGTTAGTTCATTATGGCTGGCTGCTGCTGCTCTATTACAAAATAATTTTTTTTCTCTCACTCGCTTGTCCACTCAATGGATGAATGATCTCTCTCTCTCTCTCTCTCTCTCTCTCTCTCCCCCGTTCACTCACTCCCATCTCCTCTTCCCACACAAGCACATTACCAAGAATGAAGTGTAGTTTTCCTAATTTTATCAACACAATTAAAGATCCCAGCTTAGCCAGCAGTTGTTATACTTGAGGAGATATGGCTAGCCATAAAAATCCAACTGATCTTAATCCTCTTACCCGTCACTGAGCAGAGAGCTATGAAGAGGCTTTATGCTCCGTGCTTAGTAAGAGATTATACCTTGTTAAATATCGCATTTGTTTATACAAATATACTTTCATAGAGTGCCTAACATTTTAATATCCGTGTCACTTTAAGGGTTCCCAAACCCTGGAATAGTATGCAGTAGAACCTGCCACCACTGATCACTCATATACCGGTGCCAGAAAACCTAGAGTAATTTAATAGCACAGTAATTTGAGCATCGGACTGCAAAACCGCAGCTCAGGGTTCCTATCCAAATGTTAGATTTTGTGTGGAATGCTTCTCTAGGAAATTGCCCCTTAACTAGATGTCCCGGATGTAACCAGCTGAGATCAGAAGCTATACGAACCTTTATCACTTACTCGCTCACTCACTCAGGCTACCTCCCTCAAATCTATCAAAGACATTCTCCCTGAAGATCCATGTTGTGTCTCACCTATCAGTAAGTGACCACAAACACAGGTCATTTAACATTTCTAAGTTTATATATAGGCGTCATTTCTGTGGTCTAAATGTACACTGTCATTGAATAACCTCTGGTAGTAAATATTGATGCCTTAGTAAAACTAAGCATGTTCTTGTTAGTAATAAGATTATTAAAGTATGAGCCCCCCCCCCCATTATTATTTGAAAGGTACACATTTGATAGCTTACTTTGAAGGATCATCTTAATGTTCAAGAATTGTCAGTGAAGAGAGATTTTACCATCAGCCGTGATGGCACAGTTTATTAGACCATATGACTCGTAATGAAGGGTCACAGGTTCGAGGCTCTGGAGTTGCAATGCTGTCATTTTGTGGCTGCAGGTTCATTCAGCCAGAAATGAGAACCTGACAGGACCTGATAGCTATGTGTTTGAGTAACGCTTTGCACCTATAATGTGAGCATGCGGTGTATGCTCACTTTGGAGTTGAGATGTGTGCTGGATTGGAACAGGTCATATTATTCAGCGATAATAAAACTGTAAAGCACCTTAGAGCAGCTATCTAGCTGGATAGGGCGTTATATAAATATCATGTATCATCATCATCATCATCATCATATCTCTTAACTAAAGCCACATGCAACAGTGGTATATCTGAAAGTGAATGAATGATTAATTTACCTAATCAGATGTGTCCATTTCTAAAGATTTTGGCAATGCCGGTTGTTTTTCCTACATACCAGAGCTTTCCTTTTATATATGGTCGATTTTGGAATATTTTTCACGTTTAAAAATGTGCAAGATAAAGTCTTGCGGATCATATTGGTCCAGGTCATTTGCTAGCTTGTGCTTCATTGCTAAATTTAGATGTGACCCACTAATGGAATGTTACTGGGTGCCCCCGATGGCGAGCAACCATGGTCTAGGATAATTTGATTTACGTGTGACCTGCAGCCAGTCTGTGATTGCGGCGGGCACGATCCGCTTTCAGAAACCGTCTTAATGCTATAAGCGATTACTTCACCCGGTCCAATTATAATACAGCACACTGGCCATAGAATGGTGCACATTCGCCACAATCGATTGCATGTATGTTGTGGAAAAGATGCATCCTAGCAACAGAATTTGTGGTGCTGGTGGTGGGGAGGTCTCGGTTCTTCTGTGTCCAGGCTGTGTCTGATGGTTGTTGGGTGAACAATCAATCTATATGGAAATAGATAGTTCGTAGACGACTTCGGTGCCATTATGTTTTGTTGTGATTTAGACACAGAGTTGTGGAAGAGCGCAATCGTGACCGCCCAATCCACTGTCCACTACACAGGTCACACACATCATCACCGCTTGACGGCAGAATGGCCAAAAGCGAACCATATATGACGCAGCGGTGTGGTACGTTTGGCAAAATAACGTTTTTGACCGAGCGTAGCATTTTCTAATCCCAGATGTTCATGCTGTGTGCTTTTTGCTGTATCATTTCAGTGCTGTATTGATGACCTGGAGGAGCTGTTGCGGCTGCTGATCAAACATGGTGCTAACGTCAATGCCAAGGACAGCGAACTGTGGACCCCGCTGCACGCTGCTGCCACCTGTGGTCACGTCCATCTATGCAGGATCCTTGTCGAAAAGTTAGTAAGCCTAGCTGTTATGCTGGCTTCCGTTTTATTGCTGTCTATTGTTGAAACCTGTCAGTGATGTAGTGTGTAGTGATGGGCGTTATATATATATAGATTCAGTACGATGTAAGATGGTATCATTTATTAATCCAAATGGGAATTTGTTTTATGGTCTTTACATAATTTATGTTAAATGTATATTGGTGTATGAATAGATTAACGCTTCAAGTGAACATGTCCCTTTGGTTTGAACCCAATTGATGATCTCTGTCTCTCTCTCTCTCTCTCTCTCTCTCTCTCTCTCTCTCTCTCTCTCTCTCTCTCTCTCTATATATATATATATATATATATATATATATATTTCTCTCTCTGTCTGTCTATGTCTTTCTGTCTGTTCCGCCATCTGTTCATCTTTCTGTCTGTCTGTCACTATATCTCTCCATATCTCCTCAAAGAAAAGAGTATTTATTGACTCAGGTTAATATTTTTATGTTCTTTTGTTATTGTCATTCCTTAAGGTCTAGTGGTAGCGTGTTGGACCACAGATCACTAACACCCGTGTTCGAATCTCGGCGTGGCCATATCTGAAGGTTGTTTCATCTTTGACTTCGCTTCATTACCTTTGAAGGTCGCTCCGCCCATTTAGCCTACTTTGTGCACAAAAGTGGCCGCAAGACATCAATCATCATCACCATCATCATTCTTTAAGCTTTTAATTGTCAGTATTGCTTCAAGCCAGATTGTCTTGTTGTTTTGACATTGTGAGCTTTATTCATTCATGCAAGTCTTAAAGTCCTGTTATTGCAGTGATTAGAGAGCACTGTAACACAAACCAGCACATCGAGGTAAACTGAATTCCAGTTTTACCTGCATTTATGGGATGTTTTGCTGGCAGGACACTCAACATCCTGTGTTCCAGGTCTGACTTAAAAGTGCTGGTGTTGGAAAAAGCCAGTGATTCATTCATTCACTGGGGTGTTCTAATGGGTGCACTGATTTAAGAGTACTACACTCCAAACCTCCAAGTTGTGAGTTCGAATCCAGCTCTGTTTGTGTGTATGCTTTCCTATGGGATTCGCACCACCACCATATGTCCTAAGTGTGATGAGTGAGGAAGTTAAGCAACTCCATTCAACGCACTCACTCACTCACTCACTCACTCACTCACTCACTCACTCACTTTCTGTAAGTTAGCTTGTTCTATATGTGTATATAAAGTCTCACCTGGTTAAGCTCAGTTGCTCACTGATTAGTTATGGGCACATATTTCTATAATTATCATTTCCAGAGATAATCCCGAAACGAAAAGTAATTTACAATTACAATGATTTATTTTATCAGTTTATATTGTAATGTGGCTCAGATATAGAGCATTGCTAGTATTGAGCCGCAGCAGCTGTTGTGTGTGCTACATGTTTCGTAATTGAACAACTGAAGCCATATGTTGGTCACTCACATCCAACAGAGATATACGATAACTGAACGTTGAAATAAATCAGCGTAAACATACATCCAATTATAATATTATTTACTCTGAAGAGTGAAAAAATCGTCTTTGACAGTCACCAAAATATGGGGCCGATCTAGGCTTATTGTGGGGGAGTGGTCAGCTGGCATAGATAATCCACACAATTAGATGATAGTTATCGGATAAAACCCCGCAGGAATGGAGAGGGGGATCTTGATGCCCCATATATCATTTGATGGACTGCCAAGGATCCGTATCAATCAAAGTAATCGGACGTGGAGGATTAAAGACAAATATTATCCATGTTAGGAATTACCGAATAGTATTTTTCTGGTGTGTACAATTGTAAAAGAACGAGTGAGTGAGTGAGTGAGTGAGTGAGTGAGTGAGCAAGCGAGCCAGGAATCGAGCGAGCGAGTGATTGAGTGAATCAGTGGGTTATCCTTGGCACTGGTCGCGGGTGGGACATATGGCCATGGTAGAACGCCTTCGAGAATATCGCCTAAACATTGGTACCTAGGTTCTGTCGAAACCCTTACCTGAAGGTTTGCAGTGCAGCTCACTAGCCACTGTGCTACTGTAGCATCTTTAGGATGGATTGAGAGTTTTTTTTCTTTATCAATCATAATGTCTAATAAAATAATATCGTCTTCTTCTATCCCTTTAAGGCAGCTTTAAAAAACCCTGTTGTTATTATTGTTGTTGTTATGTTTTGGCACATTTCTTCTAACCTGGTTTAGTTTGTTCTGACCTAAAATGACCTATATATATATATATATATATATATATATATATATATAAAAACATGTCTAGTATGATTACTGGGTAGTTGTCTCAATGCTTGGTAGTACTTTGTTGTTTTTGTTCTTTACCAATAACTGTTTGTTAATAACAAGTTGAAGTCACTTGTTGACAAATTAGCTACTTTGTCTGCTCAGTAATGTTATGACCAATAGCGGATAGGTTTTGTTATGTTGAGATTGTTTGATTGATTAAATATTGATATTTTTAAGACCTGTGTTCAGTTGACCCGAAGAAGGATATTTATTCACTTGTTTGGATCCCAATTGACATATTTGTGTTACACCTGACCAGCAGTCCGACGTCTTGAATGGTGTATTTATTCTGTCCACTAAGCCGGCTATTATATATTCCATTCCCCGAGTTGTCTGTCGGTGTCTGGGGAGGGGGGGGGGCCGTAGACCAAGGGCCTGGGGACGGCATGGGTGATGGCCGTGTATCAGCTGACAGATAAAGACCTGTTTCTGTGGTGTTCCTGACATAGATGTCTATCTTCATTTGGGTGGCTTCGGACAGTGTTAGTGGAAGTAAGATTACAGCTGTCCTACAGGAGCTATGCTCTGTTAAGAAATGTTTGGTCTCTGATCCCTGTTAGCTGCTAGGCCAGGGAGGGTCAGCCTCCAGGTGGTGGTTGTGGTCACAGTTTTGGTAGGAAGGCAGGGTAAACAACTTGTTGTCTGTGTCTGGACCCCCCCCTCTCTCTCTCTCTCCAGCATTAGCAATGTAATCAGGATTCATTGTCACTATTGAAAAAAATAATTGACGGAATTAAACACCTATTCACACGCAGCATGTCTCCCATTTTTTAATGCTGAGACATCTTTCACCTGTTAAGGTACACAGTGAACTCAACTGGTCTTTGTTTACAGTGTTCATAACCATAAACGTACAATGCCATATCAGCCTTAGACACTCAGTACTTCACAATGGCAGATATTGACTACACAGGTTAACAAATGTACCTGTAAGTGTAGCCGTGTTTGCTTTCTCCTCCCCACAATGTTCCCCATTATGAGTATTATTTATAATCATTAGGTATCAGATTACAGGTGATTTTAAAGTCTCTATCACTTGATCCACGTCACCTATCTTTCATCTTATAGGAGAACGTCTCGTTTTCCTCCGCCAACCAACGTCTAATATGCCATGCCGACGTGCGGAATATGTCAAGTTTCTTTTAATAAAGGGAAGGGAAATATATCACTCCAGAGAGCAGTGAGTATCATTTGTGATGAGAAATCGTAATTGAGACATTTCCCTTTTTTCTACTCGTTACAGCGGTGCCGAGCTGTTGGCCGTTAACGCTGACGGTAACATGCCGTACGACATCTGCGAAGACGAAGTCACATTGGATTACATTGAGAGCGAGATGGCGAAACGAGGTAAGCTCACTCGGTCGCTGTTTGTATACTGGCCGGTTGACTGTCTGTGCCTAATTTTGTTTTCCTGGATAAGCACGCACTCGTCTCCGTTGCATGGTGACAGACTGGCCGCTGTTGTTATTTCCTCCTCCGGTGAATGTCAGGAGGCGAATTGGATGGGGCTCCCCGGCCCCATCCGGGCTTAGTGCGTGGGGAGCCGATTTCAGTTGTTTTGGCCGGATGATGAAATTTGGCATTAATATCGGTGATGTTGAGATCGTGGTTGCCTGGTTGCTGGGGACCTTAATCGATGGTAGCAACCGGTTCGAATGGGGTGATAACGTCTGTCTCGTAGTCGCCAGAGAGATAGTTGCATACATTTCTGTCGGAAATATGTATCCAAAGTTTTCCCAGCTAAAATCTGTACTCTAACCTTATCATTCTCCGATCTAAATGTAATATTATGCTTAATAAATACGTTTAATAATCTGGAATAAAGTTAGCTTCAAGCTTAATCGGCTTTCATTAATCTTAACATCATGAATATAACCTTAGTTTTAAAATACTGGTTGCTCTTTGATTAATAGTTAGTGATCTAGAATAAAATATTACATGATACATTTAGCGGAGAATCTAGTCTGTAGTCATGTTTGTATCGGATGTTATGTCATTTTAACAGCATATACGCTAGTTAATTCACTACAGATACAAATATAAAGATTTTTGTATGAAATGTAAGATACAGATGTATTTGAAATTCAAATGGTAATAGGATTTCGCGGCTTAGTTGTGTTGTATCAAACCACACCAAGTTTTATGTTATTTATTGATCGTGAACTAAGGCTAGGACAGTTTCTAAAGAGAAAAATAAACCCACACATACTTAAATCCGTCAGGGAATGTTTGACTAAATGCGGTTTAATCAGATGCGACACTCAGCGTTCTTGATCTTTCGGACTAAGGCCACAACAATTTTTAGAAAACTTTAAATTTGCTGTCTTCTGTCCAGTTTTACTTCACGTGGTTGGACCACAGATCACTGCCACCTGAGTTCGAATCTCGGTGTGGCCCTATGTGAAGGGTGTTTCATCTTCGCTCGGCCCACTTAGCCCGACATGTCCATAAAAGTGTCCGTAAAACATTAGTCATTGTTAGACGGTATTTCGTGGCATTTGAAAACGTTATTTATTGCACTTTTCGATCAGTCAAAGTTTTGTGTAAAGCTGCCGCCGGTTGACGAGGCTTTTGCAACGCGAAAACGACCTACGTTATAAATTTAGCTATTTTTCAATTAGTTGTCTGGTTGCTGCTCGAGAAAATATTGTAATTAAACAAATTCACCGATGCTAATCTGATATGGGGATTTGTTAAAGAAGTTAGCTGGTTTTTGCTACGCTAGTCCGCCTCTTTCAAAAGACTTTGATTATTGTCCACGGATTATTTATCAAATCCAATTACTTTTTGAACATAAGCCATGGTTTCTAACTCTAAGCCTATTATCGCCCATTCGGATGTACACAGATCCCGGAGTGGAAATGCGTAGTTTCAGTTAATTTGATTTGACTGGGTGCTTAATAAAACCAAACACCTCTACCCGAATGAGATGTTAATATAGTATGTTCTTGACTGATGAGTTTAGTAGATGTCTATGCAATTTTGTTGGTGTACCTGTTTGTATGTGGGGAATACACAATGCGTACCAACAGGTACGGACATGTACCACCGCTGAAACCGCAGTCCTTTTGGATAGTAAGCCTGATGACAGAATTATCCAAATTAAGCCTGAAGCACATTGTTCTTGGGATTTGGTTCCCATAGACGGGCTAAGCTCTGGACATCTTTGGTGACGTGCTATGCCTCTGAGGCCGAGCCTTCGAGGTCAACGCATACTGATCTGTTACTGGTTCGCTTTTCGTCTCGTACCCCATTGGATACGGTATATCAAATTAAGCTGCCGTCACGGTGTGTATGTATGTGTTTGTGTGTGTGTTATGTAAGCAATGGAACTTTTCATCGGGAAGAAAGAGTACCTTACAGCTGGAACGCTGGTATTTACGAGAGACAAAACTTCATTTGGCTGATTGCCCACATGTATCTGCCGATGATGTTTCTTCGCAGCATCACGATAGTGCACTGATGATGCTCCACTGATGCCATAAACACTGGCAAATGACGGACACCGGGAGAGGGGGGGATGGGGGTGGTAGGTGATCACTGTTATGTAGCTTTAGGATGGAAGATGGTCATAGATCAAGTGATTCGATGTCACCGAAACAGGTCGGTTATTAGGTGTAGATCAAAGCAATTTGTCGCCGAGGAGGATACAGGATACGTGTGGAAGATGACACTGTTCCTGTCGTTTGTTACTGTTATGATTTAGCTTAAAATAAACTCGACCCGGTAAGGGTCTGACACAGAAAGGTGTCGCCAAGGATAAGATATGAGTCCTTATTTATAACAGCGGCGTCGTACCTTTTAAGATATAGCACTGCATTCGTTGTTTGATTTTTGAAAATACATTGATATCCTAGTATTTGTAAGTAAATCCCCCAAAATTAGCGTTTGGTGGATGGGGAGGTGGGTGTAGTGAAGCTCAGAGGGAGGGAATTTGAGAATCCGGATATTAGTGGCCAGGAGGGTGGTCCCCCTCAAAATTCAGAACCATCCTTGTGCCTGTGTCAGCTGCGTCAGAGCAACGAATGCTGTCTAGAACTTCCCATTACTATCAGTGGATACATATAAAGGTTTATTATACATTCAGTTTGTGATCTGGCTGGCTTTTGGTGTCTTCATTCCCGGTGGAGATAACTCCTGGTTTATTGTCCTAAGGATGCATTGAGTTCGGAATGATGTCCCATCTTCAGATAACGCTGGGCATTGTTTATTGCGCAATTCATCTGTTAAGTATGATGTATGTGTTAAGATAACCCCTTGTCTATGGCAATCAGTTGGCTGTCATATGTTCAGAATGACATCCATATTTATGTTACATATGGTCTGGAATATATTTGGATTTGCGTACAAAATGGCATCTATATAAGGTTTATTTTCGACATAGGTTTATCATTTTGGGAAGACAATAACATATGTTCAGAATGGCATCCAATTATAAATAAATAATATATGATTCTTTTATTCCAAGACTTTTGTGTGTTTAGATTCAGAACATTGTATCAGTATTAAACTGAGAATAATATTCATGTTGAGTTAAATATTCTTTATTGTCTTAGAATGTTACAGGCTCAGAATGATATTCTTTTAACGACGTTAAGACATGTATTTACATTGAATATTTCTTGGTGATTGTAGCCATTAACAAAAACTAATGAATAGTGAGTCATATGTGTATGTACATACTCGCAGGCACACACAGTTACTAATCAGTTGTGAATGAGTGTCTGGTTTAGTGGCGCATCATATGTCAAAGTACCCAGGAGATCTGTTAGCTGAATAATGAGCACTGTAAAACATTCCATAATAATAATAATAATAATATTACTGAAAATGTTTATGGAGAACATGATGGTTCTTGCCGTCAGTAATTTTTAAATAATCTATAGCTTTGTGACCCTAAAACAGTATATTGGTGGGGAGGGGTTCAGTAATCCAGAAAGCATATTTCTTTCTAGTGTGGTTTATGAGTGTGAAGACTGATATGGTAAAATAACACCTATGGCTTACATTCCCTGATAGGGATTACTCTCTCTCTCTCTCTCTCTCTCTCTCTCTCTCAAAGTAACTCATGTAGTATGTGCTATATAGCTCATTAATATTCATCACCTCACTTGTACCGCGGCTAGGAATGTGTCGTACCATCGCCTGGGAGGGATGGACAAACACCTCGCCCATCCCCAATAGCTCATGGTTCGGCTAACTAACTTCTCTCTACTGCAAATTGACTTAGCTCTGAAGGACGGAAGCGGGCAAAGTGAGAGAATTAGCCAGTTCAACTCGACATTGACATCAGAAAGAATTGAAAATGGGCTAGTAACTTGTGGCGGCTGCGAGCCGAAGATGGTAGGCTCCTCTTGGCCAGTCCTAGGTAATCGTGAATATTGTGCATTAACTGCAAGAGCATCAGCTCGATGAGCTCGTTATACGCCTTCGCCTAGTTTCCTCTACTAAGCTGGGGCATGATGGGTAATGCGAGTGTGATTTCGTCCAACCAGTGCACGCATTATCTCGATGATTCCTCGCTCCGTGATGCCATTCTCATCTACTCTTCGTCGTTTTGCTTCTTGATTTCCCACTGGACCTGGACAGCATGGATGGGGAATGCATGATAACTGACCGCGGATTGATTCAGCAGCCACACCACGTCCTGACTGTTGCTGTCTGTTACGGTCGGAATTTGTTATGAACCTTGGGCATTGAATCTCGTTGGCTCCGTGGACAACATCCGGGAATGTGCAACTGGAAGTGGGACATCAATTGTTTGAGTTAGTGGCCTGGCCGCTCACTGTATACGCACAGTAGTAATAGCAGCAGCAGTAATAGTAGTAGTAATAGTAGTAGTAATATGTTTGTTACTTCAGTCTTTTGGCTCATTTAACCTGCTAAAGGTGTTCTTCCCTGTTCTTAATTGTTTGCTGATGCAGTTAGAGCCAGCTATCGCATTCTACCAAACCACGACTCGGTTTGCTGTGTCCCTACAAACGTACATATATTGATGAGCAATTTCTGGCTGCATCACACCGAAACGGCCAGATGGGCGTCCTAATTTAACTACGGGCTGGGAAAGTTCAATTCAGTTCAACTATTAAAAACAGGTATGATTCCAGGATTCAGTCGAAGGTTGTCTTAAGACATCCAGTTTTCAAGCTTTTGTCTGGAAATGAGCCTGGACTGACATCGGTAGTTTTGTATTCATGCCGGATGGCCACTGATGTATTTCTAGCTAAAGACCTCATGGCGACTGAGGCGGCGAGAAAGATGCGCAGAAGAGCAGCAACAGCCACGGTCGCGCACAATCGGCCAGGTGGTGATTCGCCTACGATCTGATGACATTAAGGGCTGCGGGCATATGTCCGAGGTGGTGCCCCGGACACCGATTTTCGTCTATAATCTGTAGGGTGCTTCTTCACTCACCGTCTGTGCATGTGTGTGTGTGGGGGGGGGGGGGTTCAGCCACATGATCCAGTGCACTGTCCAGTTTACCACCACCTTCTCCGTCATATAGTCGGCACGAGCTATTATCCGGTTCTCCTCGGGCTGCCTATTGCTTCACTGACAATTGTCTGTCATATAAATCTTGAAATAGCAGCTCTGAAAAGCCACATACCGGGGAGAGTGTGATGAGGGTGATGGTGATGCTGATGATGGTGGTTTGTTCGGTCTTCAGCATTTCTGTGGTTTTTATGATCGATGTTCGATTGTGGGCTTATGAAACATTCCAGCGTGTACAGCGGAATTCCATCACACCACCACACCGGCCTTCGTGGCTAAACAGGACCGATTCTTCTAAAAAAATGTTCATCAGCCTGAAGGTTCTCTGGTGTAGATTCGATTGTCCTATTGGTTTGAGCTCTGAACTTCTCTTTCTCTCACTCGAGGCCATTCCCTCGGCTTTCGATGTTTTGATTGTTTATCCCCCGGTTAATTCCGGTGACTTGTTGGCCGGATTAATGTTCGTAATAACAGAAAATGTAATTTTGATCAGTTTCCATTAACTACTAATCTACCATATACATATATCATGTTTTTATATGTTACAGTTAACATTGTTAATAATTGGGCAACCGGCTTACAAATGCCGTTGAAGCACAAGCCTGTATCATTTATAGTAGTATTATTGTGTGCTCGTGTTTGCTTGATTGCCTGTATCCGTGCGTACATGCGTGCGTGTGTGTGTGTGTTGTGTCCCTGTCCCGTGTTTGTCACCATCAGATCTTACACAGAAGCAAGATATTGACTTCTGGCAGTAGGCTTTATTTATCAGGATCAGACAGCTGTTCCGGTCAGAATATTAATAAACACGGCGTTGGCCAAATGAAGTCGAACCTGATCCTTTGAAAGAATTTTTTTTTGTTTCATGATCCACGGACCAATAATCTGCCGAGACGTCTTTACCACTTAATGCAAAAGTAAAACGTGGCTATGGGACGCTGACACATGGTGTGTGTGTGTGTTGTCATGATTCTGAAATCAGTAATATACTGATCATGATCGTGATAATCATGGTGATGACTAAGATTTACATCTAAAATATGAAATCTCATTATAGAGTCTGGACGAAAGTTGTGAGCCTCTCCTATTAACGAAACAGGTCGTAACACATCACAACAACACAACAGAACACAACAATAATATTGATAATTGGCGTTATGATTGTGTTGATGATGAGGAGGCGGAAGGGGAGGAAGATGATATCAATTCAGCAGGGTGCTTTTTATCAGGTGTTGTTTTAAAACATCGTACAGTCAGTCAACTACTATGTGGGTTGTGACTTGTCATAAGAACACATAATAAGAAATACCTTAAAACAACGTCCTAACCTTAAATTAAATACTGAATGTTCACATATGGTACCTCTTTTGGTCTAAGTCCACATACCATCACTTGTATAGTGAGATCTTAGCCGATGATCTGAGTGCTTCATGTGGACCTAGTAATCTGAATGTGAAGTGTTAATGGCCTTTTTAAGTGTTACCGTCCTCTGCTCAGACATTAATTCATTATGTTTAAAAGCCTGAGTGTTTAGTGAGAGTGTCGGAGTAACGTTTCCATACGTGAATGGCGGAGACACAGAGAAAGAGGGGGCACTTAGATAATTACAACTAATTCTCTGATATTACAATAACAGAAGCGTAATGTAGCATTGTGTTTCAGTTGCGATTGTTCAAGCGGGATATACAATTAATCATACCTGTTTAGCTAATGTCATAGTTTAGCCATACACCTGATATTCCCCCCATATATATATATATATATATATATATATATATATATATATACGTGTGTGTGCGTGTGTATGTGTGCGGAAAGCGCCGTACTCGGTGGATAACTGTAGTCTAGTTTCCGTGTCCTTTTATTAGCTATAATCACAACCAGTCTACACTCGGGATGGCCATAATGTGACTAGCGTCTGATCGCCGCGTCTTCAATCCCAACATTTGATGTATTCATTAGTTCGCCGTATGGTGCCCAGGAGAAGAGATTGATGTGCCAATGGTGCTAACTCCTGTAAAGACCATCCTTTGAACCGAGCTACCAGGCTTGTATTCCCGAAATGGTCTTAATGGGAAACACGAATGCAAGCTGATTCGTTATATAATTTAGAAGAAAATGGACAATCTTGAATTGTGAACGTATCGGGTAAATGACTCCCTTTTGGGTTAATATACTGTGTGTGTATGTGTGTGTGTGTGTGTGTGTGTGGTGTGTGTGTCGCGCGCGTGTCTGTCTGTGTGTGTTGCCCATGAAAAACCCATGAAAAGTAAATCACGCCGCATTCCCGGAAGCCGGCAATTAGGCCAGAATTTGGCCGAATACGCTTATTAGGACATGGGCGCTAAAATATCAGACACGGTATGCATCTGTAGGGGATGGTGCTATGTCAGCAAGCTACGAGTGAGTGAATATGATTATTAACACCTTGTCTGGCTGCCTTGTCAATATTACTACCGATATCGTCGGGCTTAGGTGGATGCCTTTCGTCAGCAGGTTTACGAAGCCAGCTAGACTTCACGTGGTCACCATGGTCATGCGTTGTCACGTGTTTAATGCTGAACCTGTACAACGACGTGCCTCTTTCTTTGTGGTGGTGGTGGTGTTTGTTTATCGTTGCTATGTAAAACATATTCTTCCCTATAATGATAATGCAGCTATTAATTAATCTGATAGGCATCCCCCTTTATAACGTTTTTATTTTATTTCCGATCCCTTTTTACGCATAGACTATTATTATCCGTGACAGTATATCCGGGTTCCTTTGAGGGCGTAGGTTTCGCAAAGATTGCGGCAGAAACATCAGGTGGAAAGCATCAATAAGAAAGATCACACGACGTCGTGTCCGGCCATTTCGGATGTGACCCGGGTCGGTCGTGGGTCGGGCTTCTTGGCAGAAGCCCGATCTCTTCTGCTGCTCTTTGATCGGTACTCACGCTGGGGCGCGACAACAAGAAAAATACACTCGATCAAAAGGTGTCTGATTGAAATGGCAGCTAACGATGTCAAACATATAAGATCGCCGTCGGCTTTCTTTAATATACGCGCTATAGTAATAGCCTTAAGTTGACGTCACCAGAAGTTGAGGAACCATCGGAAAGGGGTGCCCCATCGGCTGATTTTATACAACTGTCGGCTTGTTCTAAATTGTCCTGAGAATTAGTCATCACGTTTTTTGTTGGTTCCTGTCAGGGGACCTATGAGATTAGAAACTCAAACGTGATACAGTTGAGATTTCTCTCTCTCTCTCTCTCTCTCTCTGGATTACTGGAATCTGCCGCGGGCGGCAGCGCGTGATAGGGGTAAATTGTTTAATTTTTCTTCGGTTCTTCCAGCGGATCATTCTGCGAGCGGCGCGAGTTTTCTTGGCGGATTGCCATCCGGATCAGACGCCTATACGCGATGCTTTCCAAGTTGTTCGTTTTCTGGCCGAGATGAATACGTATTTCGGCCAGCTAGAGATCCGGTGTTTATGCCGTGCCTCATTCTCATTACGAATGTGGTCACGTATCCGGGAAGGCTCATCTGTGTCGTGGCGGTTATTAAACGTGAAAGGAAAGCCGCCGAAGTGAGAGCTCTGGGGTGTCTTAATAGAGTCACAAGCGGAATTAGACACGGCTATAGGGACAGTTTATAACGTGTCGCCCCACGGTAGGAGAACATTCCGGTTCTTTGTTTTGCTTCGTCAATGCGGAGTGAGTCAAGTGATATGTCTTCTCAGGTGTGGCTTACTCATAATAGGTAAACTTGTGTTTTAACCGTCATGCGCAACACGATATCGGACAGGGCTTAAGAGGAGAAATGATATGAGAAACATATATTGTAGCATATAATACATATATAATATGTTAAAATTTAAATGTCGATTACGCTTACTCCGAACCCTGAGGGTGCTTCCATGGCCTAACTGGTAGCTCAGTTGGCCACAGATCTATAGCACCAGAGTTCAAACCCCAGCTGGACTATATCAGAAGGGTGTTTCATCTTTCACTTCGCCTCATTACTTTTGGGGGTGACTTGGCTCGTCCAGACTGCCGTGTGCACAACTGTGGCCGTAAAACAGCAACATCCAAATTTACATTTTTACTCCTAAGTTTGATTTTTTTAACCTATAAAAATAATGTACATGCTTTATGCAAGGGGATTAAGAGCAACCAGAATGGTAAAAGAGGGATCAGTAATATATCTCTATGGGGCAGAATTCTACGAGTGCCCAATTATTGATGCGAAATATATTATGAAGTCAATTCTATGCAGCTTTTATGATATATTAACTGGTAGGATGGTCAGTCACAGACCTCCAATACTGGGATTTAAATCCCAGCATAGCTGTGTGTGAAGGCTATTTCATCAATTTCACTCGCTGTCTGCACAAAACAAGTGGTTGTAAATCGGCAGCAT
The DNA here is from genome assembly GCA_025642065.1 of Paralvinella palmiformis. Taxonomy (NCBI): domain Eukaryota; kingdom Metazoa; phylum Annelida; class Polychaeta; order Terebellida; family Alvinellidae; genus Paralvinella; species Paralvinella palmiformis. The sequence continues at coordinate 205,080 of JAODUP010000239.1, forward strand.
TTCAACTGTCAGTTCTGTTTTGGTCCAGAATTCTAATTTACAGTTTGTAAGCTTTCACTGCACACTGATGTGCTCAACGTCGACATATTAATTTTCTTTACGGATCAGGATCAGTCGGGGGGGGAGGACACAACAGTCATAGAGGTCACTTTTTGAATTACTGTTTGCACGGAATGTTATCTCCCATCATGGAGGAGATGTGGCAGCAGCAGTTTTATTGGTGTTTAGCTCGCTGCCTATTTCTCCTACCATGTCCCCGGCTATACCCGATAGGCAAGTTACGGTTGGCCGTTTTTCTACTCGTTGCGACCATTAAATGGGGGTAACATGTAATTTGTGTAAAACATCATAATTTCTTGTCATTCACTGCTGTGAGCAGTACCTGAAAAGATGGCATATGATAATTTGTTTATGGTATCATAATGGCAAATTTTTGGCATGCACTTTTTGGATGTATCATAGAAACTTGAAAACTGATTTAAAAAATCGGCGAGATTCGCACGATAATGGGCAGGTAATATGGTTGATTCTACTGAAAGCAAGTAGTAAGATCACCTATGGTGATATATTCGGATGCTGTTTTTGAACTGTTTGTGGTAATTTCATCCGATTAGTTGGATGAACTGAGAGATTGCACAAACAAACTTGCCAGTGTTAGCAGATATTTAATGAGAGCTCTGTTTGTTTCTACTAAAGTTTGGAAAGACTTCTTCCACACTCGTTTTCTCTCTTGGTAGTGATCTGTGGTCCAACATGCTGCCGCTAGACCACGGAGGTGCATGTAAGTTGTGTATACACCAGGCCACATCCAGGTTTACTTTAATAACTTGATCACCTGAATCACTTGATATTAAAATTTTCAACTTGGACTTCTTTCCTTACATCCCGCTATTGAAAATTTTGTCAATTGATTAAATGGTGTCTTGATGGCACAGTGATCAGAGCATTGCTGGAAAAACTCGAGGTTGTGGGTTTGAATCTGACAGGTAACTCTGTTTGTGGGATGTTTTTCAAGGGATTCGCCCCTCGGCCATATATCCCAAATAGGGCCAGCTAAATAAACTACTCACTCCGTCTAGCATCAGCTGTACTTTGTCCTTGTTTCTATGGATTACTTCGCTTGTGGATGGAAAGTAATTGTGTGTTCCTGATTTTATAAAACAAGGATCGAAACTGGCAAACGAAGAATGTTTTGTCTACATATATCAGTAGAGTACATATAATATACAGTACAATTGACCTAAAGGTCAGAGTCTGTCTTATCCACGGATAATTCTAAGGCATCACATTTGATCCATTGTTTTTCAAACCCATTCAGATACAGGTACATTATTGAAAAAGGCGTATTGGCTTCTTGTTTAAAGGGGCATGCGACTGCTCTTTGTTGAAAGAAGTGGCAGAGAGATCAGATGTAATATAGAATACATATATATAAATACCACTCCATTGAACTATCAGTTAACAAACAGACACAATTTATTCTAATATGTTCGATAACAGAGAGAGCATTTCAACACATCCCACCCCCGACTGGCCGTATGGTGTTGTTATCAAGCATTACTGATTGGCTTCACGCATTAGTTGACCTTCACTGTGCCATATCAGTAAGCTTACATTTCCCATCGTGTGCTAATTATGCCGTTTTTCATTGGCTGTTGTCATTGACAACGGTTATCAATCACAACCTTGGCGTGGTCAGTGTCAGGCAAGTCTCGTCAAGTGCTGCATGTTATCCATTGTTTCGGCAGTTCATGGTTGGTGATGCCCTGGGCATCTTTGGGGGTGGGTTTTGCCCAAAATTAGGCAATTCGATACTGTTTATTCCCCCAAGCAGTGGAACATATTGAACTTAATCATGTTAATTCGCCGGTATTGATGTTCTGTGGCTATATTTGTATGTGTGTGTGTGTGGGGGGGGGGGGGTTACACATGTAATGCATATTGTTAGTCTAAAAGGACACGGGGAAGAAATTAAAGGTGTGCAGTTTCCATGGGGATTTTTTGGAACAAATCAAATATCTACTTAATCATAAATGATGATGGTGATGATAATAATAGCCTAAATTTAATAAAGTGCTCTGACTAGCAGGAGTCATTACAGAGGCGCTGTTCAGTGATACCACAATACGAAACCAATACAAATGTGAACAATTAAATTTAAGGTTAGTTTTTAGAACAGATTTAAACTTTTCAAAAGACTGCACACTTCAAATGTCAGTAGGAATGAATCGTAAGAATTACAAATTCAAAAGGCAAGCAAATGGTATGATACTAAATTAATCAAGCACAAAATATTCTTTGGTTTCAGTGCAAATACCTGTATATCTGCTATAAACCATTACTCTACACCCAGGTTATGATTTATAATGTATATAAACTGTGGGTCTATTTATTTCTGGTTGCGACGTCCAGAGTTCTGACATATTTATGTCCGCTCATGGCCTATACCTGGCTTATGCCACAACACTTGGACACCCCCCCCCCCCCAAAAAAAAGGCATTGCCTCTGATCCTATCACTGTCATTGGTGGTTGGTGGATGACCTGAGGCAGATGTCTTCATCTGTCGCCGCGAAGCGTAAGCCAAGTAGCAGCACGGTTTTGATTTCCTGATCTTGTCACACCTGAGCCCAGAAAGATTTGATGTGTTTGATGATTAAAAGTTGGCGTTACTGAGCTTCGAGCATGAAGTAGACAGCAATGATACTACGCTTGTTTGTTCCTGTGACTATTTCGTTTTTCTTGTACACGAAGTGCAGCTCTGAGAACGGTTTACAAACACTTAATGTTAAATGGAACTTCAAATACATATGCGAATCCAACTATTTTACCGGAGGAGGAAATTTCAGTTATTGGATCATTCGTGTGATCTGCGCTGTGGGATACTGAACCAGCCATTAAGCAGCACCGAAACCTGATAGAATGCAAACACAAACGTTGGCATCTTTATAACGTTTTACCTTATAGACAATTCTTAAGTAATACATACAACTTTGACACATATCGGGTATCGTACAGCGTTAGTGGCTCATTTATATATAAAACAATCTATACTATTACCACTGAGCCGTACGGATCGACGATCTATTTTGCAATATTTACATCAGCACCAATAAAAGAAACAAGGCTAACAAACACAGAGCTAGTTAACAAGCGGTGAATAAAAGATGAAATCCAAATAGACAATCGGTATGTTGTCGGTGTTGTTGTTCTATCAGTAGGGTAAGTCAACGTGTATGTGTACCAATGTGTGCTGTTGGTAGTAATCTGCCGAATTCGTTGTTTTTATTTAGTTTCTGGTTATCTCTCACTGATTCGGTTCATGATCTAGTCCATAAAGTAGGACCATAGTATAGGTCTGTATTGTAGTCCGTGATTGAGGGCGCGCGCCTCCGTGGTCTAGCGGTAGCGTGCTGGACCACATATCACTACCGCCCGTGTTCGAATCCCGGCGTGGGCATATCTGAAGGTTGTTTCGTCTTTCACTTCGTCTCATTACATTTGCAAGTCGCTCGGCCCATTTAGCCTACCTTGTGCGCAAAAGTGGCCGTAAAACATCAATCATCATCATAATCATCCGTGATTGAGGGCCATAAGCCACTTTTCTAAGGACTTCTGGTTGGGATTAATTAGAGTTGTATCTCTCAAGCATTTACGCTCTCTCCTTCCCGGTGTTGATCCGGAGTGCAGTGTAATGCTATAATTAACCCCCAGGTCAGTATTTCAGGCCTTTCCATTTGAAAACTCGTGGAGAGTAAAAAATCGTTCTCCTAAAATTGATCGATACAAATGTTAAATAAGGACGATGCTGCTACCAGATCATTAGTCCGACATACTACAAAAGCTATTGAAGTCTCGTGTCATTCAGTTAGATGAGAAATATAGACATGTATTATGTTCTTTAATATTGTTTAAAACAAGCTACAAACAACGAATAGTTTAATGAACTAGTAGTAGTACAAATCAATTTGCGGTAAGCACTTTTGGCCTGGTCAATGACTGATCTTTGGCTAGGTCACAGCTTTAACAGTGCTTGTTGAAGAAGAAGGCTGAAGCTGTAATGTCGAGTCACTGTCCAGACACTCCAGATTTACACCAGCCAGATGAACTTTTGACTGTCAATTTCTCGCAACATTCCACTTTGCAACATAGTTTGTGCCGCTGACATATTTCTCGAAGTCGGCCACTGCCTGGCCGTGTAAAGAAATCAAGAGCTTATCTGAGTGTTTGGCGCACGTTTTACACCAAATTTCCCGGGCCATCTCCTTCCCTGCTACCACGCGCGATTAGTAGCCAATAACATTCCCAGTCGGCCACTGAAGAAAGGTAGATAATTGAACGGAAAAGCCGCTCGATTTTCGAAGTTTTGTTGACATGTTGTTACTTAAATGCACCGCGATGGAGGCCCGTTAGGAAATGCAATACATGATCTTTTGTAATAGCGGTAACAATAAAACGAACGACAAACTCCACACGAGCCTCGCTTAGAGAAATCGTGTTTTTCACAGACGTGATACGGTTCGGCGTGTTGTAATTTTCATTCGAAAAACGTTCGATATTTTATTTGATACTACATGCGTGATTTTTTACGCTCCTCTTTGACAGATTTGGTGCGTGGTGGCGCGCGTGCGCGATCACGCTCCTCAAATGGAAAGGCCCGGTATTCAATTTCCTGTTAATCATTATCGACACACAACTAAAAATAATATATTATTAAATGAACCAGTGAGCAGTAGTTGGTGGAATTGAACCGGGAAATTCACATTTATCTCTAGCCACTAAGCCATAGTAATCACCCATGACAGTATAATGTTTCCAGCGAATGCTGTCAGCAACCAGTCATTGGCTTTTTATGCCAACTTGTAAATCACTTCAGCATTATCTCCAGACAGACAGCTACTTGTTACAGGACAATAAACTCAGCACCCATAGGAGCATGTATGCCATAGTTTGTTCAGTGTCAAGCTATTCCTAACCCGTCCTGTAATTCTCTTAGACCCTCATCCACAGCTGAGTGAAATGATTCGATGGCATGTGGCAGTGGGATGATATTGGTCAAACCTCTTCAAGGTGGCCACACTACAGTGGGATTTGAACCCAGAGTAATGTCATATCATGGTAACTCCACTAACTGGACTTTTCACGTTTTAACAACAACAACAACAACAACAAGTATAATACTATTAATAATAAAACTCTACATTTAGTATAAATCCATACCATGCTGATCTATTCAGAGGTAAATAATAGCCAGTCATACACCCTCTTTATGTGCGAAATATCTTTAAAAAAAACTTAGAACAGATTAACAATGTGTGTGTATTTCTAACTTCTAAAAACTCCAGATAAGTGATCAGTTTGTTTAGCTTCAGACAAGCAGCTTAGGAGCTACTTCCTGAGGAAAATCAGATGACCATGTGAAAGTCTTTCATTGGTGGATGAAACATCCCCACATACAGGCGATATTTAGATTTTATCTTATGATACAGACTTTTGTACTGCAGTTCACTAACAACAGAACTACAGGATTGCTTCTCCGGTAACGATGGTAGAGCTTACCGCGCTAAGCGCCCAATTACCATACGACTCCTGGAGTCACCGGACTTGACAGCCTAAAATGAGTTCGCCATGTGTTGATGTCTGTGACAGCCTCCAGAAAGCAATCTTGCATTAGGTAGCAATTTAAGCTTGTGGCATGTTAAGGTGTTGCTTGGCTTTATTACTTCTGGAGGCCAGTAATCAGTCTATGATCTCCTTATGGTCGTCAATAACTTCGCTTCCTGACGATATTGCGTGTGCATGTATGTGGGCTGATGGCTGCCATCCGATGATGACCCGTCGCTGACCTGAGATGGGCGTGATGTAGCCATGTATGGCAGTGGATGTGGAACTGCTTCTCGGTGGTAAGTAGTGATGGCACGAAGGTCAAGGTCGGTGTGATAAGCCGCGAAATGGTGGCACCTTTTAGGTGACCTCGTCTGATTTGAGTAGATTAGACTTCCCGTTTGATTAAAAGGCCTGCTGGATGCTGCGGTGGGGTGTGAAATGTGTGGGTGTGTTGTAAAATGGGTTGTGTTTGTATGTCTGTGCGTGCGTGTGTGTGTGTGTGTATGGGGGAGGGGTGGGGGTGGTTGGTAAATTGTAAATGTTGCTGTTTTACAACTACTTTTGTATACATGGTATACTAGATGAGGCAGGCGTCTTCCAGATGTAATGAAGCAAAGTGAAAGTGAGATAACCATCGGAAACTAGGATTGGAACTTGGTGATAGAGGTCTATAATGGCCAACCACGCTACTAGTTAGGCTAATTTGGACACACCTGTATGAGTGTATGTGTGTGTGTGTTTTTGTGTTTGTGTGTGTGTGTGTGTGTGTGCGTGCGTGCGCGCGCATTCGCATGCGTACCATTCAGAAATCCTGCTTAATATCATGTTGAGCATTAATAATTTTTTTAAAAGTATTTAAAACATTTAGGGTAAACAAATTATTTGGATCATAAAACTGAAAAGCTACATAAAAAAAAATATTTTGTATTTTGCAAGTGCAATTGAAATAACAAACAGCAATTATTTAAATTGTGTTGATCCTAAAATTTTATTCTCAAAACTTGGTAAATAAATTTCTGTCTTGTTTTATATATATATATATATATATATATATATATATATAATATGGGGACAGCCTCATATTGTTTCATCGTAATAATTCACAGTGTAACATATATTATTAGCAAACAGTGAGGTTATTAAAAAGCTTGTCCATTCTAGTGTATATATTGAGACCGTAGGCTTAGTATATGTCACTGGAAGAGAGATGATTAAACTGTCAAAAGAGACACACTGAAAGATAGATTACATGGCAATAATGTGATACATAATGGCATTTACAAATGATCTAGGTTCCAGGGTGATGTCTTGCATCTTGGAGTACTGAGGTTACTATATTTAGAGTGGTCACTTTCATGCAGTACCTATATTGAAGGGGTGATGACGTTGAAATCTGTGATGGCATTACATGCAAGTGGATTAAAATGAACCAGATATACACGAAATGTGGTATCATTTAAGGGTTCATGTGATAATGTTGTCTTTAAAGAAGGTGAACTATGTAGAATAGGCAGTGTCTATAGCTAATCTTTCTCAATGTGTGGGGGGTGGAGGGTGTGAGAGAGAAAGAAAGAGAATTTTACAGCAAACATGTAACTTGAGAGTCTCTATCTCTCTGTATGATATCACAGAAAAACATTTGACATACACAACTGGAGGCCGTTTAAAATGTTTTCTGGCTAAATTATGGAACCCTAACCAAAAAATGTGTTGTGATTAAAAAACGGCAAAACAGCGACATAAATCATTTTAGCTCTCTTGTCATAAACTTGTTTGTTCCATTCATTTAGGTTGATTGCCGATTATAGATAACATTGCTGTGTGTCGGAGTTGGTTATGGTTAACCATCTGATATATTAATGGAAAATGGACAAGATTGGATTTAGAGCCGATTATCGAAGCCTTCAGGGCTGATTGTTCGGATGTTGCGTATCCGCTGTGATGGCAGGCAGGCATCATGTAGCAGTTGTCTGTCTTCTAGAGGACACACTCCCACACACACTGCCTGGAACTAAAACTTTTAACCCACCCCCAAAGAATTCATCCAATAGACTGGGGGTGTATTTTATAATTCACACCCACTCATCGGAATTTTAATGTGTAAATACATAGATAAAATTGTGTATGTGTGGTTTTGCTTGCATACATAGTGCAATGTATTTTGTGTATTTGAATGTGGCTTTTCACTGTGAACGCCAAATAAACAGTATTTTTACATAAGGACGACAGTACCTCAGATACTTTAGAATTATTTCCAACTGACAAATATGATATGAAACAGCGCATTGTTTAACTGTACTGTTGTCATGGTTTGTATCTGGATCGCTATAAATGTTGGATATTTGACGAATAGCCTGGGATGAACTTGTACGAATGTAAGGGATCTGTGATATAACAATCATCATAATGCGATCATCTTTCATCATTTGGCACATTCGTGTCAAATGTTCACGTATTGCATTTGGTACGATCCATGTAGTTTATGACCCGAATTGCGGTTGACCATCACGCCCGGTGTTCGCCATCTCGCCTACGTTATTACTAGAATGGCGGACTAAAATATGAGAGATGTAATTAGTCCAAAGCTATCCCATTACTCCACTGATTATTCTCCTGAGCTGAGTCACTTTTCACTGGATTTGCATATCGCCACCAGATTTGTTTTATTAGTTGACACCAATAAAGCGTCTTTACCAGCTGCGTAATCTCCTGGACATGCCGTCTAACATGTCAAGGATTGATTTGTTTTCTTTTAATAACAAATTTCGCGAATGTTGCCACCTTTCAACGTGGCTTGATTTAGTCCACAGTACACTGATAGATGACCGATCCTGTTGGGGAGGTTTTGATGAGCGATCATTTGGCAACAGTTTGAGGCCTTTTGTGATGGACGATTCCTTAGGTGGTTGGTCCCGACCTAGCGTCTCCGAAGGTCACTCACTGTTGTCACCAATCATGTGTAATATTGACCAGCAATGCTTCGTGATGGTGTAGTACAGGGTGCATCAAAATAGTGTTGACAAACTAAAATTGAATTATTGTTGGGATTGTTTTCGGTTGGATTTTTTTTAATCAAGAAAGGTTACGCATTGTACTGTAGAGATTTAGCCAGGAATGAAGAGTTATCAGATGTATGCTAAAAAGGAAAGCCATGCTCTCTTTCTGCATTAAGTCCTGTAGGCTATACGTAGCTAAAGTGTCAGTCTTTGTAAACCTAACCGTTGGCTAATGATGGCTGGGTAGCTAAACCTATTTTACACTAATATAAAGGCGATAATAATGATGCTGGCGACAAATCGATTTTAGTGCCGTTAAGGCAGTGCCCGGGTGCCCTTTCAGTCGACTGTTAGGGAAATGTAAATAATTCTCGTAAGTGTTAATATTTTAAGTACCCCGATACCATGCTTGGCTAGGCTCTAACCAGTAACTGTACGAGAGGAGATTATCCGCCATATTAATGGCTTGGTATTGTGCCAGTGTCACGCTAAGAAGACACGCCATCGGTGACAATGGAGCCATCTCTGCCATCGGGAAATGGATTGTTTTATTTCCTAGACAGGGGTAGGCGTAATCAACGAGAGAACGAGGAAGGACGAGCCAGCCGATATCCAATTAGAGAATGGGAACACGAGGTAGGGTGGGCAAGCGAAATGTTCGCTGGAACATCTTGTTGTAGACTTGAGCAGTAATCGTCTTTTTGTTGTCCTTGAGTTGACAAACGGCAGCTGACTTGAGCCGGGAAGTGGTCGTATGTGGAATGTTTCCTGTACCACGAATACGTATTTATAGATACACATTTATCCAAATTGTAGACCGTTGTAAGATGGGTCGACGTCTTATAAGATGGTCGACGTTCTTGAACTTGTACGATTTCAAACGCTGTTGTTGTCCGATCCTGAAATCGAATTTAATTTGTGCAGCAATCACAAACGTTCTACTTGTACGTTGAAGTGCATGTATACAGAATGAGATTTATAATATTAGTGTGGTAGTCTTTCTTGTATCGATGGCGTAGATTTACAAGGGGCTTAATTATAGCGCAATTATTAATGTTTTTCGGGTTGGTGTTGGATTAGTTACTCTGAAACCATGGATCATTGGATGGGTTGACGGATGGATGGAGATATAAATAGATAGATAATGATAGAGTGAGAGAGACCCACCCACAATCAGGGAGATAAAGCTGACGTGTTTACATCCGAGAACTGATTTGCCCATTATAGATATAAATATTCTGCGATCACACGTGATTATAGAAATATTAACTGATACTTACCGGATATCCAGACTTGGTGCCATTCTTTATGGAATATGGATTAGAACACCGGCCATTTTGTTATTTTATTCATCATATGAATACGATCTCGGGTGAATAATAAGGCTCGTCCGTGTCCAGTGTCTGATGGCAGCGCAAGGTTTTGACGTGGAATTTTAATCATGATTGATGTAAGATGTTACCTAACCCGGAGGGGCCATCTATAAACTGAAATGATCAGTACATAATAATTATTGTCAGGGTCGATTGCATTATTTTTTCTTCTCATTTTATAAATCACTGCCGACTGTGGCCAGTCTTTGTTTGTTGAAAGGAATGATGATGATGATGATGATGATGATGATCAATATGCAAACAGCAACAGTCTGTTGCTAAATTATGTTTAAGTGAGAATAAAAGTGTTTTCTAAACATTGGACATTGATATTCAATATGTGAACAAATTACAATTTTTAGTCCTCATCATCGAGTTATTACTTGGATTTGGGTTACATGTGTCAATGTGTCAATTGGCCCATTAGGTCTAAATTTCATGGGACTTTTCGAGATACCACGGGACATTTGATCAACCAAAATGAAATGATTTGCGAATTCTGGATCACATATTGTATTACAAATAAACATTTCTTATCTACGATGAATTAATTGTCTATTTGTGTGGTTGCTTAGCAAAAAAAAAAAAACAACAACAAAATTCGGACTCAAAAAGTTAAATTTTGATGCGCCCTTAGGCCCATGACATTAGTTGGGTCAAATTGAGTATGGGCGCGTCCATTGGGCCTGGGCGCCGTCCTAGGTCGTGGTTTTCTTATAGAATCATAATTTGTTTATATGGACTATGATCGGCTTCTGTTGGTGAGCACTGTCAGCTTGATAGACGTTAGTTAAGCGTGGGTATCTCTTTGTTGGATGGCAGGGAAGTTTCTTCTTTTTGCATTGTCACCAGGCCAAGGAGCCGAATGACGTGTTAATAAGATGTTCGTGGAACGAAATATGGGCTTTTCAAGACGTCTTTGCCATCTGCCTACCGCTAATCAGAAGGCAGTAACTCAAATACTTTGTTTGGTTGGGTTGTTTTTTTTGGGTTTTTTTTTGGGGGGGGTATTTGTAAACTGATCTGTGTGCGTGTTTCAGAGTATGTTGTTTTGTGGGTTCTTGTTAGTTTGCAAAAAGTTTAGTAAACGTTTTTTTTATCCGTCTCCGTGTATTGCAATATAAAGATTCAAACGAAGTACCGACAATCTATTGTTTATCTCGACGACTGAGTCTTTGATAAGTTATTGACAAGACAGTGAAATATTGACGTCTTTTAGGATGCCGACTCGGAACAAGTTGGTTGTCAACTGTACTATAAACCTTCAGGTCAGGCTTTGGTTCCTAGTTGAACCTAATTGTCTGTGCGATGTTTCATTCATTCACCCTTCCCGGGGAGCACCCCTTTAGCTGTACGTTTCAGCCCTCGGTCGCTCACTGTTTGATGTAATATGGTGCTTGTGCATTATACAGTTAATGTCACCGGTCTTACTTTATAAAAACAATTATGTCAAAGAGTTTAGAAGTACATCTTTTGCTGAATGTTTTAAATCTTTTCTTAAGACTCACGTAACCATTAGACATCTCTAATGGTCTCATATGAAGGTTTTAACTAGGTCGAGTTCAGAGGTTTCAGCATACGTCACCTTCAAACGGATCCCGCTGATGTGGTTATTAGGGACTGCTCTAAGACACTTTCCTTGTGTGGACGCTAATAAACAAGTCTGCGTAAAGCGCCTCATCTAAAACTGGTTGTAATTTGTCTTTTGCTAGCTTTACACTTCTGTACCCCGTAAACAATAAAATATTGGCGTTTCACGACTGCATTATACACGCTGCCCCCTCCCCCCCCCACCCTACCCACAAATGGATTGGATCATTTTGAGGTGTGTTTGTTTGGAAGATGAGTTCTAAAATTGATCATTCTCATTATCCATTATTTAGGTTTGTATCTATTATTCTGCCAGGGTGTGGACAATATTAGATATAACCAACGAGCTATTATTACACATTACACATCATGCATCCAAATACGCCTTGACAAATTGGTGTGCTTTGAATTAAGGCCGCAATTTTACTAGTTTTTCTAGATGAATCTTTTGTGGGTATGGGGGGGGGGGAGAAATTGGCAAGTTTTATTTGTTTCTGATTTGTTCGCGTTTGGTCGTGAATTGTTTGTTTGATCGTGAATTGTTTGTTCACTGGATAAATGACTTTGTTCACTGGATCAGTACAGTACCCTGTTAGCGGGAGTTGACTATCGGTTTGAGTTTATAGAATGTTACTGTTGCGTTATTGTGCGTGTTGTGAGAAGTAGTCTAATCTTTAATGAAACACACCCTAAATGGCCATTATAGGCTGGGTTTTCGTCAAACCTCGCTTTCTCGGTCTCTCCGAATTACCTGGATTACTCGGTGGATGACGGGATATAGTAAGCCAATTGATCCAGAATCCATTTTCGGCACGGCTGAGGTAATAATTATTATGTGGATTACTCAATAGATGACCGGATGTAATAAACCAATTGATCCAGAATCCATTGAGATAATAATTATTATCCGGATTATTCTGTGGATGACGGGATGTAATAAGCAGCTGGATCCAGAATCCATTTTAGGCACCGCTGAGGCAATAAATATTATCTGGATTACCCGGTGGATGACGGGATGTAATAAACCAATTGATCCAGAATCCATTTTAGACAGGGCTGAGATAATAATTGGGGAGGTCTCTTTAATCCAGTTAATTAAGAATCCGGCTCATTTTGATTCGTCAGCTAAACAACATCCTAGTACAGCGTCTGTAATACGCCGAGATCATGACGTAGTTTAGGGAATTGGCGCGGGATCTGTAAATTACACTTAACAATGGCCTTTTTAATTAGTGACCGACCAGTTAATGACCAACCCATCTCGGCATGGCATCTCTCCCGGCAGTACCCAGTGCTGACGTCAGATCACGTGCCTGTCGCATGACGTTGCCCTGCCTAGCAACTGACCGGCTGGCTTGACAGGCCGGTAAAATGGACGCTACACCACACACATACAATTCTTTCCTCACTGAGTGGTGTTTCATTTCTGGGAGAGAATTAATCACGGACTCGGTAGTCGGACTTAGACCGTACTTTGATTTGGTTATTACCTTGACAAATGGCTGCATGATTGGGTCCCTTTGTTGATGTGAACTGATATTCTTGTCCTAGTGGGAGGTGGGGAGGGAAGAGTTTCTTGTTTAATTCGCCTTGACCCGGGTCACCTTCGTGGGAGTTGACCTTGACCAGAGGACTTCGAATACGAATCATAATTATCATGTCAGTGTTGATACAATTGAATATTTATTCTCTCTCTCTCTCTCTCTCTCTCTCTCTCTCTCTCTATATATATATATATATATATATATATATATATATATATGGTTTCTTCTTGATAATTGTAACTTACTTGTAACGTATATAACTTTGTATTTAAATAAAACTCTTATCGCTATCTATTATTCTTTATAGTTTAAATCAAACTCTTACTTATACAATTTTGGTTAAAAAGGAGCAAATAAAATAAATCTTAAGGTTTTGGTTGGTTACATGTAATTTATGAAACTTTATTTGCAAGGAAATGTGTTTTTACCAATTATTGACTGATGTTTGTTTATTTAGATTGTTTTACCATATGTGCGCACATATATGCAGATATGTATCGTGTCCAGACATGAACGCAGTCGCACAAATAGCGCGCGCACGCGCGTGTGTTTGTGCGTGTGTGTCATTGCTTTTAAATGTATCGTTGTATATATCACAGGTTATAAAAATATTTGGCATCCATAAATTGCAGGATTCTGTAGGATTCTGTGTTTGTCCTCCTCTAAGCTGATTTGTCCTTTATTCCCTAGTATATGATATTAACAGTTTGTTGTCATGACTAATTCCCTAATTATCCTATGTTTAGCTATCTAGCACCGATATCAATTCCACCTGACAATGATAAGCCTTATGATCTACCCTCCAACATCAGGTATTGACTTATAATGGCTGACTGAGTCAGTTGTTGGGTCCGTGCATGGTTAGTGGCCAGTAGTTGGATTCGAACTGAGGCGTTTCCAGTTTCAGGTCTGCTGGCACTTTACCACTGTATCAATTATTAGACCACAATATCAGAGTTCCCACGTGTCCTGGAAAATCTGGAAAATAACGAATTCATTTTCCACGTCCTGGAACTGTCCTTGACATATTACCAAATCAGGAACATATTCTAGACAGTCCAGTCCATCTGGATTAGACAGCTAGATGGGGCGAGGGGGAGGCTGTACCATAAATGTCAATAATCGATCATACAATCAATAAATATGATACGCTTTTTCGCACTAACTTGATTTATTACCTCTAACTCTTCTATACTTTGACCGGAGAAATGGTAATTTTGTCCTGGAAATGTCCTGGAAAATAATATTTCCTTGGCTGTGGGAATCATGCATATAAATATGCATGGCATGTACATCACAAGCTGCTTAAGTAACACACACAGTAGTAGTCATTGTATGTAATATATAAATAATTGTTACCAGTATGTGGTGTCTTACGTATGGCACCATCTTCAAACACGGAACAGCCAAATTGGTATTTCTTTTTCTGTGTTTTGTTTGTTTGTAACTGGTGTGTTTTAAATGTAATCGATTTGTTTACTATCGGGATGTTTATTAGTACAGAGAAATCTTCGAATGGATTAACGGACGACTTCCTTACATCAGGTACAGCAATCATTTAGCGTTTAGTAGACTACAGTGCCAGAAAAGTTTGGTGGATCATTATTGTCTTTACCTTAATGAGGTGATCAAACATGATGACATTAAAATACCCGCAAGGAGGCCAGTGCTTTATTATTTCCGTTGCGTCCTGCATCTCCACGTCGATCAGCTGTGTGACCTTCATCCCTTACGACCATCTCATTTCCGGGTACCTGTGAGGTTGAGGTTTTAAGCGGAGTCACAGTAACCGAGATACATTTGTATGGAAGTGTATACACAGTGTTCTAATAGTTACTTCTGGCATATTATAGCTGGTCTGGTGTGTGTGTGTGTGTGTGTGCGTGTGCGTGCGTGCGCTTGATCGTCATATGTGTGAACAGCGACGATAGCTATTCTTCTATAGCCGACGGTCCACTCAGTCGGTGTATTCTGCCGTATCGGGATCAATCACGATCCATTCACGCTACATGGTGGTCTAAATCAATTGAGAACAATTAGAATTTGTTGCGTGAAGTCCGTCATACAGAGGTGACGGTTGTCACACGATGATAGCTGTCTCGTTGGCTGGATTTTATTTGGTGGGTGGGTGGATGTTTGAGTGCATCGGTGGGTGGATGGATGGATGGGGTTGCTGAAAAGATAGACGGATGTACGGATGGGTACAAACAAACTTGGTGATAAACCGACCGGTCGACAGATGTGTTGTGTAGGTGCGTATTTCGGTCAGCGAACGGGATGGGAGACAGCTGGAATGTGGCCATGACCTAACTGGTAGCGTGGTTAGCCACCGACCCCTAGCACCCGGGTTCGACTCACTTATGTCTGAACGGTGTTTTATTATTATAGATTATTAACCATGTGCGCCG
Source organism: Paralvinella palmiformis (assembly GCA_025642065.1). Lineage (NCBI taxonomy): Eukaryota > Metazoa > Annelida > Polychaeta > Terebellida > Alvinellidae > Paralvinella > Paralvinella palmiformis. The sequence goes on from JAODUP010000239.1 coordinate 220,596, forward strand.
AAGTGGCCGTGAAACAGCCATATTTTACATCTCCTATCATACCTACATAATAACACACGATGTAAATATCAGGAGATATACATGTAGATAGTGTAATACTCCCTTTATCTGTTTGTCTCTATCTATCTACCCCCCCCCCCTATGTACGCGCGCGTGCTCGCTCGCGTTCGTAATGATCACCTGTAGAAATATGATGGTGAGGTTATAGCTTCACAGTTGTTTCCTGAATGTCATCGTTGACCAGGTTAATGTCTGTTGACGTGGTGTTTACCAAGTTACCGGAGACCAATGACCTTGACACATAAACATAAACGAGCGAGCAGTGAATGTAGGATGGTTTAGTTTTCTTCAGACCTCCTCCTTCGTTTGTTTTGTTTAGATGTTCACATTCAGCGAAGAAACCTTTCACGAAAGAAATCTTAAGGAACAGGTTTTCCTTAAAGAATGATGATCCGAGCAAGTATATTCGGTGAATGTTATCAATATAAGGATTAATATTCTAGCATGGATCGTTTGGTCTTGTTTTAATAGTCTTATTTCGTTAACTATTCTAACTAGACAATGTTGAAAAAACGAACGGAAAATGGAGAGAGAAAATGTTTTTTTTTATGGGGTGGGGTCGTTTTATTTTCATAATAACGTCTTCCCCGAAAGAACATTATTGCCGTTGAAAAGTATCACAGAAAGGAATTGTCTTGACTCCTGTCATGAAGATATCCGGTTCTAAAGGCCTCCTTAAACAACTCGTGACGTGGAAATGTTTGCGCTGAAGAAATCTTCCAACTGGCAGCTGTAGTTTAAAGGAAGTTTTCTTCGCAAGAAATCTTCTGCCAAAGAAGTATTGCGGCAAGGAATTTGCACGGTCAGCAAATCATCCGATGAACAAGTACCATTGTATAGAATTGTCACCCCGTAGTGTCCCGAACAGTTCCTCTCTTCCAGACAAAAAACCCTTCGTGTTGGCGTTCTTGGATATGGAACACGTCATCTAACTAGCGAGAGAACGGCGAGAGAACGACGATGTCTGAGTTTCAGTGGCTGTTGTTGTTGTTGTTGTTGATGTTGTTGTTGTTTTGTCGCCGTATCTTTGGAACTAATCTGCCGTGTGCTAACGTGTGTAGTTGAATTATCATCATCATCATCCGACGGGAGTGTGGTTTCTTCTGGCTCCGTATTTAGGCGTTTAGCACTTCAGTGCTGATGGCCTGTTTCGGGTTCTTTCAGCAACGACATGCTTCCGTCCATTGAGCCGTTAATGGGTACACGATAGAACTGAATGGTGGCCCCTTTTTTAGAAGGCTTTCGACGCTCTACTTTGGGGCCTGATGGGTTTTAAGCATCGGGGGGCTAGATGGCGACGTCGCAGAACTGCTTCGGCAGAAATTGTATAGATTAATTATGAGGAGGTGCTATTCGATGGACGTCCGTTTATGAGTTGGTGAATGCTGTCAGCGTGCGATGTTATAGTCGCGTTTTGTGGAGCGTGTGTGGTGTGTATGTTTTTGGTTGCTTGCTGCATTTTGTGATTTGGGGAATGGACATTTAGTTATCGCTGCGTGCGTGCGTGCGTGCGTGCAATTAATGATCCAAGTCAGCCACCCATACACACACACACACACACACACACACACACCCACACACACTATATATATATATATATATATATATATATATATATGCACTGACATAATATGTTTGTCCATGTATATATAGTTTATCAATTCTTAAATCCATCAATCTGGGCATCAGTCGGTGTAACAACTAATCAGTACATCAGTAAATTTGTGCCTTCTTTCATTGACTTGTAACAGAACACTTGGATGGCGCAGTGGGTAGAACATGGCTCTCTAAACCTCCGGGTTGTCCGTTCAAAGCGACTCGTACCTCTGTTTGTGGGATGTTTCTCTGGGCAGTCACCCCTCTGACGAGGCTAAACAACCAAACAACAACAACTTTTGTACCCTTAGATAGTGTTTTTCATCCATGGTGGTCATGTTCATAAGTATTGCCCCCCCCCCCTCTCTCTCTGTGTGTGTGTGTCTCTGACGTCAAGTCGAACTCAGAGCATCATAATACGACACACAAACAGCTGAGAGAAGGAGAGAGATTGTGCTAAATCTGATGGTTAACAGTTGGTTCAATGTGTACCAGACATGGGCTCAGTTCCATTTTGTCAATTCCAATTCCATAAATAGAAAGTTAAGCCGTACCTGACCATATAGCTGGCTCACATACACTGGAGATAAGAGTTATATTCATGAAGTCTCTGGTCATACGTGACACTGACAGTAAGACAAACAAAACATATTAATGATGCTACAGAATAATATAGCTGCCACATTAAGAACCCCCACCACACCGAGAGAGAGAGAGAGAGAGAGAGAGAAGCTATTTGTCTGACTGCATTCATGTCTGGAAATGAGACATACCTGCATATGTGTCCACATATCGTGCGTATGTGCGTTTGTGTGCGCACGCGCCCACTGCCCACAGTATGTGGTTATCCATGGTGACATTATGATACTGAGCTACCGTTTCAAACTAGCTGGATTACAGCCAAGTACTAATTTTCACTCTCAGCGTCTGTACTTACACTCGGACTGTTACCGACCGCAATAATAAATTTTACACCAGGACCTCGATGACCCATTAGACAAGCCTTTAGACCAAGTTTATACCATATCCACAGGTAATCCTCGGCATCACATTTCGAAGTTTCTTAGATTACTGCGGCAGAAGAACCACGAAATAAACACACCAGCCTTTAACTATAGTCGGTCTGTTAATTTATTGATGAAATAAACACACCGCATTTAGGATAATCTGGATATCTAACGAATGACCCTTTTCCCCTAAAAAGGTTTACTTTTGGTCGTGGACTGAACACGGGCTTGAAGTCAAACATTGTTTTTATTGTAAACCAATATTTAAAAATGGTAACATATATACTTAAATTTGTTTATTTTCTCTTACTGATGATGCATGCTTTAAGTACTATCTCTAAACCTGTTGGTGTCCATCAGGTGCCATGCAGGTCCTCCGTAAATAATGTGCACACTCAGTGTATGTGTAGATGATAAATAGCTCAACTGCCATGTTACTCATTTCTATTTACAGACACACCCATTGCCAGATGTGTCACCTGCAGTTGTATTACACACAACTGTCTGTCATTTGCCACCATAACTTATATTATATATATATATATATATATATATATATATATATATATATATATATGTTTTATATATATATATATATATATATATATATATATATATATACATATATTGTCTGTATGTATGTATTTAATAAATGTCTTCTCTCTCTCTCTCTCTGTCCAGGTGTTACTCAGGACCTCATAGATGAGACTCGCCTGTCCACCGAACATAAGATGTTGAACGACTTGAAGCAATTGGCTGATGGTGAGGAAGATCTGGAGTTTAAAGGCAGATCAGGGGAGACACCTGTAAGTTTTATCACTGAATGAGTGAATTAACTCATTAACGACATTAACTTAACATTTCAAGTCCGTCTAATTGTTGATTAATTAGACAATGATGGCAGGGGGAGGTTTTTATAAACTGGCTATTCACTAGTCTATATAATTGCTGTTATTTTTCATATTTAAGGTAAAACGTGGAAGTTTTTGAAATAAATTGTTTTGACCTGATTGATTAGAATTTTAGTTTATCGAGAGCTAATTAATTCAATATCGAATTTCTAGTATATTATGTTTATTCTCTTGTATATATTGGGCATCCAATCTTCTGCTTCCCGCAGCATTTTGTAACCATATCTGTAACATGACTTCAATATTATTTAAAATTCACAACTAACATTATCATAACCATTTATCATACTTTCTATGACCATCCTGTCTCTTTCTGGTTAAAATTCGACAGCGGCCTGGCATTATCTAGTCTATTCTCACCTGCTGTGAATTAGATTTAAGCACACTTATGAAAATTGTGTTATCATGATCTCTGTATTATTATAAATACTTTTGTTGTTGTTATTGTTATTAATTATATGGATGTGATTTTTTCCAGCTTTTCCTAAATTTGAGGGATTTTTAAGGACAGTTTGAGCCACCTGAGGCATGCTTTATTTAAATCGTCAGATAATTTTAATCTTTTTTTTCGTTTCCTTTCTGGTGCCAGCTACACATAGCAGCTGCCAATGGTTACATACAGGTGGCTGAGTTCCTGCTAGATCATCATGTACAGGTGGATGTTACAGACGACGATACCTGGCAGCCGATACACGCTGCAGCGTGTTGGGGACATGTAAGTAAATAATATGAATGCTGACTGGTCACACTCATAACATGGATTAATTGTATTCGTATCTGTGTGTGGGTGGGGGGGGGGTGCATATGATTCATTTACCATATATGGCTAATAAACGGACAGACACATTCAAAGATGACTTTAACGTTCTCTCTATTCAAATCGATACAAGCTAATGTAAACACTGATTAAAACAGATAATCCTGTTATCAGGTCAAGAGAAATCTTTAAAATAATAACAGAAACTAGAAAAGAAGACAAAAAATTAAAGACACCTAGTCAATACACATATACTGATTAATAATGGAGTATATATATATATATATATATATATGTATATATATTAAATTTGTTATTTACAATTAATCCCATTCAGCCTAACATTCAACAAAAGTTTTGATGGCAAACTCTGGAACTAGAATTGTTTTAAACTTCTGCTCGTTTTATTTTACTTTTTATTGAGGCACACTCATCTATGAGTATTGTTGAAAACTAGTTTTATGTTTCAGTCCACTATAACTCTGGAGAAGGCCGATATCTGTGTTTGTGGGATTCGATTCCCTTCACAATCGCCCCTCTGCCAATACGTTCCAGACTAATCAATTCAATTCAACTCGACTGACTAAACAATAACATCTTTATCATGTCTGATAGAGCTTTAATTGGTCCGTGTGTTGAGTAATTTTTCCGTTCAGGATCTTCATAATCATTCCTATATGACTCATTTTCAGATTAAGATTTTTCAGATTTAATTTAGTTCTGTTCGATAATTTGTAGCTGGCTTTGCTAGAGCTGCTTGTTCAGAATGGAGCTGACCTTGAAGCCAAAACGAAGAATGGTGAAACCCCACTTGGTAAGCGAAACAATTGCTATTTTATTCTGTGATACTGCACAATTAAATATTAGCTCATTATAGAAAAAATTTAATGGCTTGCCTATGTTGATAATTTTTTTATTATTATATGTAATATGAAGAGCTATATTTACAAGAATCCACCCTTTTACAAATCAAATTCAGTCATAAAAAGAAATGTCTTTTCTGCTGATCAATTTTTTTTATAAGCACCTGCATGCCATTCTGACTAGCATATTCATGAACATGAGCATGCGAAATGGTTGTGGCCATAAATGATTATCTGAAATATGAAATAAATGTTGGAAAAATAAACAGTAAAACCAACATGTTTATCATCTGGATGCGGTTCATACCCATCTGTAGGGATACCTAATCTGAGTGGAATAAGCAACAATATAAGTAGTTTGAGTGCTAGATTACAAGCTGAGATATCAGTTTTTCATTTGCTTATGGATCAACTCAGCCATAAACAGATGTCTGATTGATCGATCAATGGTGGACTTTACATCTATAATGCCTCCGTTATCTAGTGATAGCCTGTTGGACCACAGATCACTATGACACGTGTCCGAATTTCGGCGTGGGCATATCTGAAGGTTGTTTCATCCTTGAATTCGCCTCATTACCTTTGCAGGTCGCTTGGCCCATTTAGCCTACCAAAGTGCACCAAAGTGGCCGTAAAACATCACTCATCATTATTTGGAACAGAGGCCGAAGATTTATACCATAAAAATTATTAAAACAAACATGAACCATCAATGTCATTTATTTTGTCTCCCAGACATCTGCGAAGATCCCGAGGTGAGACAACGAATCACGGAACTCCGAGATGAAATTAAATCCCATCGCGCTAGCAGGTCACACGATCTGAGAAGAAGACGGAGTCAGAACTCACGCAGGTATGTAACCGCTGTCAGCCGATGATGTCTGACAGTACGTCATAAGTAACCGTAGATAAGGCCCATAATTCTAACGTGATAATTTAATTGTAGACCGTTGTGCAATGGATGATTGATTCGTATTTGTTGTCCAAGTGTCTAGGTGTGTCATATGTTTGTTTGATTATTTTGCTGGATGTCTCCCCCTCCCCACCATTGTTTTAAACGGTCTGTTTCAGTAACGGATTAACTCGCATGCAGCTATACAAGATTAACATCGCCTAAATTTAAAACCCATTACACCTTCATGCGTAGTGTACTAGCATAACTGACATATATAAATATCTTAAGAAATAAGCCATTTCATCTCTGTGCCTTAATGTGCTGATCAGATTTTATCACCCGTCTGGTAAAAGCATTAAAAATCTGCTGAGCACTGCGTCGGGGAAACTACCCCTTGCTATTGAAAGAAACGAGAGCCTCATCCGATTTCTGATTCTAAATACGAAACAAAATATTGATTTCTTCCAGTATACATTCTTTTTTGAGATGTAGCTAATGGTTGCCCCTTTTTCCTTCAGAAATTGCATCTACGTAATGTGAAAAAAAATTATTGACAGGCTCATTCATTCTGTTTTTGCTGGTTGTAAAGGTTTTCTCTGGGATAAAGAATTATGTTTCTTGTGAAAACAATTGTCCGCTCATCCCGAGAGAATCGTAACAGTTTCATTACGTACGAAAAAAGTGTCGGCGTCGTCTTATTTTCACGGGAATTATGAGATTCCTTTTTTCTTGTACTGTGTGGAGTACATTAGACAAGAAATTTCTTCCCTGCGATCGGTTAAATCGCCGCTTAATTCTGTAATTGCTGGGATGGAATTAACATATTTTTCGTAATCAAGCGGCTGCACATCACTAATGCTAAACACTAATTGCTACGGTGTCCAATAATGCCGGCAGTCATCAGATGAAGACAGCAACCACGATTCCTATGCTTTACCTACTGATTGTAATGACTGATGTATCCGTTTAACACAGCAGCGGTTGTTATCCTTTTTGTTTCACTTCAGCAGCCAGTACCAGGCCTTTGAGCGAACACTGTAAATATCATCGTTTTTCTAGAAAGCAGTGATGTTTGTTAGAGTTGTCACTTCCACAATACCATCTATACAATCTGTTCTTGTCTCACTTCACATTGCACCTCGACGCGGGGTTCCTAACCGTTCTGGAGATCTGGGCGAATCTTGAAAATTAGTTTGAATTCGGACAACAAATATTCAGGAATTTGGCAAAAATCAGTTTGTAGTTTTTGCCAGTTTAATTTTTAGGTTTATGTTGTGTGAATATTACATACCTTCAAACAGTTAACAAATGTGTTTATTCTGTACATGCCTACACACACACACACACACACACAACACACACACACACACACACACACACACACACATACATACATACATACATTGATACATACATGTCAGACAAATAGATAGACATATGTGCTTGCACAAGTGTACACACACACACACAGGCATACACACACACACACACACAGGCATACACACACATATATATGCACACTCACTCACTACACACACACACACATATATATATATATATATATATATATATATATGCACACACACACACATATGTACCTCATAATTTAAAATCCTAAAGTCAAGATAATTCTTACAGAATTCTAGAAATTTCTCCTGAATCATAGGAACCCTGTTATGATATCAGATCTGTGCTGATACACTGACTGGTACATGTTCTGTGCAGATTATGCTGTGATTTCTGAATCATCCTGTCTAGATAGGTCTAGCTATAGCATCGAGGAACTGCTTTTTAGGAAGCGTGTGTCTTTGAATGTCTCAGAAAGCTTTCGTGCACTTCTCACTCTATTTTGTAGATCTCTCAACTTCAGCCATCACTTACTAATGACCGTGTTTTGGCGGTAGGTGAATACGTTGAATTAATTACATCGCACACCCGAGGTGCATCTGGCCCCAGACCCTGACCTTGTGATATTAAATTCCTGTTTGTGGTGCATGACCTCTCCAGTATGCAATATTTAACATCCAAAAAACGTGTCGCCATGTATCGCTTGACCTTCGGTGGACGGGGTGTGACTATCAGTGGCCCTTTTTGTGCTAGAAGCGTCTTCTATTAGCCGCGTTTCACTGAACAGACTCGTCTTTTTGCCCTTTATCTGAATAAATTCTCATTTTAAGGCTTATGGGCGCCTCCATGGTCTAATGGTAGCGTGTTGAATCACAGATCACTACCACCTGTGTTCGAATCTCGGCGTGGTCATATCTAAAGGGTGTTTCATCTTTGACGTCGCTTTGTAACCTTTGGAGGTCGCTCAGCCCATTTAGCCTACCATGTGCACAAAAGTGGCCATAAAATATCAATTATCATCATCTTGTAATGCTTACAGTTTCATGAAACTAACTACCTCTAATTATTTTATTAATAATCAGACAAATTATTTCTGCTCTATTTCTCATCTAATAATGCAATTATCTAATAATAATGATAACAGATGGCTCACATTAATACCCATCTAGCAAATGTCCGTATAGCCGCAGACAGTAAAGAGCCCTACTCCTCCAGCCAGTGTTTCATTTTATACTCCCCAGGTGGAAGCACAGTGTATGATCCAGCCTTTTATATATATATATCTATCTTAAATTGTTGTTGTGTTTACACTTGCAGTGGACAGGCACACTATAGTTCGAATTCATCATTAGCAGATAAAGTCAGGTCAGCAAGCACAGTGTGCCCTTGTCCGTGTTCATTGTTAACAGGATTGTATTTATTTTGCCAATAACACACATTCACTAACACCTCATTCATGGTTCTGGATGTAGATATTGCGTGCCGGGATGCTTTTTCACCGAAAATGGGATACCATTGGGGAAATGTCTCACCAGATGGCGCTGTTGTGCTACTATGTTTTAGCTGGCAGCTCACGACGTGGATTATGAGGGAAGATTTGTTTGGTTATTGTTTGGTGCTCCTAAATTATATCAGATGTTGAATCACAGATCACTACCACCTGTGTTCGAATCTCGACCAGTAGCTCACTTGTACATTCTGGCACTCATTGTAAAAGAATGGGGTAATAATAAAGTTAATTAAAGGTTCACACACACACACACGCACACACACACACACACATATTTGTGACCTATCTAAGTGGAAAGCTGTATTTAAACAAATTATTATCCAAAATATTTATAACCTACATTTAGAAGATTCCGTTGCTTGATACCTCCATTAATACGTGTACATTTTATATTTTTGCGGGTGCTTCATTTTAAGCCTTTTAGCTATTCTCTTTCACTCTCTCTCTCTCTCTCTGTATTGTGTCAGTTACATATACATCTTTGTGATGTGTTTGGTGAAAGTTTGAGGGACTTAGGCTCGTTGTTTGTGCATTCGGTCAGCAAACGCGACCTAAAATGTGAGAAATTTCCCTCGAGCCACATTCTTCCTATTTGAAGCATGAACGAAGATGATTTCAACTTGGGACTGAAAGACAGACTTTGTTAGAGTAAACAAACACGGATCAAAAGAGGGAGGGGAAATCGTCTGTTCCTCACGTTTTATGGCAAGTTTGATGTAATCAAATTCAAAATTCATATAACATCCGTTTAGGGAGTACCTCACGTTCTACTGAGTGCCAAAAACGGATAGTAAAATAGATTGAGCACGAAATCTAGGTTTGCCAAAACTCGGTAAATCCGTATAGTCTAAATTGTGGAATATAATTATTTACCATTTTGCAGTAAGTATGCAGATTTGTAATTACCGGTATCCAGTGGCATAATAATGTGACATAAAGTATACCATTTCCTGATTAAGAAATTCACAGCATTTTGGAGACCTAATACTATACTAATGTTTATTCGTGTGTTTCCAGTTTCTCGCACTCAAATCATATTTCTGGCCCAACGCTTTGTCTAACTGCAGTTTTGTAGGTGGATTTGAGGAGATTAGGGATTTGGGAAAATTCAAACTGCCAACAAACAATAGATTGGGTACAAATAACGTAATGGTGTCTTACCACCATATACCGGATCAATTCCAAGATACCTCATGGTAGTGAAATGTTCAAAGTGAAAATAATTCAGTTTTATCGAAGAAAAGCTAAACATTTGGGGTTGATTGACTTCGGGTTATGTAACGTAACGTTTGGAGTTACTGTGGCTTCTTATTTTGTCTTCTTAAAAAAAATGTATATTTTAAAATAATCTTTGTTATTCACGATGGTCATATCTATATTTGTGTCCATGAATGTTTCATTCAATAGACCTTTTCATGATACGCTACTGTAATTATGTGTATGCATAAATGATGATCGTTCCATTGACATCCAGAACCTGTTTATTAACATTCTGCTATAACAACAGTAGAACTTTAATATCGGAGTTAGACTAACACAGTACGCTGGTTGGTGGTTTTCGATCAATTGATGGCAGCATCTTAATATAGAGTCAGTGCAACTCGAGGCTGCTAGTTGCTGGAGACCAGTTGTGAGGATAATAACATCATGGTGGAGGTGCCCATGTCTGTGTGTTTTGTTTTGTGTGTGTTTTGTTTGAGAGAGAGTGTGTGTGTGTGTTTCTGTGTGTGTGTGTGTGTGTGTGTGTGTGCGTGTGTATGCGCATGCGCATACGTGAATTTTTTTTTGTGCCAGCTATATTTTCAATAGTATCATTAATACTATGTGTTACGTCTGTCTTACTCTTGGTGTCATTAATGATCAGACACTTCATGAATGTAACTCTTACCTCCCATTAATATGTATTTTCTTCACTGACCTCTGCATGTTGTAACATTTACCATTACCATATAAGTGCATGAAAACAGTACGCAGACAACATTACTATTCTGTATGGATGAAAAGAAATATTCTGGATTCAGTCCCCCTGTTAATTGTCCAGAAGTTGTAATACTGATTTCAGGGATTTGTGCCAGTGCCTTTTCCCACTGCTAAAAACATTAGTCATACACCTGCACACACACACACACACACACACACACACACACACACACACACAAGCAAGCACTTATTCATGCACACAAACACATGTCATCTTGTCATATATTAATTCTTTCTTCAGTTCCTTTCAGAGGTCTGATTTGGTAACATTTCTCCGTGCAGCCAATAACAAGTTCGGAAAATATATTTTGTTCAGAAAGACACCGAGTTCACAGTTGTCTGGGTCTGTAATTCTGCTATAGCTGAGAAAGATATGTAGGGTTTTTCGACCTAGTAGCTTTGAAACTGGAAACATGTGCACAGCTCCTAGATAAGATTCCTGTTCTCTTTTATAGATTTGTGTTGACCTTGTTCTGATGTTGACCTCATTCTGATGTTGACCTCGTTCTGATGTTGACCTTGTTCTGATGTTGACCTTGTTCTGATGTTAACTGCTCTTCTGATATATATGCTGTTGTTTTAGTGTTTGGCTCTCTGGCCATGTTATCATCAGGCTACTGGCATTATCTGTTCCTATATATCTTTGCTTTTATAGTTTGTTGTCTTTTCTCTTATTGTTTATATCATACTCTATATATATATATATATATATATATATATATATATATATATATATATATATATATATATATATATATATATATATACAATGTACACACACAAACTGTATAATATATATACACACACACATACAAACTCTCAGATGAACACATGTACATGCCTGCCAATGCCTGCACACACATACACACATGTGCACATTTACACACACAGGCACACACGTATGGATTTATCCATTTTGGTGTATGGTATCATGATTGCATGTCACCAGGCTTATGCATGGTTACTTTTATTACACTAGCTTGATTAGATCTAATTCTAACTGTAACAGGTCTAGATTGTGATAAATGTGTCACTCCATATTGTGTCTCTACGACACTCTTGTGTAAAAACCTCGTAAAATATATTTTCATTGTAGCATGCGGTTTTTTTCTCATTCACCGGTGTTAGCCTCTTTGATGTCATAATTCACATTTATTCCTACAGCGCCTCGATCCGGAGGACGAGCATGCGTGAGAAGACACCAATAGCACTGAAGGAGGCTCGGGAGGAGGCCCAACGACTCCGCGAGTCGGCAGGCTCCGCCGACGAGGAATTCGAGGAAGAGGACCACAATGCCGCACAAAACAAGCAAACTGCTAATAGTATGAGCATGAATATATTCATAGTGAGTAATGGCTGGATCATTCATATGTAGGCTGTAGCGGAAGATGAACATTATGGTTTAAGTGTCACTGTACGTCTATATTCACGAGTGTACTGTTTATTCACCAGATCATCGCTCAACCGGTGGCATGATTGTGGTGGTGATCCTTAACAGCAGGGTTCAAACCATGGGCATTTAATCTTTCCCTTCACATCTACATCTTTTGCGATTCATTTAGAGCACCAAGTGCTCTGAAAAAGACAAGAAAAAACAACTTAATTTTCATTCATAAAATACCAACAAATGGTGATAATGTTAACAAATGAGATGAACTATGAAGGTTGTCATTTGGTGATTTTTATGGGCCTTATTTTCAGGAATTACTCGGGGGTTTCTTGATTTTTATGTTTTTTTTAAATTTAAACTGACTTGTGAGATTCTAAGTGTTATGATAGGAAAATAAAAGATGACATGAAATGATTTTGGTTCCAAATTATCATCAACCTCTATTTCCTCACCGCGGGATTGCAACCCTTATCATTGTGTTCAGCTCGGGTTATTATAAATATGCATGGTTGTTGATTTTCTATTTGTAGTTAGTATTTATGAAGTAGACAGTTATAATGATGAACTGGTCATGGCTGCTTCCATTATGCCATGACATGTATTGATTAAAATCAGACCTATTGATTAAAGACCATTTTAGCACGTATCATGGATCCCAGCCATTAAGCCGATACTTTGAGTACATCTTATTATCCATATTTTTGGAGGTCAGCTTAATGGCCGGTGCTCTTTCAGTGTCAAGAAATTCAGTAATCGGGAGAAGAAATTTCAGCTCGATCTAGATGCAAACGGACATCAATCGTCATTTTGATCTAAACTCATGCAGTCATGGAGTGAAAATAGAAGTTAAACAAGTTCATGATAATGAATGATGGCTTTATAACAAAAATCAATGATCATATGTAGAATTATCTGATTTTTGTAAATTATGGATAAATGTTGTTGGACTAGGTAGTGCATTTCACGACTTTCAATTTAAAGGTAGCATCAGTAATGTGACAACTCATACCCAAGACATCCCATACCCAAGAGAGTCGTATCTCATTCATTTGTCCGTTTAGACATACATCCTGTTTTCGTAGACGAGCGTGTTTGTCCCACTTTATCGTTGTGGTAATAATATATGATTATTGAATACAAAAAAAAGTTCAATTTAAATAAAAGCAATTATTTCACAATGCAATTTCGTCTTTTAAATATTTTTCATGGTTGGCATGGTTCACTTTCTGGTTCGATTATGTTTCTTTGCTATTTTATGTGTTCAAAACTTTTGCTATCATCTAAAAATACTGCCGGGAAGAGTTCAGAATATTTGGTCGGCTTAATGAAATCGTGATATTTTAGGCTTAAAATATGACGTCGGCTTAATGGCTGGGACCTACGGTATTTTTTTTTCTTCTGGGCATTGCCGTGCTGAAATCCTGACATCATATGTGAAATTGGTTCCCTTGTCAAGTGGAGTACACCAGATTTGTTTTCCTTTCATTACAGCTCACCTTATCTATGGAATTTGTTGACACGTTTTATTTGTTTCCCTTCACGGTTAAGGTTTCTCTTGCTGCTAATTGTGGCAGTTATGAATTTCAATAAAAACCAAACCTTAGGCTTTTATGTGACGGAATTTGATCTAAATAGATTATTTGAATATTTGATCTTACTCATATCTCTAACAAATTTGTGTTTGTGGGACTCAGCAAATTTTCTAAGGAATTGCCCTCTCGGCCATATGTACTAGGGGGGACCAGTACTGAGGCAAAACAAACAAACCAACCAATCAGTCAACTAATGGACTATAAGCACTGGTATTGTTAAAAACAATTCAAATGGAGGTTTCAGATGTGGCAGTATTTCAATTTTCCTCCAACCTTTCAATGTTGCGTTTGTTTTATATGTCTCCTCATGCTACGTTTCAGCCAGTGGAAGAGGACTCTCCGGACAAAGATATCAACAACATACAGCTACATCTTACTGACAACAACAGCAACAAGACACAAACCAGCAGAGACAGTTCTCCCGAACGTGAAGAAGTACCGAGCATACCGTCGTCACACCATGCCGTTATCAAAACTGATGCGAAACAAGCAGAACCGGTGCCAGCACCTTCGGCGACCATGCTTTCGAGTGATCAGGGGGTGGCGACGGCTCTCCCGAGTAAAGATGCCGATGATGCGACGGGGACGAACACTGCCGCCGTGGTGCCGTCGGCAACTTCTAACCAATCTACAGCGTCTTCCACTGCTGTGACTTCGGAGGCCAAGTCCAGCTCAGCCAATCAGAAATCAGAGCCAGTGTGCGTGGGCGATAAGAAGGGTCCGCAGGCTGCACTGTCCCATGCTCATTCGGAGGAGAGCCTGAACACGCCGCCTTCGGGAACGCTCGCCGATCTGAAGAAGTACCGTGCACAGCGTCTCCAGGAGAACATACGCAACAAGGACAACGTCAGCATCCATTCATTTGCTGACGAGCACACCTCGCAAAACCACAGCGACACCGAGAACAGTCTGTTGACGGCGCCATCTAATGGCCAGAACAAGACCACTCATAATGGGATACAGTATAAAAATACATACTACATCACAGAAGAGAGGCCGAAGCACAAGTTCACGGCCAGCAACACTGAGATTATTGGCGAAGACAACAAGACGGGCTGTTGTGTTATCCTATGAGAGTTGATCTACAGGTCCTGGTGTGTTTATGTGGATCGGTGGATGCGTGTGTGTGTGTGGGGGGGGGGTGCATCCATGCAAGTACACACATGTGTACACTGTATGTGCTTATTTGTATCCTGTTTTTACAGTGTTTAAAATATTCTGTTTTGGCTTGACAGCTATAAACACTGTACATACATACATACATATGTGTGTGTGTGTGTGTGTGTGTATATATATATATATATATATATATATATATATATATGTATGACACACAGACACACAAACCTGTTTGCTTGTATTTAGCTGTTTGCCTTGGCTCAAGCAAACTAAGCAATGTCTCATCATGAGATTTCATCTGAGAATCACATCACCTGCATTAAAATAGTTGCTGCACATGTTATCTGATGAAGCCCACTACGCATGTAGAAACAGTGCTATAAATTAAAACATCACATGTTCAATGGTCTTATGAATAATAGTGATCGGTCTGTTATATAAGCCACTCTACATTGGAATTCATGAATCATCGTGGTTTAAGATCTTCATTTTAAGCTCTGTCATGTGTGGTTTGGATGTCCGAACCCCATACATGGCTTTTTCAAATGTGAACAGTGATTGCATAATTACATGTTGCAGAGATATCCAGCTCTGCTGTTATTAAAACCGCCCTAAAAACCATTAGTGATGACTCAACCGATGATGATGATGATATAGGTATGCCCGTCTTCGATAAAGTGTTTACTGTGACACTGTGGCAATGCATGCATTCATATAAATGGGAGACACCAGTTAAGATACCTCGTTGTCAACTTCAGTTCGAGCAACAACAGTTCGGGCAAACAGTAATGTTCCAACAGTAAGGTTTAGATGGTTATTGTTGTGCATCAGGCTTGCCTACCTAGCTGTCATACATAGGACAGCAATGTGTTTCAGATTAAGTAATTCCATTCTACTCATTCCGTGCATGTCGGTTAGATTATTATTATTACTGTTATATTCAGATAGTTTTTATGTTCAGTTGCTCAGTGCGTTCGTCTCTAGGTAAGCCTTGCTGATGAACATTCCACAATTATAGGTTTTTGCCAGCCATCCACACGTGGTGCACCGTATACGAAAGCATGTGGCCAACAGCAGTGAATTGATTCTGTTGTTGTTGTTAATGTTGTTGTTCAAATTTTAGGAAAGAAAACTATATTTTATTCTATTCACAGGAAATGTGTGAAAAATTTTGTATATCGTGGTAGTTTGTTTATATATTGCTAAAGACGTTTGTGATACCTTCTTGTACACACAATGTATCATTATTAACCATGTTATAGCAGATTGTATATATATATATATATATATATAAAACACAGGGCAACCCCTAGAGGGATGGGGTGCATGGAAAAATATCCAGGTAATGTCGGGTCACAGAACCTCCTATACATGTACAACTATTTTAACAAAGCTGGACACTGTGCCCTCCCCCTGGTAGGGGTGCCCTGGATAGTTGTGCCAATTCGCCAAACTCAAAGGATTGGCCTGCATACACACAGGCATATATAATTATGATATGGCCAGTTGCATCTTCTTTTTGCGGGGGGGGTGGAGTGCGAGAAAGGGTTATATTGCTTTATAATTGCTGACCATAAACTAATGCTATCTTTCCTCTATCAGTAACAGTATGATGGTTTTTGTTTCACTAATCTGATAATCAGAATTCATCAATGCTAATTGTCAATAATTTGTAGTATAATTATTTTAAAAAAAAAACAAAGTTTAATCTCTTACAGTTATCAGAATTTGTTCGTGCTTCTAAATAACGCACTTCCGTCTCATCTCGGGATCCTAGTTGCATTCTATTGTTATTTCCCTTTTGTTTTGCCCAACCTTCAGTATTAATAATTAATTGTTGTTCCTATTGCACATTTTGGATACTTATTTTGGTGACGTAAGACACGTTACATGATCTTTAAAGTTTTGTTTTGCTTCTGAATAGACACTAATCACCGACAGACAGAGTACATATTCGTGTCCGTGCTCCCTCCCATGTTTGATTTCCTAATGACACGAGTGGGATATGAGAAAATGGGTGACGTTCGTCATAACTCGTGTCGTCGACTAACCACACATCAAAGGTTATATATATATATATATATATATAATACACCTATGCTATCGATGCGTATTTACAGTGTTCGATGTGGGTTTTGTACAATTGGCTCCTTCGCAGCTGTTTACAAAATCAGTATGTTATGTGTATTTATTCCATGAAATACCCATAAGACATTTGTAAATAATTGAACCTCGTGCTTTCATCACTTCATCAGGTCAGGTGATATTAGCAGTGTCCGCCTGCAGAGAAGATCCGTATTGTGTCGTGTGAGGATATCGAATGCCGAAGCCACCGGCCGAGACGTAACGTCCAGTGGTGGCAGATAGGGGGGTGGGGGGGGGGGGTTGACAGCTAGCAAATCTATGACAAAGAGAACTTACCCGATATGTTATTCCTTGTAAATAATAATGTGCTACGAGTGTACACTAACCTTGTTGTCTGTCTGTATGTGCGTGTGTGCACGTGTTTGATTCGCAAAATTAATTTTACCGCTGTTTGCTTGGGGTTGTACGTGTATTAAGGACACTGTCTCCGTCAAATTGCCCTAGGTTCCCCCCCCCCACCAACAGTCAATGATATTGTCAGTCAATCAGCGTTATGACAGATGTATTCTTTGATATTGATCCAGGCGACTGGATATTGTCCACACTATCCGGATGTTATAAGTGGATCCGGTTGCTTGACAAATGGATATGAGAAACGTTCCTTTTTTTGCATTGCGTAGCCATTTCTGAGTGATTTCACTTTCCTTTCACTGTTGGTTCATCATTCCATAGGATACCCCAAATAGTATACAGATAGACATGCATGCATTCCGTTTTTCTCCACAATATATATATATATATATATATATATATTAATTCATCTCCACGGCGAATAATATAGTCATCTTAACTTAGCCATCTCGTCTACTGGTGTAAATCATCCAGGTGCCTTAAGGATAGTGTAATATTTATGACGAGTTGCCGTTTTGGTCCACCCACCCACAGGTGGTAGAGAGGCCGCCGTTCTCCACTATAGTGCTTCTGTTACGCTATCCGGTTTAGTAAATCAGATAGTAGACTTTGTAATACTAATGCCAACCAGATCTAATGACCACAGAATATAAATTCTGATATAATCCACTGCATAGTAGCTTCTCATGAAATAAATATCCCAGTCCTATGATTTTTGTCTTGTGTGCAATTTCACTTGAGGGGGGTGAGTTGTCCTGGGGGAATGTTTTCGCCCTGGATTATGTCTTAAAGGGATTGTTTGCTCACGCCATTATGTCCAGGTGCCTACTGTCGGTGATATTAATAGGCATGACATCAGAAATGGTCTCGAACAGAAATAAACATTCATTTTGTAGACTGTTAAAATGAGTCTTTTTTTTGGTTTTAACGTATGCACGTTCCAAATAAGTAATGTTCTGGCGAGGTTTATGTGGCTGATTGACGAGGTTAAAGCTGTGATAGATAATTGTTTGTTTGTTTATAAATCATCGAGTGTCTTCTTATACCGCTAAAACGCGAACAGGTCAGTATTGTGTGACATTCCTTCGGCTGGTTGTGAGATGACCGCGCGCAATGTTCGGTAGGCAACACGCGCACATACACACTTAGCAGGCGCAAACAAGCTTTGAAATGGATGTGCCCATTCTGGATAGATCACTGCTTCAAATATGCAGGTCACGGTTCGAATCCCAGTTATGCGTGTGTGTGTTGTTTCTCTTGGGATTAGCTCCTCGGTCAAATTTTATGGATGGCATTAGCGCTAAGACTACACAAATGAAATACACACTCGTACATACATACATACATACATACATACATGCATACACACACATACATACATATACACACACACACACACACACACACACACACGGAGAGGGGGATAGATGAGAGAGAACACACTCATCCGTAAATTATATTAATGTTTCGTATCAGTAGATTGGACATGGGGGGAGGGGAGGGGGGGGGACGACACTGATTGGGTGATTTCAGATTCTTTCAGTCTTACATTATTTGACATTCTGTGAAGGTTGTGTAACACCAAATATTTATACCGCTAAAACGTAACCCTGCGCGTGTCCGTGTGCATGTTCGTGTGTTTGTGTGTGTGTGTGTGTGTGTGTGTGTGGCTTTGTTTAGAGAACTACAGAATACCTTTGTATGGTGGACCATAAAGAGCCCCACATCCTGTAAAGACGGCAACCGTAATTACTATATATCAATATCAACATTATATGCTGTACGTAACATGTGTGCAAATCTTTTTATGATTTTCTATGACTTGTTACCAGAAAATAAATGCATCGTTTAACACTGTTCATTTTGGTTCGTTTTGTTCGATAAACCTTCGAACCGTTTACATCACACTGCGTTAAGTATATATTGTCGCGATGGCTCCGTGTCGGCCTTCAGTCTAACAGAAATCACGCCCGATACGTTACTAAGTTGGTAGTATGTCGTGTTCTTTTTACAGGGTATAAGTTGGATTATTTGTCGCTGCTAGACGGAAATCAACACGACAGTCACTAATTCGGCGCAGTTATTGCGATCAACCGAAGCTAATGTTTTCCCATACCCGTTGGAATCAGTTTGGCGACATTTGCCGTCATGTACCCTATCGGGTGTCGCGTGTATACGTATGCTATATATTCACAACTAATTAAAATTGATACCACGTGTCGTTCGTATAATCACGAGTTGTGTATATTCGCGTATAAATAAATTGCGGAATAAGGTAATAAAACGTTCCCGGAATATCGGGGACTTGGTAGAATAACCTTGATCGTCGAATGAAGGCATTATGTCGTGTTCTGTGATGGTCGTTATGTCGTGGAGGCTGTGGATAGAGATACCTGTAGAGGCCTTGGATTGAGTATAATAATGGGCCAGGGATGAATCAACCGCTTGACAAGACATGGCCGTAACTAGACAGAAACACTTAATCGGAGCGAGGCAAACACATTTGTGCGAAGGGGGGGGGGGACACCTAAGGCCCCCAGAAGCTCTGACTTGAAAGACGGAAAATCCTCGATTCTAGCTATTTCCTGTCATTTTTTTCCTAGTTCAGTAATCATAAGTTTTATTATTTAATTTTCGCATTTTCTACTTTACCAGACAGGAGGGAGTATTTAGACATCCGTGTACACAAGAAATGCACTAAACTAACATCAGAAGAATTAAAAACATTTGCATTAATGTCTCTCTAGTAACACTTAAGAATAATTATATCCTATCCTAGAGCCAGCTATATTGTTGAGTGAAAAAACGGTGCCATTTTCTATTCACTTTCTGCACTTTTTGGCCTTATATGAGCCTTTTTGATGGTGCTATAAGAGGCTAATAAACCCAGAAATGAGATCAGAGAAATACACTATTTACTGTCACTTTCTGTGATGACGGAGACCACGTGGTGCAAAAACATTCAATTAAATGCACCACTGCAGGGCAAAAGAATGTCGGTGACTTGAGACGATTTTTGTATCATTAGACATAATAATATTTTATATAGCGCTTTATTAAACCGAAATTGCTCTAAGGCGCTTTACATTTAAAACATAATTAAACATATTTTGAGCTCATATAGATCAAATACATTTAATACATAATAAACCGGTTTAAAATAATAAATAAGCCAATTTAAATAAATGGGTGTTAAGAACCTTACAAAATATGTCTTACTCGCTGCGAGTTTAATGTGGTTTGGCAACTCGTTCCACAGCCTGGGAGCTGATGCTCGGAAGGATTTCTCTCCGTACATTGCTGTGTACCCACAAAAGTGAATAGGACTCAGATAGGAGCATTCTCACTGGTATATATTTTTCTATCAGATCACTTAGATACAATGTTGCTGTTCCATTCAGTACTTTGAACGTAAGAAACATGACCTTGTACAATAATCTGAAACGTACAGGAAGCGAGTGCAGCTGGAATAAAACTGGTGTTATATGTTCCCTGTAGGCGGTTTGTCAGAGAGAGGGTGATATTATATAACAATGCATTGCGATAGTCCAATCAGGAAATAATAACGGCTTGGACTGAAGTCTTGCATGTCTCCTCATTTATGTGTTTACGAATAAGTCCCATATTTCTTATTTGATAATAACAGGACCTACATATAGAATTCACTTGCTTCTCGATTCCTAGAGTATTATCTAATATAAGCCCTAGATTTCTTACAGACATGGAAGAATTTATCTAACTGGATCCTACCTTAATGAGAAAACAATTAATTCTGTGTTGTCCTTATTCAATTTCAGCATGTTGTTTGTTCATCCAAGTACTTATGTCTGCAATATAAGCTTCAATTGAAGATGAAATAGCTCATTGATCACATGGCTTTAATTGTTTAAAGTCATATACACTTGTGTATGATCGGAATAACAATGATATTTAATATTATGCCGTTTAATCATTTCACCAACCGGTTTGGTATACATACAGTAATGTAGACGTTTTATGTCTTTTAAGCGTGTCTAAAGATCCAAAACTATCTCACTCACAGAATATAGACCGACTTTCTTTTGGATCGTGGTGTTTAATTGCCTGCATATTGAAATTAATGGGAAAAAAATTACTGATACCTACTCGCCATTTTGTAATCAATCAATTTATTAATTTTATATAAGCGTTTTCGTGTACAGGGCTGGGATAAATGTTAAAACTGAGAGTTTGAAACAGATATTATTTATGTAATTGTAAGACGAATTAAGATTTGAACATGTCTTAGTTGTCCATAAAAAACTTACTAGCGCCATCACATATCATCTTAAATGTTTTCCGGTTCACAGCCATGTTTCTGTGAGAATTTAGCATTGCTAAGACACACAAACCTTCTTCAGTCATTGTTGTCCTTACTCAGGTCTTAAGTCTACGCCGCAAGGCCGAGAGCGAGTGTTGCACCAAATTAAAAATAGTATGAATATTCGGATAAAGGTCTTTGTCTGCAGGTTTTAGTGCAGATTGCAGCCCAGGTACATTTTGATGATCAACAACTTTAAGTCTCCACCTGTCAATTTCCACCCAAAAGTCTCCCTTACAAGCCAGATCTCCGTCAAAAGCGACAGACAACGATTCAGTGGCATCGGGAGTTAAATTTCTCACGTTTTTAGGGATTAAATAGTACCTTGTCATGTGATTTTTCAACTCATCTGGAAAATGTCTCCATTTCGAATATTACGTGATCTATAAAGGGGAAAAGGTTTATGCGCCGAAGTTTTACTGTGCTTGTATCCGGTGCAGCATTTTCCTGATGAACCTGACGCCCAATACTTCGCTTTGGTTGAGGGGCCACCTCTAATCATTCCGCAATGCTTTATGCTCTACTGAATAAACAATCAAACTGTTCATCATTGCGCTTCGTATTTAATAACTGAATCATGTTTTCAGCTTCGTCAAAAACAGAAACAATATTGCAATCTGTCTTTTGAAGAAAGGAAAAAAACAGCGTCGAAGGTTTTTGCAGACTCAAAACAAATTGGACTGCAACTAATGCTACGATAAACTCGGGATCCTGTAAAAGTCGTCTATACTCAGCTGATTTAGATCTGATAATTTCAATTTTACACATTACTGAATGAATTGATTGATACTGGGCCATCAACGATGAAACTGCACCAACTATTCCAGTCCATCTAGTTTCACAGAGACTCAGAAACCTCTCCGCTCGTAAAGCGTGCTCCGTCATATCCTTGGCCTCGAAGATTGTCAACATCCAATCCCCAACTCCGTCAATTTTCCAATATTTACTCGGCAATGTGTTCAGCATCAACGTTCTCACTATTAACACATCGGACGCAAATCGATAATTGTTCTTTACAGATTGTCGTTTCGTCGGCACAAACTGCAAATAATTTACTCTTCTTGCAGTTATCTATTCGTCGCTTCCTTATTTCAATTTGACAACGCCGAATAAGTTCTTTTTGCACCTTTGGAAATAAACATTTCAAAGATCGCGCAACCGTCTCCAGATGTTTCTTCAAAACATTATCAAACTTGATGAAAAACGGTGCGATATTTCTTTGACCTGACACAACAATGACGTCTATGATTGAAATCAATAGAGCTCTGTTCTTAGCCACTTGCTGTTTGTAACTTTGGCTGAGTGAGGAGTAAATGTCTGATTTGTGCTTTAACAAACCGCCAAAAAAGTCCGTTGACGCATCAACAGTATCATTATGATCCTTACCTGCCTCGTGCAATTTCAAAGAGGAGAGTTTGACACCTATAGCATTCTTTCTGTCAGTAAATCCCTCATTGCGAATAACGTTCCATTTCCAGCGAATATCATACTGTATTTACAGTATGCAGCATCTTCTATTTGTGAATATCTAAGCCAAGGAAACTGACTTTCTCACGTAGGTAGTAAGCGACGACCTTTTGGGTAAGATTTTGTTCGTTTGGAATCGAATTTTCAAGTAAGAAATGTCAGTTTCTCTGAATCGGAAAGTCTTCTTCTAATATAAAGGGTCAAGGGAAACGGTCGATTTATCCTTTGGATTTGACTGGGCTACTGAAATTGTCTCGGCTTGGTTTATTTCAGTTGTCACTGACGTAATAGTCGCTGATGGCCCACGACATTTAACAACAGAGACTGGTAACAAATTAATGTTTTCACCTTCAAACGGATTATCGCCAGATTGCGCTTGGCCTACATCTGAAGCATCTTCAAGACTTTCATCGCCCAGCTGTTATTCTGTAGATGGAACATCAGAATTGTCTACAAAACATCGAATGGTCATTGGATTGGATTTGAAGAAAAAAAAAAGATAAAACAAATACCACTTTTTTTTCTATATATAAATCATAAAAGTAAGGATATTTCTCCTAAACTGCACAGAAATTATTTTTGTATAACGAATAAGTATATTTTAAAATCTTCCATATAACAAATATGTATATTTTAGATTTTTTAAATAAAATCTTTTATAAAACAAATCGTCAATTTCGGTATGAGGCATTTACCTCAGTTGCCTCAATGTAGTTACCGCCATGCAAGAAGTATGAATTACTATCTGTCATGAGCGACTGGACGTTAGATATATTTTGGTACTATGGTTATCATTTATCAAGAGTACCAGCAGGGTTTATTCAATATCGTTTATCGCTGGTAAACAAAAGTGTGGTCTGAATACTGAAGGAAATCAAGCCAAGTATGTTATACATTGGTTTATACGAACATGTTTAGATCACAGAAACAATTTTCTATGAAGGCATCCTTGTAGGAACTTTCTGTCCGTTTGATTCTGTTTAGATGTGTTGATTCTCGAAGGTAAGTCAGGAGAAGCCCTCTCTTGCAGAAAAATAATATTTCTCAATATTATATATAAATACTTCAGTATCTGTACATCACGCAGCTAAATTAAACCAGGAAATTTGGGCAAACTTCAAAACACAGGGTATCCACAATAGTGTTTAATGTGTTTAACAAGTTTGGCATATGTAATGAATGCACTTCCCAGCTGAATCTTACTTGATTTATTCTATTACACACACAGACACACACACACACACACACACACACACAGTAAATAATATAGTAGACAATTTCAGCATGTCATAGCAGCAGTGAATGTCATTTTGCGAATATAAATAAATAATGTAATTTATTCTTATAATGTTTATTTTATACAAGATTATCTGTATACAAGAAAATATTATATAAATTGGTACGAATGATGGTGAGTTGACCAGTGAATAAGCACTAATTGTCATTTGCAAGTTGACATGCATTCTGTCTATTGTGGGCCTACCGACTTCAATACCAGTAGTGTCAGTATTCAGGTGAGAGAGATAAGTCGTTCTGCAAACCATCTGAAAATTATAGAGGAAATATCAGTATTTTCTCTTTAGAATTATCAAAATTAAAACCAAAAAAAAAAAACACCATCCGAAAATAATGAATTTAAAAACATTAATTTCTCTCTAGTACTTGCAAAATTTAAATCATTGAATAACACCACCAAACTAGCATTTATTAATTTAGTAACCTCCAATTTTCCATAAGAATAGGACACTTGAAACAATACATAATTACGCTATTACAGTGACCAGTTTCTAACCAATAACAACTTCAAGACACCAGATGTTGCTTTGCTATCATAACGATCCCATTTATTAGTATAAATTTCAAACCATTATTATTTATCAACATTATGATGCATATTCTATGTAGCTTCCCCGTGGAACCAACGTCGTGGAAAAGCCGTTTTAGAATGGGAAGCAACGTGGTAACCTTATACTCGCCCAATTTTAATGTGGAAATAGTGGATATTGTCTAGACGGTGGCAATCACTTTTACAAATGGAATTCATGCCACAGAAGATCAAAACATGTGCATGGTGCTGTCAGACAATCTGTTGTGCAGCCGGACAGGTTCTATTCATTCATCGGAAGTGTCCATTATCGGCATGTATATATCATATATATATATATATATATATATATATATATATATATATATATATATATATATATATATATATATAATTTACTTCATTTTAACACATGTATATGGAAGTTATATTCTGAAATAAATTAATTGAATTAAATAATGCATGCGATAGCTGGTCATGAAACAGTGATAGCACATGAATTCTTGAACAATTATTTCAAGACTGGTCCCAGTGCAACTAAGCATACATCTACCCTACCACTGACAAGGGAGAAGGACGAAAAGATCCAGACGAAATACACCGAAAGTGGTTACACTCAAAAGTATTTGTCGTCCTCAGAAAATCTGTAACTTACCCAGTTTTAGAATTAATTCAGTGGTTGGAGATGACAGGGCCATTTAACAACCACCCAAGATATTGTGAGCCAAGATATTAATCCATAGAAAGTTACTATTATTTTATGGGAGCGAACCCGTTATCCTTGGCGATTAAGGTGTATCCTTACTTAAGCTCCAGATGGAATTTAACTTACTCGAAATAGTCAGGGATGTTTCAGCGATTGGCAAATAAATGCATGCACACAATGATGTTCGAGGAAGTGATTATTTTAGATGAAATTTCACTAAATATAATTTGTTTCCATACAAATTTGCTTCCTAACCGATTTGGAGTTTTAATATGGTCCCCGTAGTAAACCCCTCCCGTATAGTAAGTTATGTATATGCATGTCAGATGAACTAACAAGAGCAACGATCGGCAAATCGTATTGATTTTATTTAGGCCTAACCCAGACCCGACTATGCAGTTTCAATTGCGCAATGCGAATATCAATAAAACAATCCTAAATTGATTTAGTGATGTTCCATCACTATCGTTCGATATAGATCCGTGTTGGTTAATTAGACCGCAGCCCGGCTGTGAGGGTCTAATTCCATTGCGTTTCATATAGACAGGGACAATTACCGCCCGATATGACTTGTTGTCTGTTTTCATTTTGAAATACCAGATTAAAAGTATTTACCTATAACTGAAATATCATTCTTTTCATTAATATATGTTGTACAGGCGTCTGTTATACAAAAACGGTTTTAAAAACGCGAAAAGAAGCTTTGATCAAATTGTTTTAGTGGATTTTACTAATTGAAAGTTTTTATTGAATATGTAGATGCAATTTAGAAATAAGGCCTTTGATTTGTCGAGGTGGCTTGAGGCTTGTGAGGGGCTGCGAGTAAACCCCAAGCTTGAACAATACATGTAGCTACATGCTTTCGTGAACTGTTTTATGCAATTTAAAAAATATAATTCCAATAACTGTCAAACAAAATAAAACGATATAACGTTTGTTTATTGAAATCGGGCCACAACAACTCTATATTTATCAATTAATTATCACTAAATTCACTAAAGTTTCTTAACTACGTCAATTAAACTAAGCGGACCTCGGAATCTAGCACATTGAACTACTTAATTAAATGTTCGAATAAGCCAATTTTATGTAATAAACCAGATAAAACAAATTGAAATTTGTACTATGTATTAGTGTACCATTGATGTGTGAACTATAGTTCAAACTAATTTTTTAAATATTATTAAACATTAATGTTTCTGTCTATTTTTTTGGGTATAATTACAAATATGTTGGGCAACTGAAAAAAAATTGTTGGGCAATTGCAGGTTGGAATCTACTTGCCATGGGGCAACTGAACTGACAAAATATTTTTCTGGCACTGACAACAGGTAATATGCTTTACAAGATTTATTAAACCGGGTTTATTCTACAACATTGTGTGTTTGTGTGTGTGTGTGTGTGTGTGTGTGTGTGTGTGTGTGTGTGTGTGTGTGTGTGTATGCGTGTGCGTGTTATTCTGGATATATATATATATATATAATACAACATTAATTAGCGGAGCAGCGTTGGGGATTAGTGCTGTGATGTGAATAAACATGCTTATAGGCGTCATTGGTGTAGTGCGACCAGTCGACTCTGTGGGACCTGCGTCAGGCAGCGTACGCTGAGCGTTCGAAAAGGTTAGTATAGCTTCAACCTGGGCGCTGTTTGGAAGAGGCTCAGGTGCAAATATATCATTAGGATCAGTTACCGTCTGCAGGGCGCTGCTTGCTGAGGTTACCTGTTCGCTGTCTGTCATCAACGATAGCGCAAAATTTACATCACTGATCACTGCAGGATTGAAGGACCACAGTCAACAGTTAGAGAATCCTGACCATTGCTTTGTCGATCGTGTATGCTCTTGTGTACGCACCGTAAACAGGGCTGCAATATTATAGAGAGTGATTCTTTTTTCCCAGTGTTGCTAGTCATCCAACAGTGGCAAGCCCGTCTCTAGTAGACCTTGAGCGGACCGAAGAAGCACTGGAGTTACTGGAGTCGATGAATCACTAGTGTGTGGTTGAAAGGAACTGCGCTGAACGCCATTCGCTCTGTCGAGTTCCACTGCTTCGAGTGGCTTGTGGCTGCTATGATCCCCCAACAAAGGGTACTACCTTTTGTCGAGACGTCGGTTTGACCACAGTGACATATAGTGATTCAATCACTGCACGAAAACGTTGCTGTCTGTGTGCACTCCCACTATAGCAGGTGAACAGCTAACAACAACAACAACAACAACCATCTATCGGCCCAATTAATGCTTTCAAGAATCGACCTCCATATCTCTAAAAAATTATTAACTTGTGCCTTATGGAATCCCATTACTTGATTTATACTCGTTGCATCCGGTTCCTTAATAGAGAGCCTCCGTGTTTGGCTAGAAATCCAGCTAGTCAGTGTCGATCAGCATTCTTTTTGTTTGATTAAAACGGTGTGTAGCGCCTTTAATTGTAGTCAGCCACTTGGAAGGTCATTTGAGGAGTTCCAGGGATGCCCTATTAATGTTAAAAAAATTATTAAAAAACAAAATATATTAAAAACGCTAATAAAACATAAACAAATCGCCCAGGTTGAGATAATGACATCGCAGTAATTAATAACGTCACAAAAGATATGGCTCCGATATATATATATATATATATATATATATATATATATATATATATTCTACCCATATGTAACCACTTGCATCTAATACCCATATGCGCTTATTTGTCACGTTATACAGCTAAAGTGACGCAGTTTGCTGTTATATTAAGTTAACCATGCATGCATGTTTACACATATCAAATATTTATAAAAATCGGCCAAAATATATTGTTTTATCCGTATATTGGAAAAAGTATTTAACAAATCCTATATAGCACGGATTTTTCCGTATAGACTATGGCGAGACCTGGAGTTCGGTAGTTTTTAACCTGGCCATAGAATCTTTGTTGCATATCCAATGCGTGGATGGCGATAATATGTTTAATGTCGGTGTCTGAGATATGGCGAAATCTCCCCAGAAGTTGCCGACCTAGCTGTACTTAGGACAGAGCAGAATTTATATGGATAACTTCATAGAAACACAACACAACCATAATACCATTCCGTTTAAGCTATGTAAGGTGTTTTTAAAAACATAAATTACTTGTTATATTGACAGAATTGCAGCCCATTTTATTATTGTTACAATGGTAATAATTATTGTAATTATAACTATATTGAGTTATGAAACTTTATTTATAAATAAAATCCAAGACATTTATTTATGGTTTGATCATGTTATTGATATATATATATATAATCACTATCATTTGATGAAATGACAATTAAACCTTTCATACAACTCTAACAACGACACCTATCGAATGTGATAAGCAACGCCTGCATTGTCCTGGTTCAATCCATAAGGGTAGGGATGGGGAACTTTAGGGAAGGGGTGCGCGTTAGGGACTTCACCGTATTCAAACGGAACACATAATATGAAAAAGGGAAATAAATTATTATATCAATTTAATGCTTTAGACTGTCATGTAAAGCTTAATACCTTGCGATGTTTAAACATACCGAAGCTTTCTACCAATTAGAAATAGCGTATTTGGATCGATACCTAGTTATCCTGCATTCAGAAGTGTGACATGGTGAGTTAATCTGGGTGACGCATTGCGCTTTATTAACCCATTTCCGGTAGAATTGTAGAAGTAAGTAAGTAAGTAAGTAATTTTATTCGATGATATATACAGTAGCGTTATTACATTGTTTATCGCATAATATTATTTACAATCATATACCATCAGGCCAACAGACAAGTAAAAAGCTGTAACCTCCAAAATAAAGACCAAACATGTAGAACATAATTGATTATACGAGGAGGCGCAGTGGCTTAAAAGTTACATATTTATCCATCTATGTCCACTGTGCGCTGATTATGGCTACAGCATAACATAATATAAGGTAATATTGTACAATATATTATACAATATATGTAATTTATATATGACTTTGTTAATTTGATTTCGTAAGAAATATCTTCTCGACCTCAACTCTCTTATTGTTTCAGGCAGTTTGTAGCATATTTCAGGTGCTAGGTAAATTAATGTCTTTGATAAAAATGCTGTTTTTCTGTATTGTATGTGTGGCTGGTGAAGACATCTTGTTTCGTGTGAATGAATATGTATATTTACAGTGAACATCGTCATTAGGGGATCTGGTAAAGAGATATTAATGAATGAATACATTATTTTTGAAAGTTGAAAAGTACATATGTCCTTTAGCTTGAGAATCTGTAGCTTCTTAAATGAGGGTTCGGTATGAGCATCACAGTTTGATTTCGAGACGGTCCTGATTGCCTTTTTCTGTAAAATTTCTAATCTCCGTAAGTACGTTGAGTGACTACAACCTCATAATAGCATGCCATATGTTAAATAGGGATATATCAAGCTGTGGTATACTGTTCTCATATTGTGTGTACTTAAGATATGCTTAATTTTATTGAGAGCATATAGTCCACCATATATTTTTGACCTACAACTATCTATATGCTCATGCCAGTTTAGGTTTTCATCTATTAGTAGTCCCAGAAATTTGACACATTTAACTCGATTAATAATTGTATTATCTAATTTTAATACATGTGTGTCCGAGTTAACATTCTTATTTTTTTAGAAAAGTACATGATGTGTTTTGCTTATATTTAAAGATAATTTATTCACCTTAAACCACTCAACTAATGATGCAATATCTTGATTAACGAGTTTATATAATTCCGTAATATTTTTACCAGATACATAAATTGTTGTATCATCTGCAAATAGTATACATGCGGTGCACCGGAGGGATCCTGGTAGATCATTGGAGTATAAAATAAAGAGGAGTGGTCCCAATACAGATCCCTGGGGTACACCACAAGTTATGGGGAATAATTTTGAATCAATACATTTATAATAGACATATTGTTTTCTCTCTGTTAGATAGCTCCTGAACCACTCCAAGGCAACACCACGTATGCCGTAATGGCATAATTTTTACATAAAAGATTGTGATTTATTGTATCAAAGGCCTTAGAGAGGTCCAGGAACACAGAAAGAGTATAATTACTCGATTCCAATGCGAGTAGAGTATCATAAGTAAATTTGGAAACTGCATTTATTGTGGAATGACCTTTACGGAAGCCATATTGGTTCTTGTTCATTAACGAGTTAATTGTCATGTAATTGTACAAACGATTATGGACTATTTTTTCATATATTTTGGATAGAATGAAAATGTTTTTTATCTGTAAATTGATTTTATATATAACGTAGCTAGCATTATTCTGTTATCTCATATATATATATATATATATATATATATATATGTTTTTAATCAGTCAGCCTACACGAATTTTGCTGGGCTACGACCGTGTATGGGACGATTTCATTTAAGTCCGGATTGTTTTGTTATGGACTATCAGCCGGCTGTTTTGAGTTGTATCGACGGCGACGTATTTTGATGGAAGTGGATATGGTCAACATACGTAGTCCTTAGTCACATTGTTTAATTGGTAATAAATTATTCTCCCAATAAAAATATCTCCCGATTCTTCTTATTCAGGCAAAATGTTAAGCTCTTCAGCTTTCAGGGCTTCATTTACCATTACTCATTAGTCGTGATTAGATCTACTCATCTAGAGTAGACTCTTTCTTGGCTATTTGCTAGAGTAGTAGATCTAATTTAGACTAGTGTTTTCCATCTGAGATTTTAGAAGTTTTGTTTGTAACTTTGTATAGATGCATGGTTTAGCCATACTCCCTTAGCGTCATGATTGTGCAGTAAAATCTTGTATCATGTATCATTGTATGGCATGACTTTTCCCATTCTGAACTAGTAAGCCTGCTATCATCTATGACTATCACTAGCCTAGGTATATCTGAGTATAACTATAAGATTAATGATTTCAGGGGCAGGGAGAATTACAATAATAATTTACATGTGATAGATCTAGACTCTAATTTAGTAATTGCAGTCACTTCCAAGTGGGATATCTAGCGTTTTACATATAGCTGCCGTAAGGCGTAAACATTGAACTGAGATAATTTGCCATTAATAGTTTTCACCCTGTGTAGACTATACCAATCTCGATTTTATATAAATGCAAGATATAAAATAAAATTTCAGTTGTTTGACACTATTTACTAGCCAACGGTGTTGGCCTGCTTTAAATCATTCCAGTACGACGTGCTTTTTGGGGAATATGTGGTATTTTGTACTGTGTGATTATGTCCGGGTGGATTTTGTACCATGGGATTTTGTCTGGATACCGGTCATTCTGTATAGGAGGTTCCAGGTTCGAACCTCGGCTGTGGCACTATAGTAGGAGGAATTTTTCATCCAGCCAGGCAACTGGCAAGGTTTTCTGCACCAAACATGCCATATATTCTAAAGTCTAAATTTATTTAGAATTAGTCTCTGTTGGGCAGCTATAAATTACAGACCATATGTCAGCTACTTTAAAAACTGCCATTTTGGCTATTATATTATATATAGTGAGCTCCGGTGGTCTAGCGGTTAAGCACCTGGCACTGGGTGCCAACGGTCACAGGTTCAAACCCTGCAAGAGGTCGAAACTTTTCCAGAGATTAATTTCTTGGCTCACAACATCGTGGGTGGCTGACCACGTTAAATGGCGCTGCCGTCTCCACTGAATTATTTAAAAATAAAGGGGGACATTAAAAACTCCCTAAGGAAATAAAACACTCTGGCAGTGACCACCCTCAGGATATTTCGGCTCCATCTTTCCGTACTGCTCCCCTGTGAGTGGTGGGGGAGGGGATTTCTCAACCACTCCAACATAGAGGCTGTGCCAAATAAGCGACAGCTTGGGGATTCTCCCCGAACAACAAACACAACACAAAATATTATATTTTATAGGATTAAACTGTCCTGTTTCAGTATTTACTGATGTCAGATCTACAACTTATCAACATCATTTCATTGTTTATAAGCACAACTAAACCTCAAGTTAAAATATCAACAATAAGTGATATGTTTCAATCATGTTAGACATCCTATATCGGGTGTGACTTGTGCTGAGCACTTACTCTGCTCTTAGTCGAACCCTTCCATTTTTTTAAATGTTTAATCCTGTACACCGAGTTTAAATCCTATCATTGTGATGATATATTTAATGGCAGAAGGTAATGGAATCTGTGACCACTTATAAAAGATATAACTAACAAACATGAATTTAATTAAAAGTTATTATTACCATGTACCATTAGTTTATTGCCAAACAGATTCATCATATTGTAAATGTCATATGATGAATCTTTGATTTGTTTGTCAGTAAGATAACCGTGGAAATGTCATATTGTATTTGTAGAAAATAATGTTACTGGAAAAAGTGAAGCAGCTCCAGATCAAGCATCTGATCCAGATCACGGTGTGTGTTCTCGGAATTTACCTCCTTCGCAGTAAGCAGGCCTACCAGTTTATACCATTGTGGAGGAAGGACATGGACTTGTCGTTTTATGCCAACAACCAGTTTCCAGCTCCAGATGAACGACTTCCATCTCCTGTAGTGTCAGACATTGACGGAGATGGCCAGATGGAAATAGTGTTCATCACAAGTGACTGGCGGTTGCAAATTACGGAGTTCAGGAGAACAGAGATTCTTAGCAAAAGACTGCCTCATCCTCGTGTTTTGTATTCATGCAATATTGGTAATAATGATCAGTCTCGATTGAAGGAGAGGCCAGTTGTCATGGAAACTGGATATCTGGATACGTATGAGGATAACAAAGAAAGATCTCAGGTTTGTTCATGGAGTATACTGAAGGCTCGGGTCAGGAGTGGCAAAATAAATTGTGTTCATCTCATTTACAGACTTACCAAACAAAGTTTATGATACTGTTATATTACACTTCTTGATATATTATCTTGCACTACAAAATTATTGATGTGTATGTAGTTTGTTTGTATTTGTGTGTTCATGTGTAAAATCCAAACTGTAGTTCATTCAACTTTTTTTATATCTAGGTAATCGTTATAATGTACAGCAGCTGGCGAGTACAGTGTTATGATAACACGCTGGTGCTGTTGTGGCAGAGAGCTCTGTTGGATGTGGGGCCATCTCTTAGTCAACATGCCATCTATGGTATGGCTGTCATGGTGACACCTCACAAAATACACCCGAATGACAGGGGCCTTGTCATTGTTGGAGCAAGTCTCGTTCACAAAGGATATGCTCATGGGTATATTTGATTAACTATTCTCCGTATTGATATAGCCATTTATCATATATTTTCAGCCTAACAGATTTATTTTTTAATAATAACATATACAGTCTGGGTGTGCCATAGTGCAGTCCAGTATACCATGGAAGTGGATATAATATGGAGCCACAGATTTTACGCAGTATATCCACCAGACATGGGGTCAATTCAATTCTGGAATTGGAATTGATGGTCAATTCTGGAATTGAGAAATTTGGAATTGAAACCGAGAAAATTGGAATCGAACTTTCCTACAAAAAAAATAAATCCACTAATTAATTTACCGTTTTTACAATGTTAACACTTACATGTGGTGTTACCAATATACTGGAACCAAATTGATTCAGAACTTTGGTTCCTTATATATATATATATATATATATATATATATATATCAGATATGTACACTGACCATGGCACCCCACGTGAGCATTTAACCAGTTAAAATGTTCTGGATACTGTGGGCTCAGCGTACAACACTTTGACACCACCACATAGCATACCTGTAATTTATAGATATTGTTATTTAGGAATTTACCCCTGTTCAATGATTAGAATGGGCAAAAAAGATTAAACCCACAAATTAATTTACCAGTTAATTTTTTTATTAAGAAATATTTCTTCCATGACAATCCTACTTAGAATATAAACTACTTGAAATAGGTATTCCAAGTAGGTACTCATGGTAAAAAGTATTAGGCAAAAAAAAAGAGTCGGAAAAAATGGATTTGGAATTGATAATAAATTGGAATTGACAAAATGGAATTGAGCCCATGTCTGATATCTACTGAAAATCCATGTTTCCTGAAATGTTTTAACACCCTTTTTGTCAGAACTTGAAACATTACCCATGGTCACTATTTACCCAAATTGCCAGTAATGGATGTAACTGTACAATAAAGAAATGAACATTTATTTGGAGGCCAATTGCATATTAGAACAAATGCAGTGGAGGTTTGAATCCTGGCCGTGGCACTATAGTCGGAGGAGTTTTTAAGCCAACCAGGGAAATGGCAAGGTTTTCTCTACTGAATATGCCATATTTTGTAAATTTGAAAATTATTTTGAATTAGTTCCCATGGTGAAGCTGTAAATTACGGACCAATTGCATCTCCCTCATTTAAGGTTGACAGGCTACATAAGATAACTGCCAGTTCAGCCATTATTGTTATTATTATTATAATGATCAATTTAATTATTAGCATATAGTTGATCCCACTGAAGGATTTCCAGCATATGAATAAATGCATTTAGTTATGCATCATGTTTCTGAAATTATGTAGTGTTGTGGTTGTACTCAAATGAATTCCACAACTAATGCACATGGATGCATGAAGATAAAAAAAAAAATTATATATCAACTACCAACAAAATTGTCACGGGTCCAAAAATATGCATATTTTGAATATTAATTTTAGTGTGGAAGGAAACTTGGCTAGAGGTTGATTCTGGTATCACATTTTAGAGAAAACTGAGCTCTATGTTTCACCTAACACCTATCTCACATGCTGATATGAACACACACAAAAAGTCAGATTTCACATTTCTGTGGTTAAATTCTGAGAACAAGTTATATGTGTAAGCTTGCCATCCATTTTATTATTACTCTGGAGTACAGAGATGGAAATTGTACAGTTTGAACATTGCTAACTATCATGGTTCTGAAGATATTGACTTGCAAAGTTGGTAGAAAAAACAATTGAACTTGATAAAATCCAGATTTTGACTTAACCTGCCTACCGTAGATGTATTCGTTAGCTTAATTTTATTGCAGTTGTGCACCAGTTTCAGCCGTGATAGTTTCATTTCTCTAGACCAATTACTTAAAAAGTGATCAGGGTTCAAACAAGGATAAAATTTAGGTGCAATTTCGAAAGCTGCATAATATGAGGTACACTTTGGCACTTCAAAGTGGTGCAACTCTGAAAATATTTTTTAGTGAAACCTAAAAATTCTGCCAGGCCTCATATACATGGTAGTTGATATATAAAAAATATTAATACAATCTGAGGTGGTCAGGTGGGAACTTTTTACGAATTTGGTCCATTTTATATGGAATGACCCGCATATATATATATATATATATAATCTCACCATATTTATATTTGCTGATAGATTTACACTTAGCAAACACACGTATTTCCACTCTGGTACATTCATGTACTTTTCATCCCATATTCATACCTTTCCATTAACTTATTGTTAATGATTTAGTATAGATGATGATGACACGGGGGATTACCCCATAAAGGAAAATGCTGACGACAATCTTGAGAGTTCAACCTTCAACAAGTTCTCGACCTTCGCTCTTAGTGGACTGAATGGCACTTTAAAATGGCAGCATGTACCACATGTTATGGACACGGTCACACAGATGGTAGGTGCATAACTGTACTGTATGAAATGATTTTACTCATTGTTTAGGTTACGAGAACATTGTTACACGTGAACAAAACCAGGTAGGGCTTTGTTTCTTGAAACTGTTTAGTTTCCGATAGTGCATGAGGTTGAAATTTTCAGTCCTCTCTTGATATTTTCTGAAATGGACTTCACTTGGTGATGTCAGTGTAGGTGATAATGCTGATAAGATGACCATTGGTATTGATATCGTATTGGAAAGATTTGTTGGTTCATCGGAAGTTTTCACGTTAGTGAGAAACATCAATAATACCAACTTCCGTAATATGATATTTCGCTTTTAGTCATAAAAAGCTTTAAAACTGACTTTACCCCCATTATAAATGGTTTTAACCGATAAGGTTCCTAAAGCACGCTTATTTAAATTGTAATAGCTCTGTTTTCAGGGTGGAGCAACTTAGGTTGATTAAGATGCTATATAAACTACTTCTACTATTTTATTGTCTATCAAACTCGGGTTCTGACTCTGAACTGAACTATGAGATTGAAGAACGAATGCGTCATGGATTATCAGCCATTGAGAATTGTCATTGGTTTGTTATAATCATGGTGGTCTGCCTGGATCTCAACATATCATAGCTAATGGTTTGTTTGAAACCGGGAAACTAGTAAATTGTGTAATGATGATGATGATGATGATGATGATTGATGTTTTACAGCCACTTTTTTTGTAACGAAAGAAACGACAATGATGTTGTATTTACTCTATGTTTGATGAACAATTAGCATATCTTGGATGTTATTGGTCACACGTGCAGACATTTAAAAAAAATTGTTGAGATTGTAAGAAGTGGATTTTTTTTTATTAAGTAATGCACAACTACGGGAAATAATACAGTGTATATCATGTGCTGAATATTCAGATGAACGTTTCTCTTGGTTTTTTACGCTGAGATTTGAACTATTTAAATACATGGTTTTGTGGTGCACTTTACCTGACACCAGCAAATATTTAATTTTTTTTATTTTATTTCAACAGTCATAATATATCATTTTAATGAAAGCAAAGCCATATATAATGTTGAAAAGGATGATGCTTGAAGCATCGCTTATGTAATGCATCCCCCTTAACATAACATTAAAAACATTCATGACAAATTTAAAAATAAAATTCTACTACAAAGGTCATAAGAGTTAGTTAATATTTAGTTTTCCCCCAAATTACACCATCAAAAAAATAATTGTGGAGTTATTTGAGATCATTAATATAAACTGTTGTCAATGTGTTATGGGTCTGTATGTTCAGGGCTTTATGCTTATATTTAATAAGATATGTAATTCTAGAGAGTTTCACAGTTGCTACCGTGTGTGTGGTAAACACCTGGATGGTTTTGAAGTACTGTGATGTTTAATATCTCCCGAAGTTGGAAAATACTGGGAAATATCCTTACTGACCTCTTTACTCTCAGTTATATTGTTTAGTGTTTGTTGAAAATATTTAAAATTTGGTTTTATTTAATTGAAACAACAAAAATATTTATTAATTTTTATTTAATTATCTATGACTTAATGATAATGTACAATGATTAATTGTACAAACATTGTTAAACACTACATATCTTTTTTATCTTTACTATAGGGATACCAATGACATTATATATATATATATATATATATATATATACATATATATATACTAACAATAAATGCATAAATAAATTATTGTTTTTAATTATAGGAGGAGGAAAGTCATCACTGGAAACTTTCATTGCGTCGTGGTTCTTGGTCTCAAAGTCGCAACCATTGGTCAAGATATGGTCCTTATCTCCTCAAGCATATGGTATGTTAGATAATCAATTTTTCTTTAGGTAAAGAGTACAGTCTGCTATACAGTGTTAATCTGGAGACCTCAGAACAAGGGTTCTGCTGGAGAAAAGGTTCTGAAACACTGAAACTTGGGTGAATAAAAACCTTTGAAACATTGAAACTTGGGTAAATAACACAAAAAAAAATAACCATTTGATATTCTAGATGTGGTAAAATGCAAGACAGATAAAGCGAGACTTTAGCTTGCATTTGTTAGTGATCTGTAACACCCCGACCAGTTAAATCTTGGTTCTATCACACAGGTCAAGCTGAGGTATAAATATCTATTCATTTTCATTATCATGTGGGAAATTAAGTGAGATATTTTGACAGTGGTGGTAACTTATGAAATATTATTCTGTACATGGATCTTCATGTTTGTGAGCTATAATGCTATTGTATTGTTTACTATAAAATTCTGGTAATGTAAAAATCTGAAAACTGTTCAGTAGTAAATATAGTTCAATTTGTCTAGTAGAATTAAAATCACCCTTAGATTTAATAAAAGTTCTGTTCTGTTAAGGAATGTTCTGGATTTGTTACACACACACACACACACACACACACACACACACACACACACACACACACACATATATATATATATATGTACATATATGTCCATGTGTATGTTTGTTTACAAATAGCCACATCAGTGGCTGCATTTGAAGGACACAAAGTTTGAGCTGAGTGATATCCATCATTTACGAGAAGACAGAAAGAATTCTGATCCAGCGGCCAGCATCTCACCTCTGGACGACCTTGGCACTAGACATCTGATTGGTATGGCATTTGGTGGACTCCATCCCCACAGCCATCATGAACACATCAGCAATCCAAGTGCCGTCGTCGTGCACCATGACCGGGGTCTGGAGCTGTTGAGTCTGTTTAATGGGCAGCTGATCACACAGCTAGCACTCGAGGAACGCAGTGCCATCTATGGTGACATAAACAGGGATGGAAAACTCGATCAGGTTTGTGCAGTCAAATACGGATTCAACGTTTAGTAGCAGTCAGTTCAATTAATCTAGTGAGCTGGGCAGTCAGGAAATTATGAATAAAATATCACTGCCATTCTATTAAGTGCAGCCGTTTTACTACTATACTTGCGCAGTATGCTGTTTATTTGCTCTTGCAGTCTGTAGATTATTTAACTTCATTTTGGCTTAGTCCTTGGCTCTCATTATTAAAACCTTATGCAGCATTGAAGTCTTCAATTTGGGGATTAGGTGCTATTGATGAATAATCTGAATTCTACATGGACAGTATTGACATGCAGTACTTCGTTTATTTTTATTGGTTTATTTCAACATTCATAATACATAATTTTCATGAAAGCAAACACATATACAATGTTCAAATTATAGAATATTAATTAGTTGTTGAAGGAATTAACACATTATGTCTCAAATAATCTTTTACTGTCAATTTGTTTTTGCTTTTGATCATCAATGTAACAGACAAAGCCAAGTTGGCACTTGATCTATTAATTTTATTTGCTTTCTCACATTGATGATATTAATTACAGTTTCTAACCATATTATCACCCATTAGGACATACACAGATGCAACAGAAAGTTCTATTGTTTTGGTTTATCTACAAGTCTTAATATGTGGATCTCTACATCTTTGTATTGAATTATACTTAAATATACTCCATTTACACGACAGTGTCAGACTGAGCATGATCTTAGCCAACAAGATATTGGGGTTTGTATTTTTAAATACCCCAGTAAAGCATGGGCACTTCGATAGCACAGTGATTAGAACACTGCTCTATAAAAATTAGGTTCTGGGTTTGAATCTGGCTCATAACTGCGTTTCCGGAACTTGTGTCCTTAGGAGCTGTATGTCCAGCATGTGATCAGAGTTAAGGATAAATAGCTCAAATCAACAATAACAACATTAAAATCCCCAGTAAAGGAGCTTAATATGCTACTTTTTAATAATTAAGATACAAATAAAGTTACTCTTCTGATACACTGATGATTCCCTTTTTATACATTGATGGTTAGGTATTATTTCTGGTAATGGGCGGGAATGTTGATTAGGCAGTAACAGGTTTGAGTGACAAATGCCTTTTTTCGACAGTATAATTCAGTGTACATTTGCTATTTTATAATCTCTTAGGCACAATATAATGAATAAACAATAATAATATAGAATAAGCATTGTATGAAGTACATAATACATACCAAGTAGTACAATAATGACATATAGTAAACAAAAAATATTTTGGGTTGTTTTTTCATTGTTGTAGCGATCTATTTACCTAATAGACCATTAAGAACAAATTACTGCCACACCACATTCTAGACACCATTTTACAGAAACTGC
Source organism: Paralvinella palmiformis (assembly GCA_025642065.1). NCBI lineage: Eukaryota > Metazoa > Annelida > Polychaeta > Terebellida > Alvinellidae > Paralvinella > Paralvinella palmiformis. Next base: position 261,236 of record JAODUP010000239.1, read on the forward strand.
AGTGCAATTACAGTTTGTGTTCAATAAATATACTCTTGGGTATGTTGTGGCTGTTGGCTGTGTTTTTATCATGTGAATTACAAACTGTGAAAACGCATTCAAATTATTTTGAAAAATATTTTTGGTAATTTGGATTTCATTTCGTGTAAAAATGCTATGTTGTGGATTCCACGATTCAGGGTCCAAGGTCTGACCATGTTATATCTGATTTCATGTTATAACAGACCGCAGTATAATGGGGCCTAACTGTACTCTTATCATTGTTGTTGATTTTGAGCTAAGATTGAAGTCTGACTAGAGATGTTGATGGTACAATATTTATATCTGCGACAGAGTAGTGTACCCTCTTTCTATGTGATATTCATCTTTGGTCATAGGTGATGATGAAATTAGGTGACACTTGCCAGGGTGAGGCCTCTACCGTGCATCCTCATTCCAGAGCACTGTATACTGGAGACATTTGTTCTAGAAGTTGGTGGTCTGACCAGGATGAGGGCATCACTGAAAATAAACATCAAATTGTGCCACCCGTCATTGTTAAAAGGTCTGTTAATATTATATTCATTTAAAAAACTTAGTCTAATTTCTAACTAATTTGTATAGGTACTCTGTCAGATGTTTAACGTACAATTAATTTTTGAGCATGTGTTTATGTGTGCATGCACATGCATGTCTGCATCTTTGTTTCTGTGCTTGAAAATCCTAAGTGGATCACTGATTGAAGATAAACATACTAACAATAATGTGCACAATTTAATATGATATTTAATTATTTTTAAGTTAACTTAATTGATGATGGGCAGTTCATATTAAAAATAGATTTTGACATATTTACAGCAGGTGCAGTAGACGTACTATAGGAATTTATATTGGCATATAAATAACAGTTTTTCTAACATGTTTCATTATTTTCAGTGTTTCTAGACCTAGAGGCTTAGTAAATCATCTTCTTGGTAAGACACTGCCTACTGAGAGGAGAGGCTATGATAGTATATTTATCACAAGTACTGGCTACGTGTCGTCGTTTAATCAGTTTGGTAATGCGAATTGGCAGGTGAGAGTAACATTAGCAAAATAAGGACAGTAAGAAGTTTTATTTATTGTTTCTGTTATCACCGTGGTGCTGGATTTGTTTATGTTCTGATGATATAAGTGATTGCTATTTATTCGGGTTTGATGGTTTTCCAGTCCTTCGTTGTTAATTATGAAAAGTGACTGCTCATAAAATATTCAGGGCTTGGGGGGGTTTGTAATTCAGCACAGTATTGTGAAGTCGGGTTAAATGAATAAAACATGATTCACAATTTAAAAATATGTAAATTTAGTAATTATTTTTGTTATGGATGTACATTGTCAGCTAGAAACCATGAAGTTAAAAGGTTACTTTGTAGACTCAGCCAAATGGCTGAAATAGCAGTTCTTTAAGTGACTGGTAACCTCAAATGGGAGAGAAGCATATAGTCTGTAATTTACTGCCTCACCATGGGAACTAATTCTAAATAAATGTAGAATTTATAATATATGGCATATTCGGTGGAGAAAACATTGCCAGTTGCTTGGTTCAGTGATGAAAGTCTGATTTTTCAAAAAATCCTGAAATTTTTTCAATTAATGGCATGACATGCCTTACTACCTCCTTACTACATTCTTAAAATCAAAGATTTCCGGATAAATCCGGGAAAGTTTCATCAGTGCTGATTGGATGAAAAACTCCTACTATAGTGCCAAGGTCGAGATTCGAACCTCTGTCCTCCCGCAGAGTATGACCAGATGCATGGGTAAGTAGTCCCATGCTCTACCTGTGGGGCCAGAATGTGTGAGAACATTGTAATCATCATACAATTGTATTTTTTTACAAATGAAAAATATTTAACAGGTGTCTGATACATTTCTTATGTACACAAACACTTAAAATAATCAGTGATCTGCTTGAAAATATCACATTTTAAAGTTAGAGTGGTAAAATCTCTGGATCTAATGTAGCTGATGCCTGAACTAACTGATGATATTTTCAGTAAAAATCCACTCATGTTTGCCAACATTATCCAGAAGCATGATCTGCTCCTAAAGATATTTTCAGTTTAAAGGATTTCTGTTTGCACGATTTTGAAAAGAAAATTGAGTTTAAATTTGAAATGATGAGAAATGCGAGCAAAATATATGTTGTTAGTCTGACAGCTATTTTTGATTGGAAACATGTAAAATATAAGTGAAGGTGTGTTTTTCATGTATAAAATGATCACAGGTAACTGTTTTTAAGAAGTTGTTTTTCAATGGTATTTCTGTGAAAGTTTAAGTTCAATACCCAGAATCAGCTGGGTTCTTCTGGTATCAAAAGATTTAACTCTTTCTTGCTTGAACGGCTATAAACTATTATCCTCCTTGCTCCATGTTTTTGGGGATAAATCACTTTAATTCATATCTCCCATGTTAAATATACAATCCAAACTTGGTAAAGAATAGATTTATGTGTACATGTTTGTGCAAACATATCTGGCAGGTATAAGTACAGACGCACATATATACCTAGTTTTAACAGGTGTACATTATATTCAGGTACAGACATCAATAAAATGGTCAGATAAAGCCAAAGCAGCTGATAATCCTCACTATAGGTACACACCTGAGGGGATGGTCTTCCATAATGCCTTCACACCTAGTATGTTACCATACTCACTACAGATGTATGGGCCACAGGTAAGTGTGTGTGTGTGTGTGTGTGTGTGTGTGTGAAGATAAAAATTAGTTTGAACAAAAATAAAATGTTAGCGAATTGTGTAAGTATGCGACAGGAAAAAAGTACACAAAAATTTATAAATATTCAGTCATAACCAAATGATAAAATCTTAAAAATATTATAGCTTTTATAGAAAGTGTTCTGCGTCTTGTAGGATAGTCATTAGAAATATGTTATAACCATTTAAAACAAATTATTGGTCTACTTAAATGTTTATAGTCTATGAAAATAAATTGCACAGCCTAATTGTTTATTTTTCTGCTTTGACAGACTCATGCCGTGATAACGGGCTGGAATAACATAATCCTGCTTGATTTGGAAGATGGTTATGTGGCAGCAGAACATTCACTGCCATGTCAGCCAATTGATCCTCCTGTCCTTGCTGACTTTGATGGCAATGGATGGTCAGATATCATTGTATACTGTCCAACTGGGTTAGTGTATAGTTGACTTGTATGTGTATGTGTGCAGTATATGGAGCTATATTTTAGCTGCTCTGTTTTATATATTATATATTGCACCTGTCTGTAAGTCGGAAGTCAGTATTTTAACCATTATAAATTTTTAATCTATGGATGAGTCTTTTTGACTCCAACTGTTTTTATTGCGACTTTCTGAGTGGTGGAAGATGTGATAGTTTCAGTTATCCATAACATTACACAACAAACACATCACATGTTCAGGAAATGCCATTTACTGTTGACTGATATAAAAATTTAAAACTGATTTTATACGCATTTTACTTTTTCAGATATATAGGTATGTCAATACATAGCCAGCCACAGTATGTTTACATGACTGTGTTGTCTATCACCATTATCCTGATCATGTTGTTATTGTCATGGTGCTCTCAGATCGAACAATCAAGCTCTGCAGGTGACTGATAGAGACAGCCCTTCGGCAACCTTTTACACCTAATCTGGCAGTATTATTGGCCATCATTTCTAGGCAGTTGTGAACAGAGGCCAGAGTTTGTTGCATAGCCATTACAATTGGTCACTAATGTGTGGGCAAAATAGCACAAATTAAATATGAGTGAGTGGGAGATGAGTAGTGTTTATAGACTGGTTAGATCATCTAGACAAGGAATGCTTTGTAGATGTTAATGATAGTAGATTCAAAGATAGATTAAAACTGGAGCTGCACAGTTCCATGCGAGTACTATAGATCAGTCTGTGGTAATTAGTATCAGCACTGGTAGTTGGATGGTTAATGAATTTCTATCTAGAATATTCAGTGTGATGTTCATTTAATGCTGATTTTAGTTACAAAGAAGTAAATGATGATGCTGTTTGGAACAATATATAAATCATGTTGGCTGACTAGTCACCGACTAAATTACAGTTGATCTAAAAACTTAACCAGTTGTAAATAATACGATCATATTTTCTAATACAGATCTAGTCAGACGTATGTTGAATAATGAATAAAATAAATACAATAAAAATACTTTGTTTTAAATCATAGTTTTAAAATATGTAAGAGTGGTTGTGATTTTACAAACACACACATGCACACACAGATTTATTTCTTATATTATTGATTTTGGTTTTGTTGTTCGGGGAGAATCCCCAGGCTGTCGCTTAATCAGTGTTTGAGCCGAGAGACATTTGTGTAAATTAATCATTTGACTTCTGAATTTCAAGTCCCCAGCAGCCACGAGTCTGGTTCTCATCCACCAAGTATCCGAGATGGAAATAATAATACTAGTCAGGGAAAGCTTCCTGATCATGATTTGTTTTCTCTGGGATGGATGAAGGATGAATGTTGTTTAACGAAACATCGGGCACAATTTAGGCCATCGGGGAGAATCCCCAGGCTGTCGCTTAATCAGCACAGCCTCTATGTTGGAGTGGTTGAGAAATCTCCTCCCCCACCATTCACAGGGGAGCAGTACGGAAATATGGAGCCGAAATACCCTGAGTGTTTTACGTCCTCAGGGGGTTTTTAACGTCCCCCTTTATTTTAAATAATTCAGTGGAGACGGCAGCGCCATTTAAAGTGGTCATCCACCCACGATGTAGTGAGCCGAGAAATTAATCCCTGGAAAAGTTTCGACCTCTTGCGGGGTTCGAGCCTGTGACCGTTGGCACCAAGTGCCCGGTGCTTAACCGCTAGGCCACCGGAGCTCACTATTATTGATGTTCGTTAATATACGCATATTTATACAGTGGTAGTCTGCAACACCAATCATATAATGTCGTCTTTTTATATAAACTAAAGTTATAATAATAATAAACATGATGATGATATAAATATAATTAACTTCTACAAATTAGAGCAACGCTAATGTATATTTAAATGTGGACAAAAATACATTAAATGCAATGGTTTACTTTTTAGCATGTTTAGGGAGCAGTAACAGTCCATTTACGATTACACCAATTTAATAATTCATTCAAACACTGGACATCCGACCACTCACAGAATCAGGGCAAAGACACTGACGTTCATATTTCGAAGCATGCGCAGACTCACTGTCGCTCCTCTAACTTCCGGGGCACGGTGGAATGTTTTTGTTAGTGAAACTGTTTAAGTGATAGGTCGATTATTGGCTTATATTTCGTTATCGGATAACTTTATGGTAAGTGTACTTTTGTATTGCTATTATTGCAACGTTTGCGTCTTCTTTATTTGCAATAATTGTCATTAATGCGACATCGATCTTCGCCATAACTTTGTCAGGATCACCGGTCACTTAAGTTCTGGGCTGGGGATGGATCATGGAGCCGATCGGGTAAACAAACCAGTAATGTATAAAACATTACTAGTATATTGGCTGTTTGACACCATTTCGTTTGCATTAATTTGACATTAATATTAATATAGACGTGTAGCCAGTGTTATACTTATTTAGAGATCTACTGGTACTACTACTACTAGATCTAGACACTTCGCCCCATCGGACAGACTGTCCACGGATTTCAAGACATTTCGTGCTATTGGCATATCGCCCCATTGGACGATTCGCCTCATGTGCCGCTTGACCTTTTCTTCCCATTAATTACAAAATCCAAACTTTGATATTGCGTACTGGTGAACTAGTGAGAGTGGTGGCAGTGTGCCTTTACAAATTTAAGTTGTGCAGGGTGCGTGGCTTTATACAACTACAAGGTGCTGTTAGCTGACTCATCTTAGGAGACAGCCATGGTGTTTGCCATTCCTTCTTGTTGAGCACATCACTCCAATATTTACAAGCTTCATTGCCATGGATTCACCTTCACAACAATGCCTAATTTACTTCGCAAACTACTTAAATACATACAGACCACTTGGATCTACAGCAAGACCTAGCCCCCGACAGTGTGGTTCATTTTTAGCAGAACCATGAGCATCAACAATGATTCTGAAGGATGGCACCATCGGCTCAATGCCAAAGTTTGTCACCACAGCCTGCCCTTCTACCAACTGATCAACGTTAGCTGTACAGAAGTGACCATGATTGAGATCCAAGCACAGTTCATCACTGATGGCAAAATAAGGGATCATTTAATCATAGCTTTTAATACTGGTGGGGGCTTGGGGCTAGTTATGTCTATCATAAACTATTGTACATTACAAAAAAATCATATTACTTTTGCAATTAAGTCTCTGACAAACTCGTCTACATTACAAAATGTATATATATATATTACTTTCAAATATCATAGTGGGGTGAGGCATCTTGAAAAGCTGGGTGATGTGTCTTGTGGGGCAATTAGTCTTATGGGGTGAATAGTCTTGTTCCTGATACTGTTATACTTAGTTATTGCTAATGTAAATCATGATTTAGTAAATGTGCCCTTGAGGCTAATCAACATAATGACTATCCCTGTAATTGTCTAGTTTATGTTACAACTCACACACATCCTGGTTTTAGACTGCTTTTACTGTCGATTTGATGGTACTAGTCAAGTGAATTACATGTATTGTTATAAGTATAACATTAACAGTCAGTTGTATTCTGCTTTAGGGGATGTTTTGAAACTGCAGTGTTAATCTTTCAGATATAGGTAGATATAAGTTGGTTCAGCTTTAAGAGATTATTAGAAGAGAGCATTGATTTTTTTGTTGTTACTCTGTATATCTTAATTTTGCCATCTACAGTTTTTAATCTCATTATTGAATTTTGGAATATTTTCTGAGATATACCCTTAATTTGTGGATTGTTACCATGTCGAGTGAATTTGTCATATGCCTCTAGAGGATGTACACATTGCTACCTCTGAACTTCAGCACTTGAAAATGATAGCTTCCCAACAGTTTGCTACTTAATTATCTAAACACACTCACACTTGAATTGATATTTTAGTAAGATTTACTGTATCTCTGAAGTAATACACATGATACTTTGTTTTTAAATTTTTCACCACGTATATTCTTTTATTGATTATATACAGAGGTTTTGTTACGAAATGACAAAAAATGTCATCTCAAGTGTATGCGAATTTGGCACTGTAAATGAAAATAACTTGGTCACTACTTGAGAGTAGGGGGGGGGGGTCAAATTAACAGGGTCCCATCTTCTAAGAAAACAACTGTTCTTATCATTTAGGTAAAATATATTTATGGTATAAATGCTGATTAGTTTAAAGGGTTTTGATGTAGTACTCTAAATAAGTTTATTTACAATGCAAGCATTATACTATGTGTTATGAATTTAGATGTATACTTAAATTCAGGTTTCCCACGCATCCTATAAAACCTGGAAATTACAAATTCATTTTCCATGTTGGAAATGTCATTGAATTTGACAAAATCAAGAAATGTCCTGGAAAAAATACTGCTGTGAAAAAAAATCCACTTAGAATAAAAAGCCTGCAAATAAATATTATGTCTGTAGAAGAAAACTTCAATTGTAGAAGAAAATAAGTGCCAATTCATATTCTTGATATTTCATGTCAGTTAAAAAAATTAAATAAAAGTGGGTGGTTCAGACAGCTAGAACTAGAAGGGGTATTCTGTTCCATATAAATGTTAAGAATCGATCATACATTGAATAAATATGATATGCTTTTTTGCACATAACTTGATTTATTACCTTTAAATCTTATTTACTTTGTCCTAGAAAATGGTAATTATGTCCTGGAAAATAATATTTCCTTGGCTGTGGGAACCATTTAAATTGCAATTGTACTCACTGCATGTAAATATGGGCTGATTTTATTTGATTAAATTATTTCTGCCTAGTCTATTGTGATATTTTTTAACTTGGGTAAATGTCTGAAGTTATCCATACTTATGGGATACTTCCCAGGCCACTGTCTTCAGGCATATCTCCAAGGTGTAACCATCTTTGAAATTAAACCTAATGATCTAACAGTTGGCGCAGGGAATGAGCCATGTATCAGTTTTGTGGAAGTGTTTATGGAGCACAATACCTAGATAACATACTTATAACATGTTCATGTCAAATATTAGATGTTACACAGATTCCTGGAACTCAGCAACTTCCTAAATGTGAGTTAACAAATAGTTATTTATTTAGCAATGCAGTACAACAATATAATTATAGGATAAAGATTTGTGCTGTCAAGTGTCTACTGGTTCACTCATCTATAACATGATAACCTGACGGGACATGATGGCTATGTGTTTGAGAAACACTTTGCACTTTTAATGTCAGCATACCTTGTATTCTTCTTTGGGAGTTGAGATGTGTGTTGGGAGGAAACAGGTCTGAGTCAGGGATAATAATACTGTACAGCACCTCAGAACTGGGTTACCTGGTTCTGGCTCTATATAAACATGCATTATTATCCTTTTGATTTTGGTGAAACACTATAACTGACAGGGTTGGCAGGTTTCTCCCCATCACAGTAAAAATCTTGGTAATTACTCAATTTCTATTGATACAGTAGAAATACTTTCTGCCATGGGAGAAAGGGGGAAAAACTAATTTTGGGAGTAAGTTGCCATAAAAATACCCAGTGATTCACTGATAATGATATTATTATGATATAATTATTTTACTGTCTGAGGTTAGAGAATACTACTGAGTGGGTTATTCCAACCATACACACACAGAGTTAATCTACTAAAGTATTTTTATTAGAAAAAATCAGAAACAGTGGTCAAACAGTTAGACTTGTATAGCTTTGGTCTAATTTTAAATGAAAGCTGGCGATACGCAATGTTGATTTGTGATAAACTAAAGACAGAAGTACTTTAAACCAACTTTCTGTCACCTGCATAAAAATCTCATTGTTGCAGTGATGATGATTGGTGTTTTAAAAGTGGCAGTAAAACTGTCTTCAGTTTATCACAAATCCCCTCTGCACAAGTCTGTGGATACTTTTAATACAAACTGAAGGGACTGTTCTGTGAGTCAGGTGTGTTGGTGTTGTTCATCCACTCACATTGATGCTCATTAGTGCTATCCTGGCACCACCATGAATTGCCCAAAGAGCGTACATTTATGGTTTGCAATTTGATTGATTGGTTTTATTGTTCAGAATGTAAACATCCCTTTTGTCAAGTCAGGTGTGACATTTCTGTGGCACCATTGGTCGGGTGCTGTACCGCAACTACCAATGTCATGTGTTTAGAATCCAGATGTGCTGTCTTTGTTTCATGAATTCAACCTCTGGTTAATTAATTATGGAACTGAATCCAGAGAAGTGATATTTCAAGATGAGGGTATTCTGTTTCATCAGTTAAATGCGTGTGTGTGTTGGTCACATCTGGGATGTTTGACTGATGACAGTGACATAGGGAAACATCCCAGAAACATAGGTATCAGCTGGATTTGAACTCTCACCTGAAGATCTACAGTGCAGTGTCCTAACAAACCACTGTCCTGTTGGAGCACAGTCGGTTTTCTGGCGGTGTAAACGTGGATATGTTTTATAATATTATTAAATAATGTATATTTAATAAAGCGCCCTTACTAGCGGGTGCCATTCAAAGGCGCTGTACAAATAATATGTAACATAATAATAATACCCCAAATAATACCGGTGTCAGTAAAAACCCTAAAAGAGATTTAAAAGATATTATTATTTATCTGTGAAAGCAACTTAGAACAGGTGTATTTTTAGGACAAAACGCACAATCTCCATATGACTTGAGCCGAGACACAGGTGCCTGCAGTAGTATCTGACTGGATGACCTGACTTTTCGGGATGACTTTCTAATTAACACCAGTTCACATAAGTATTCAGAATACCTGTGTGAACTGGTTTCCATTAGAAAGTTATCCCGAAAACTCAGGTCATCCAGTCAGATACTGTTGCAGGTGCCAGTGTCTCGGCTCAAGTCATATAGTGATTGTGCGTTTAGTGTTACAGCCCCCACTTTGTGGAATAAGTTGCCGGCAAATATTAGAACTGCGTCGTCTCTTGGAAATTTTAAGTCTCTTCTAAAAACACACCTATTTAAGGTCGCTTTCACAGATAAATAATTATTATCTTTTAAATCATTACAGAGTTTTTACAGACATTATTTGGGGTATTATTATATTACATATTATTTGTACAGTGTCTTTGAATGGCTCCTGCTAGTAATGGCGCTTTATTAAATATACATTATTATTATTATTCTTTGATAGATTTAAATATTATTAATAAGATGTTTTACTGCCAGTGTTTGTGCTCGCGCACGCGCGATACAGACCATTTTTATATTGTCTTTAGCAAAGAGTCTTTACCTTCTTAATACTCATACAGGCATTATCCGTTCAGATCAGGCAAATGTCGACATTGTTAAGAACCGGCTTAGTTGTCATCATGGCATGTTGCCATTTGTCAGTGAGTATAGCAGTTAGAGGCCCCTGAGTCAGGGCCCCTGACCAAGTATCATAAGTTACTAACATAAGCAGATTATAACTAGCTGGATGTGTTACGTATGACTTGAGTTGCATACTGAACATCTTCATATCTTCATAACACCAACACTACATTACTATATCATATATAACTTCTCTCTCTCTCTCTCTCTCTCTGGTATTGGTGTTTTGCCAACATAACCGGCCTAGAAAAACTGAGATTAATTACTGTACCCAGTGTTTGTTTGGTGTGTGTGTGTGCTGGCGCGCGCTCAGGTACAGTTTCCACTCGGTACAGGGATGACTATTTCTGGTGACTTGTGGACGTTGAGGTGTCACTGATGCGTTTAGAAGAAATTTTCCTCATATTCAGCACTCTTCTATTTTCTGTAATACTGTTTATGATGTCGGATGAGGCTTAATACGATTTGATAAACGATATGTATACCACAGATGCGAGGTGGTTACACCGTAAACAAAACAAAAAACTCCATGACACCAACAAAACACTAACATGCCTCGAGGGGATGTTTACCTTTGGCACCACCACTGCTTATATCTCTGACGTGTTGATTAGTGGTGTGTATGATAAGGCACTGACACAGAGTATCATCGCCAATACAACTTCTGGGCAATTAATCAGGGGGACTAATCCAGAGTAGTGTGGTGCCTCACCAATCAATATGGTATGCATTTCTAATCCCACCCCTTTATCTCTTCCTGTGTGTGTGTGTGTCGCGCGCGCGCGTTCCCCGGTCCTTCTGATTTGTCCCAGGGGAGCACTGTCATGCCCACACCTTTTAGCTAGAAATGTCATAAATAGCCATGTTCAGTGTGAATTTATTTGTAAATATACATCCAAACATGTTCGAAGTACATTTAAAACCTCTGCACGTGGAATGTTTAATATCTGGTGCAGAAAGCGTAAATAAATAACTTTTCTCGTGGACATGCGTAAACTATAACTTTTTATTGGAAAAAAGTATATTATGGCCAAAGAGCCTCACCTCAGTTTGGTGTGTTGCGTTTCCTTTTAGATTGTGTTTGCATGAATTCGTTTGTTCAAGTTCAGCGTCATGATATGAATTCCTATGAAATAAATATATGAATAGATTCTTCACCGGTCTCTGGTCTAAACTTGCCGTTAGTAGCAAAAACACGCATACACCCACCCTACACCTTAAACCAAGAAGGCGATATCAAATTTAGAGAGTGAGTTACCGATATTTTTCATCGGACTAGATACTTGTCCATCGGCCTCGTCGGTCTGTATAGTATTCGATGTGGCGGTTAATGTTTACAGTCTAGGTGTACGAGAGGTGGCTTCGCTGTAAACAAGTGGTCGGGATGGATCCGTTGAGTGATGGGTAACGTCTAAACGTCTATTTAGGGTTAAACAGCCATACTCGCGGAACAATGAACAGAGGTTGATATCGTTATGGATCGACTGAGAACGGTTTGGCTCGGTTTGTGTTAGGCGTGCTAGACACGGTATGGTCTGAGGTTCTCTTGTTGATGGTATAAGCTGATTGGGTTAGACACTAACTGTGTGTGTGTGTGTGTGTGTGTATATATATATATGTGTGTGTGTGTGTGTGTGTTCGCTGAGGTAATTCTTGGGGCTAACTGTTGAACATCAGTTTGTGTGTGTGTGTGTGTGTGTGTTTTGGCAAATGGATAGGTAGGTATAGAGAATCTTAAATTGTGGTCACAACATACGTATGAGATTCATCAGATAATAAAATCCAGAATAGTAAACTTTCATTCCAAGATAAGTAATGGCTCTCCAAACTGTTGGTCGGTCGGTGGGTTTAGAATTTCTGTATAGCGTGACTGCTAGTTGCTAGCCTGAGCCATTAATAACACAAATGTCAGTGAACAAGAACAGGCGCCACTGCATCGTCATGGCATCTGTCAAACACACACACACACACACACACACACACACACACACGGTATCCTCCACACTCTCTCTCTTGGTCTCTAGTGTTTGGTAGGCTCCTCCAGCCTAACTGTTGACATGTCACAACAACTGTCACCACTATATAGCCGTGTCGTGTTATTTGTTGGCTGATAATCATAGATCTAGGTGGACATGGTGTGTGTCTCGCTGGCTATGCGTGTTCTAGACGGATGGATACTTCTAGGAAGTCGTGTACATGGCAACGTCCAGCCTCCCCCCCGGGCGGTTGGTAATTGACGGGTGATTGAATAATAAGGAATACATTATGTGAAGATGTTATTTTGGCAGCGCAGGTGTCATCTTGTCTGTCTCTGATGGCCGTAGATGTTTTTGATAATATATTTATTGGCAACTTTGATTAAAAGTGACCGTGCTTTCGTGTTGTGGACGGCGTTTCTAAGGACTCGTTACAGGTATTCTTTGGTGTCTGTTGGCATCTAGCGTGAGGACGGTTTGAAATATATCTATGGCCGTTTGGTCAGCTTTGGTAAAAGGTAGCTTTTGGTGTGTGTGTAGCACAGAGTCAGTTTACTATATCTGGTCTGTTCATCAACCTACTTTATTAAAGGTGTCTGTCCACCACGACAAGAAATGTCTGAAGTATGTGTGTGTGTGTGTGTGTGATACAATGACATTAGACATAGTTAGCATGATTTATAATCGACTTTATCATCTGTGGGTGGGGGTGTGGCCACAAAGAAGCAGGTGGTTACATCTATACTGTCACATGCGTGGTTTTTACACCGCTATAAGTTGGTTTTTATTGTGGAAAATTCTGTTACTGTAGTGGGAAATCAGTTTGTGCATTACTCGGAGATTCGGAACAGTGTTTGACAACAGCGGTTCATCATTGGAACGGTAGATATTGCTTTAATAAGGGCTTATTTTTGGAGCAGGTCGTTGTGATGATTTTAGAGATCGTATGGCAGGTATGTGTGATCATTTTAGAGATGATGATGATTGATGTTTTATGGCCACTTTTGTGCACAAAGTAGGCTAAACGAGCCGAGCGACCTCCAAAGGTAATGAGACGAAGTGAAAGTCGAAACAACCTTCAGATATGCCCACGCCGGGATTCCAACACGGGTGGTAGTGATCTGTGATCCAGCACGCTACCGCTAGACCACGGAGGCGCCTCGTGATCATTTTAGAGCTTGAACGACATCTGATAATTGATTAGATGTGGCTCGTTTGATTTTAGATGACAAAAAATGGTTATAGCATTGAGGTGTTTGTGTTGGAATAGTCGCTGGTACAGAGCAGACATGGGGGTGCAATTCCATTTTCCAATTCCACTCAATTTCATTTGGTAAATTCCACATCAGATTTAACAATTCTAAATTTTCAATTTCAATTCCGTTTTTTATCGACTCTTTAAAGACCTGCTACTTTTTACCATGAGTAGGTACTCCGAGTACTTACTTGGAATACCTACTCCGAGTAGTTTATATTCCAAGTAGGGGGGTAATGGAAAACTATTTCTGAATTAAAACGATTTAGTCGTCAAAATTTATCAATTCCGTTTTTATTTTAAATAATCAATTTTGAATTGGAATTGACCATCAATTCCGGAATTGAATTGATCCCATGTCTGGTTATAGTATATATATATATATATATATATATATTATCCCAGCAGTTCTTTATCTTATCTTCTGTTAAACAACATTCATCCATCATCCTTTATCTTCTGTTTGGTTGTGCATGATCCAAAAACAGCATACAGTTAGTTGGTCTATAACAGCTACATAATAGGCATATATACATATATATTACAATATTTTTTTCATGATACAATATATTGAGAGGTAACACCAATAACCTTATAGGTTGAGAACCCAAGGCATTGCTATATAGTGTACATTATTTGATATATACAAGACAAGATGTATAACTGATATTTGAGAAAGAAAGAAAAAATCCCACATTATTAATGTGTTGGGCTCTGGACTAAAATATGCCCGTAGTACAGGTGCAACAAAAAAGTTGAATTGCCATATGATCAACCTATGATTCAATTCAAAGTTCGTTAAAAAGTGTAATATTGTTTCTACACCTTTACATCTACGCCACTGCTGGTTGGTCTGCTATATCTAAAAATTGCAGACATACAAAGACATACTAAAACTTTGTTGAATGCAGTACTTTATGTATCCGAAAGAAAAATATTGTTATATTAATTTAATATGAGGAATTTTAAAATATTTACAGAAAAACACGAATTTGGTGCATGAACGAAATTGAGTTATGTCCAAAACCTGTCTCGTATGCTTCCATTTACAATGAAGAATTCAAACATTTCCGTGGGGGGGAGGGTGGCATTCCGCCGGACCATCTAAAGGAGGTTTTCCGCATTTTAAGTACTGGCAAACCTAACCCTGTCGCCATGTCGTTTTATTTATTTTAACTGTTATAGTGTTAGTGAACATAATTCTGGTAGGGCAAAGCAATTCGATATGTTAGTCTATAGCTTTAAATGAAGTCCGATCTAGATTTGCAGTATGGCCGTCCCCCATTTACCGTATAGTCTGGTTACATCAGTGATGGATGACATTTGGCGTTTGTATTACATCAGTGTTATTTATCATGGCACAAATATATGCAGTGACCTGATTTCCGTTGACCCGAACAGAAACTTTGGCTTGCAGAAATGTGGGGGGAGGGGTCGGCTGGACAGCGCTGTTTGTTTGTGTCACACATACTGAAACATTGTGTCAGTATGAATGCATGCCTGAAGGTGTGTGTGCGTGCGTGTGCACACAATGTACTGTGTACAGTAAAAACCATCTTTACGTATATTAGCCTTAGAAGACCACCATCTTAAACATATCAGCATTTTCCTATTAAGCCCCATTATAATAATGGCGAGAAACCAACTTTGTGGATCATTCATATCTAAAGGTCAATAAGTGGTCTTTGAAGGTTGGCTTGATGTGCATAAAAACCTGAATATGGGATTATGATCTTCTCCAATCCTACTCAACTGCCTGTTTCGTTGAACTACTGGCCCTCTCGGTGTGCCCCTATGGCAGAACTGGTAGCCCTACTGATGTAACTCTACGGCTGAACTGATACTCATGCTGAAGTGACTCTATCAGCCTATGGCAGAACTGGTAGCCCTACTGAAGTAACTCTACGGCTGAACTGATACTCATGCTGAAGTGACTCTATCAGCCTATGGCAGAACTGGTAGCCCTACTGAAGTAACTCTACGGCTGAACTGATACTCATGCTGAAGTGACTCTATCAGCCTATGGCAGAACTGGTAGCCCTAATGAAGTAACTCTACGGCTGAACTGATACTCATGCTGAAGTGACTCTATCAGCCTATGGCAGAACTGGTAGCCCTACTGAAGTAACTCTATGGCTGAACTCATACTCATGCTGAAGTGACACTAACAGTCCATGGCAGAACTAGTAGCTAATTCGGAACTGAAGTGATTCTATGGCTGAACTGGTAACCTTGCCGAAGTGACTCTATGGCTGAACTGGTAGTCCTGCTGAAGTGACTCTGTGATTGAACTGGTAACCCTACTGAAGTGACTCTATGGCTGAACTGGTAGCTCTGCTGAAGTGACTTTAACTAAACTGGTAGCCGTGCTAAAGTGCCTGATTGAACTGATAACCCTGCTGAAATGACCCTATGGCTGAACTGGTAGCCCTGCTGCAGTGACTCAATCATTTAATCACTGCATTGGTAGCACAGTTATCAACACCAGAACTTGGGTTCATATCCAAGCCTAGCTAAGTTTCAGCTTTTACTTCACTTCTGATTTCTTCAATGGGGTTTGTTCTTGTTGTGGTTGATCGGCGAATATCAACTGGGCCGTATCCATTCAGCAGTTTTCCAACCACGAAGTTGATCGAGGTATGATTTTTATCATTGCTAACTTTGCTCATCATTTAGCAAACATATACAGGACATGAAATCAGTTTGTAGCTCGACTGCTTTACACACATACTATTTTATTTATTTGTTCATTTATATTATAATGCCATTTTATTACGTTTCCAATCCATCGGCTCAATGGATTTCCTTTGATCATTGCCGCAGGCTGCCATCTTCGTAATGATCCAATGCCGTGCCTATCGGGCCTCGTTAAGCGGCTTAATCCGGATAAACATAGCCGGATCGTGTCAGAGATTTTGTGACAAAATATGCACGGACATCTTTCGAACTCTTCATAACAGAGGCGATCGTGTGGTGGTTCCCGTTAGGGGCCGTCCCGGAGGACGTTCGCCACTTGGACCATTTACCAGAGAAAACTAAATTCCCTGATGCTAATTGTCCCTTGATGGATTAGCACATGGGCCTCACACAGTCGCAGTTATATACCATTGAAATAATATTAATGCACTTAACAAGTGGTTTTCTATGAAATTATGCCATGTAAGTTATTGTTAATTATCAACGATTATATATCAAACAGAACTGCATCCAAGCATTCCCGTGCGATGTACGGGTTCCAGCTAGTAGACTTGTAGTCAGGAACCAGGTCCACTGTTCTGAAGGGCTGTCTGTATATGTTCCGGTTCGGACTCGAGAGTTCTACTAGTTTGTACTTTACCACGTCGTATAGACTTGTACAATTGATCGCCATCATCAGCATCCGATGTAGTATATCGCGACAAAGCTGCCGGTTGCAGGGCCATAATCCATGAGCGGCCAACATTAGGGTGCTTATTTTACGGCTGAGTCCGCTCCTGACAATGAGAAAGATTAGTAGCCAGTCCAGTAGATTCAAACCTGGGACCTTTCATTTTCTGGTCCACCGCCTTAAGATCCCGCACCAGAACTCGTATCTCTTCTATCTCATTTAAATCAGTTATTGCAACCCCCCCCCCAAAAAAAAAACCAGCAACAACAACCTGTTACACAGAGCCTTCTTTGACCTTATTTACGTATACTTTCTAACATATAACTGGATATTAGTATTTCAGTTATGGACAACCATACTTGACCCGTAACAGTATTATTTTGTGGATTTATTTGGATTCATTTTATTTACTATTGGAAATTGTCCAGTAAATTCAGGCCAGTTCACCACCAATTTAGGGGGATACGTTCCCACCGAGAGCAGTATTAACTCAGTGTGGTTCAATCCCGTATTTTCCTTCACGGGTTTGACTATAGAGTTATCCCAACACGTCCTTTGTGACCGGTCCTTTAGTCCTCGAACACCCTTTATACGAAGTGGAAATGGGTGTATTTACTTCTGATGAATGATACAGAATTGGTAATAAATTAATATAGGTGGATGTTAGTCGGCTGGTTCGTGAAAATTCGTTTAGAATCACCGTCAATCAAATTGCGCATATTAAAAACTGGAATGAATCTATAGGCATAATAATAGGGTTTTTTAATGCTTTAAACTGGCTAGACATACGCGAAGAAACTCTGTGTCAGTTTTGATCGTTTTTAATTAAGAAGATAATCAAAATTGAACAAAAAACAACACCATCCAATTTCAGCGCTCGATGTGTCGCAGCAAAACGAAAGTCGGCTGTAACACGTCCAATTGGTTTTTATATTCAAGTATTATCGCTGGGGGTCTGAAGATGTGTAGCATCTCCTGTCAATGGGGGGGGGTGAGAATTCTAAGATAACGTGTTGTTTGTGTGAGTAAAATCTGTCTCCCGTTTAGCGGGAACAGTTTCTAATTTAATAAAAAATGCAGAGGAATTATGATAGGTCCTTGAATTACGTGAAATCTTTGTTCATGTTCCCGCGTGTTTTCTTCTTCTTCTCTCTCTCTCCCCCCTTTCAACGAGTTTAATGTGACGCGACTGTCTAGTTTAGATGAAGCCCGTCCAGTATTTCATTTCTTCGGACATTACTTGCGACTATGTATAGGTATCCCAACGAACAAATTTCAACTTGTATAATGATATCAAAATTGAGCTCATGAGAAAGAGACTTAGTGCTGAAGTAAAAAAAAGTTAAATTCTATTTGAATCAAATCGGTCCAGTAGATTTTTCTTACTGACCATTTGTAGTACTATCTAAACAAATTTAAACCACGCATTTTTACGCTTAAATGAAAGCCACCTTTGAAGCCTCACATATATTAATTCCCTATTTCTTCTCACCTAATAGTGACATATACCATTAGAATCTGAGGGAATGCTGATTGTAGTGCGTATGAAAACAATTATAGGGTGTAAATGGTCAGCGGCAAATACCGCTGTTTGTCAGGGGGGTGTCGCGTCGGTCACGTTGACAACGCTTCCGAAACGCACTGGTGCTCTTCGATAGGCACATCGTTTACTGGCATGGCATTTACTGAATACACACTCAACGTAATAAACACGCGTACACATTGAAAGAATATAGACTCAAGATTTCAAAAATATAAAATTTGTTGACGTAGCTCAGAGATGTTGGACAAATAAACGATAAAAACAACACGTTTAGCATCTGGACGCGCATTTTACCCGTCTGCTGGGATACCTACTATGTATGGGATTTTTTTGTGTTATACTGATGATGATTGATGTTTTACGGCCTTTTGTGATACGGAGGACCGTGGTCTGGTTTGATAGGGCGAGTCTGTCAACTGGCTCCCAACTAAATCAACAAACGAGATCACTGATTAATTATTTATATTTGCTATCAATATGTTATATTGAAAGCACTGATTTTTGCTTTGCTCATTATGGCGACCGAAAGGTGTGAGTGAGTGAGTGACAAAAAGGTAATCGCATCCAAACCTTCTCTAAATTTGTAAACGTAGATCATTGGACGATTCTATTTTTCAATGACAGATTAGATAATCAGCAAAATACATTATATCCTGAATAACCACTGATAGAATGCCTGGTCTATATAGTGATTATCTAGATTCCTGATTAACGGATAGTTATACAAACATGTGTTCCCCTTCCTAGCATAGACTGGTGAGTGAGTGAATTCTTTAGGTTTGATGCCATTGTGTGTGTGTGAGAAAAGAGTGTTCTGGACATGAAAACCATTCACTTTCATAGTCTAAAATTTCGCGGCCGAAAAAACGGGGCCAAGAAAAAGGTCTGTTGAATCCAGGTCTGGTTCCATCGATGTGTCTGTGTGTACCCCGTAGTACATCCTACTCTTGTGTTATTGAGTTTAAATAATTATATGCCTGAAAACTGGTTCGTCGCCGTACAGATTTACCAAGGTTTGATCTGGGCTCCACTCACCACGTATTTATTCTGAAATTAAAATGTGGACCTCCAAGAGCTGTCATATGGGGGTGGGGGGAGGTGTTAGAATGGAAAATGTTATTGGTTTACGGCCACTTTTGTGCACACGGTAAGCCACACGGGTCGAGTAACCTGCAAAGGCAATGATGCAAATTGAAAGCTCCTCGAGGCATGGCCAAGCTGGGGTTTGAACTCGGGCGCTAGAGGTCTCTGGCCAACCGCGCTATCAGTTAGGCTATGGAGAGACACCGGAAATTTGTGCTTTATACGATTTAAGGTTTTGTACAATTGATTTGATATTGTGATCGTGTACGTAACCGCCTTTAAATCCGCACGTGCATCATCCACCCTAGGGCGCCTCGGTAGTCTTGTTGGTAGTGCTTTGGGCCAAAGATCACTACCACCCGAGTTCGAATCTCAGCGTGGGCATATCTGAAGGGTGTTTCATCTTTGACTTCGCTTCATTTCCTCTGGATGTCGTTCGGCCCATTTTGCCTACCATGTGTACAAAAGTGGCCGTGAAACATCAATCCTCATCTGCATCACCCATCCTCGCGGATTTGTTTACTTGCCCAGATCAAATTTTTCCTTGTCCATCTGGGCGGCTCTCTTAACGTATTAGCGCCTTTCACCGACTGCCTACTCGTTAGTATCGTTTCAGCCCAATCAAGTAGCAATGGTCTAATTTGCCTAATGGCCCCCCATTGTCATATCTTTTGAACTCGGTGACCTCTCGTTTCGGGTTGTTATGACGTCAGGTGTAATTGCGACACACATTTATTTGGCTAAAATTGTCGGTGCACCGATGGCGTTAAATTGTGTCAGACTTGCTTGCTGTTCATAGTACACACCATTTCGGGCTTAGATAGCAGTAAAAGTCCGGGTCTTGTGTTGGGTGCTTGATGTTTTTAGAATTATTTTGGCGTGTAATACATCCAGTTTTCGGTGCACTCAAAGGGCCAATTTGTTTGTTTATGAAGATGTGGGCGTTGTCAAGTGAATACTCACTCTAATGGTTCATTTGGCTCCAGTATAGTAAATGTTGTCCTGGGAAACTTCTGCTGAGCTGTTTTTGGCTTGTTTTTAATTTATGTGCTATTTCATCCCCGCCTTGTTTATATCGGGTAGTGTGTGTGTGTGTGTGTGTGTGTGTGACTCACTGACTGGCATATACGAATTGTTAAAATGGGTTGAATAATTGTCGCACCATGAATAGTTTTTGTTTCCGGAGAAACTCAGTACACACGTACTTTACCGGAACAGTCTGACCTGAGCCACGTGTTCTTTGGTACGGCCACATACCTACACATCCACCGAACCAGTCACTCACTCACATACCCATCCACTCATCCATCCATCCATCCAACTGGTGACTAAACTGTGCAAGTTATTCTTTCATCTCTGATACTTTCGTTTTATAAAAAAAACTAAAACAGGTACCAGTGAATAATGTGATGTTATCTACCAAAGATAAGCTTAATTGTCTAGTGAACATATTGTCTCTGTAATGTATGTCTTTATACCATAATGATAACATTCCGTAACCAGAGTGTCTTCTGGAAATCCCCCCCCCCCCCTCTGTGATATAGAGGTCTTGGCCTTTCAGTACTGTATAAACACCTCCCCCACTGAGGTATTTTATCAATGATATTGCTAGCAGATGATTTGTGAAGCATATAAATGCCAAGTCTCTCAGCTTAAACAAACATCTGTAGCGATTGGGGGGGGGGGGAAGCGAGGTGGTTTTACTAACCCTGTTAAGTACTATTCATCTGACCAATACGCTGTGATGATGTATATGACACTCTGAGTGAGTGAGTGAGTGGTAATCGCATCCAAATCTTCTCTCTAAATTTGTAAACATAGATCATTAGACGATTGTATTTTTCAGTGACAGATTAGATAAGCAGACAAGTAGCATCCTGTCCTGAAGACAGGGCTATTATAATAGACTTGTTTGTTGGTTGGCAGACAGTCAACATAAAAATCAAATATGACCGCACTTGTGTCTTGGAACAGTGGAGTGTCTGTGCGTAGTTTTCACCAAAATTGCACACCTGTTGTTTCCGCTTAGACGATGCCACATATTTATGGGGTAGCTATAACCAGCAGGAGATTATTAAATTTTGCAGAGCGTAGATTAAACTGTCAAATCCTGTACCATATCAAAGGTACAAATAATTTTCTCTTTTTAATAAAGTATTCCACCCATGTTTTCTATCCATTTGATCACCCAGAAGATTTAAGATGAATTTAGATCATCTGTGCCAGTGCATTTTCATACACTCCTCAAACAGAACACAGAATTAGTTAAGAGAGTGTATTGTAAAAACCTGTCCTTAAAATATATAACGTCTGAAACATTCTTAAGCGAATTTGTTTATGTCCTTAATATGAAAGCATGACAACATTTTCATAGCATACCTGTAACTTTTACCTGATGGTAGCGCACAATCAGGTATTCAAAATTGAAATGTGGGGAAATAAAGATTATTTTAGGATAACCAAATTGGCTATTTATGTTGGAGTAAGAAAAAGTTCATCTGAAATAAATGAGAAATGACAACTGTGAGTCCAGAATTGCTGTATTTTTTTATGAAGGTAAGCATGGTAGGCTTATTGGGCCAAGTGATCTTTAAAGGTAATGAGGCAAAGTGAAAGTCGAAACACCCTTCTGACGCAGCCCGGCCGGGGGTTGAACCCAGATGCTATAGATCTGTGACCAACCACTCTTGCAGTTAGCACTCTTATTGTGGTTAACCCACTTTAATGGAATCAGTGTCAGGCCATTGATACGATGCAGCTAGTGGCTCGGCAGTACCAGTGAAAATCAACAGGTTATTCGATTGAATGCCAGCGTTGCCTCTGTCTGTGCGATGTTTCATCCAACAATTAGAAAAAATTGGCTTAAGCCTGGTTATCAGACTGAACGAAGCGATCGCTCGTTCATTTATCCTTCTCATCACCACAATTACTAGCGATATAATTATAAATGAGTTTGATAGTTCGCTAACGAGCCACTTTACCCCGTACGGATGATAATTTCCTGTTAGCGTAGAACATTGCGACTCAGTGTTTAACACCGTCAGTTACTCTGTTGGCTGCTAGATGTTGGTTGAACATTATCAGGTGGTGTGTTGTTATAAGCTGACCTTCTATAATGGCGAAGTGTCTATGACTTAACCTTGTAAAGCTGCGTCCTTTTTCTACAGAACAGTGGATTAAGATAGCCAGGTATCCAGATTGGCGCTGCTGTATTATGGCTTAACGGCTTAGCGACGACGAGAGTATAACCTTGTACATAATGTTAGGGATGTGATTACTTTCATCCGTCTTGTTGTCGGATGAAGTTAGATTGTTGCCATGATTGTCCTTTATGGGTTAATCCATCCGTGCTGTTCTAGAACAGCTGTTCCCAGTTTGGATGCGATTACCATCCGGGTGCTTGTGTAGAGAGACGAGGTCAAGGAGTGGTATCGTGGAGTCTGTAACAGGCAACGGCGATCTATATTGGCGTACGTTTTGGCTCCTCTGTGACGTTAAGGATTTATTTTTGTAATTAATTACCGCCGAATGTGATAGTTATGGTGATTTGGGTGATTCATAAACTTTGAATGATAACAGTGTTAACAATAATGATATAATAATTAAATAAATCACGATTACTAGCAGGAGCCATTCAAAGACGCCGTCCAGTGATACCCCACGTAAGATGTATGTCAAAACCCCAATAAGACATTTAAGCAATCAATGTTATTTATCTCTGATAGCAACCTTCATCCGGTGAGTTTTAAAAACATAAAGAAGTTTTAGGAGAAAGACATGTTCCTGCTATCCACCGCCAGTAAAGTGTGTGTGTGTGTGTGTGGGGGGGGGGGAAGCTGCGACACTAAACACACAATCGTTGTATGACTCGAAACTAGATACAGCTACATTAACCTACTCTTAGCTGTCATCTGTATTTGGCGTTCTCATACTTGTTTGGTACCCTTGATGCCAGGAAAAAACCCGCGAGCATAACGCCCCAAACCACATCTTGAAAAAGATGCTTTATATGTATGTGAATGGTATGTTTTTCATATACTTCCCCCCCCCCGAAAGAAGCTAGATACGGCAAACAGTTTTCCAATGCAGTTGCCATATTCAAACAACTATCTGGAACAACGGCTTCCGATCTCTAGTTGGACATTCTCATCTAACTCTATGGAGACCTATTGACAGCATTGGTAAGGATCTGAACAACGTAGACATTGACGTCCTGTCGGAATACCAGCTGCGACATGTTATTTCCCTGCTATCAACTCTGTTCAATCTTTGCCGAGATGTCCATGATGCGTTTTTAAACATTTATTATTAGTAATAAAATATTTACTTATAACTTCATGTTTCCTCATTAATTCCTCTGTTCAAGGGGGGTTTTGTCCACACGTTTTTTTGTCCAGATACCGGTACCCGTGGATATAAAGAGCATGCGGCTCCATGATCATGTGAGAGAGCTCCGGTGGCCTAGCGGTTAAGCACCCGGCACTTGGTGCCAACGGTCACAGGTTCGAACCCCGTAAGAGGTCGAAACTTTTCCAGGGGGTAATTTCTCGGCTCACTACATCGTTGATGCCTGACCACGTTAAATGGCGCTGCCGTCTCCACTGAATTATTTAAAATAAAGGGGGACGTTAAAAAAACCCTGAGGACGTAAAATACTCTGGCAGTGATCACCCTCAGGGTATTTCGGCTCCATCTTTCCGTACTGCTCCCCTGTGAGTGGTGGGGGAGGAGATTTCTCAACCACTTAACAAGAGGCTGTGCTGATTAAGCGACAGCCTGGGGATTCTCCCCGATGGCCTAAATTGTGCCCGATGTTTCGTTAAACAGCATTCATCCTTCATCCATCCCAGAGAAAACAAATCATGATCAGGAAGCTTTCCCTGACTAGTATTATTATTTCCATCTCGGATACTTGGTGGATGACAACCAGACTCGTGGCTGCTGGGGACTTGAAATTCAGAAGTCAAATAATTAATTTACACAAATGTCTCTCAGCTCAAACACCCGACCCGTGCAGCCTACTGGCGTCAATTAGTTCATGATTTCTTCACTAATCGCCTTGTCTGTTTTTATCAGATATCAGTGTTTTGGTAATTATGCAGACACGATAATGAATATCATTTTGCTAAACAGTTAACCATAGTTTGTTTTAGTGTTTTTCTTTCTATCAATAATCTTTATGTGGCAGACTGATTGATAATTGACCATTGGGTACTAAAGAAAAATGTTTACATTAATTAATCTGGGGACTGTTAATTTTTGAAGTTCCAAGTGTAATGATTTAAGTGTATGTATGAATTACACAGCATAACGGTGCATATAAAATACTACACACTGATATTTCTCCATTTACCATTCAACCGCGTCAAATTCCAGTAGTTGATCAATGGATTCACACTACTGAGCTGTCCTCACGCGCGCGTACGCCCGATTAGGTTCAGTGACCATTTCAGCGTTCAGTTTGCGCTACACATTATATGGTATTTAACATCAAAGTTAGTGAATCAGAGGCTGTTAGTGTAAATGAATTTTTTTCTTCGTGATTT
This sequence comes from Paralvinella palmiformis, assembly GCA_025642065.1. Taxonomy (NCBI): domain Eukaryota; kingdom Metazoa; phylum Annelida; class Polychaeta; order Terebellida; family Alvinellidae; genus Paralvinella; species Paralvinella palmiformis. The sequence goes on from JAODUP010000239.1 coordinate 286,450, forward strand.
TCAAAACCGATCAAAGATTCAAACGAAGTAGGTCAAATCTGTGACGGGTTTTCTGTTTAGATTGATGTCTTTGTTGTCGTCGTGTTGGTGGTGGTGGATGTGGTTGTCTGTGAACAGGTTGATCTAGTTTTCGGTGTAGTAACAATCGCATCTACGAAGTGGTCCATTAAGCCGGGTCAGATAAAAAGAACCACTCCGGCGGTAACAGCTGTCTTCTATGATAGGTTTGTAAAAAAGTACTCTTACGTTGCGGGGGGGGGTGTTAATATTAACTAATTGTCCGTGTTAGGTATAATTTTTGTATATATTTTGTTGTTATTGTTATTTTAGCATATTGTCACAGACATACAATGCCGGGACATGGCTTATAAATACAACTGTTGTTGTTGTTATTGTAATAATGTTTATTAAAATATTAGTAAAAATAACAATAATATTATGGGTTTCAAGTGCTCTGATTTTAAGCAAATGCTACAGAAATATGTTACAGAAATAAATACATACGTACAGCGTTAAAATACATAAATATCCAGTGTACTAGATGTCGATATTTTAAAATTGTACAGATATAACTTGATGTGCATGTATATTTAATTTCTTACTTAATAATAATAATAATAATAAATGGCATTTATATAGCGCCTTATCCAGTTGTATAGCTACTCCAAGGCGCTTTGCACTATTATTATCCACGACTCAGACATCTCTCCATCCAGCACACACCTCAACTCCCAAAGCAGCATACAACGCATGTTGTCTTTATAGGCGCAAAGCGTTTTTCAGACACATAGCCATCACTCCTTGTCAGGATCTCATTTCTGGTTGAGTCGTCACGTGACAGAATTGCAGCTCCGGAGCCTCGAACCCGCGACCCGTCGGTTACGAGTCTACGCTCATTGGCCAAACTTACCACACCATTGCCCTTAAACTAAGTGGGAAAAATAGAAGATTACTGAGATACACTTGTGTGTGTGTGTGTGTGGATTGTGTTAAGAGCCATAAAGAGATGTGTTCTTAGAAGAAGTAGGACAAAGGAGTACACAGGTTGTTATTTACCACGTGTTAAGTGCTGGTGCTCCAGTTCCGATAAAATAGTTAACTTCCAGGGGTGCCGCGTCTTTCAGTGATCGGATACCCGTAGGTAGTAGACATGGAAATGTTCAGTTTTGAAGCGGCGGCGCTCGGCGAATAAGTGGTTAGAGCGCTCACTGCATTGCAAAACTCCCATTAGTCCGAGTTCAAATCACAGACATACCGGGGTCGGTCGAGACTGGTGAACCGACGTTTTGGAGTAGAACGTTTCGGCTCGAATTTTATTGTTTGCTGCTAATAAGAAATAGCGAACAAAAACGTGTTTATTGCAGTTGCAATTCGCATGCATTAAACTGTCTGTGGGAAGACAGGTCTTCTGGGCATATATATATAATTCTTGATTTCATCAGGGTTTGTCGGCCACAACTTGAGAGCTGACTAGCCAAACGTCTAAAACTGTGTATGTTAATTAAATATACATGAGATTGGAGTGTGGTATACATAATTATGTGTTCACAGTTTCAGGCGTCCATAAGTAAAAAATATAATTTATGTCGTTATAAAGTTGTTCAGATATCATACCATTAAATAAATGATTTAAAAATAATTTTTAGTTTAATGTATCCATATTAAAGTAAAAAAATTAAATTGATGTTATTATAAAGTTTTTCAGATATGATGCCAATAAATAAATTATTTTAAAATTCATTTTAAAATTTTATCATTTCATTGTTATTTCTGTCATTGGTTGATATGACTGAAACGTCCGCCCTTGAAAAAAGTCCGGCTGAAACATCCAAATCTAAACCGTCCGGATCCGAAAACGTCCACTGCCCGGAGTCTGTGGGATGTTTTCCTAGCGAGTCACTCTTCAGGTGTTCAGTGTTCAGAATTCACTCAGTTTTGAGCGGTCCCCCGAAAGAGTAACAAAATAAAAAATTTAATGAATGGTCGCATCTGGCAGACCTTTAGCCTGAAATGGAACTCTGGGCTTCCAACGTAGAGAATTATGAACAAACAAGTGACGTGGCTCGCCTACGTCATATGGCAGGAGTAACAGCGCACCGCCCCCTTGTGCCAGCAGTGCACAGTAGATATGTAAATGTTCACTGATTGAGAAGTCTAATTTTTTTACTAGTGGTGTCGTGCGTGTTTGTGTGTAGTGTTTTATTCTGGGTAATTTATTTACAATACACTAATAATAATGGCTTCTTGATAAAGGCCGATGGTATTTCCAGTCGATACATTCAGTGCTATGGTCAGCTTCTGTTTATAGCTCTAAGCTTAATAAAGAGATGTATTAATGTTATATAAAAGAGTTGATAGGATCGAAATTCCGAGCACAGTCATAGATAGTCATTTTTATTAGCCAATTATTATAGCATGTAATGTCGTTGGTGTAACACATTCCAGCAACGATAAGTATGATCTTTATTGCCCCAAGTTACCTTGACAGTGTTTATATTGTTGGCTATCTGGCCGTATATTAGCTAGATGATGTTGTTAGACTATTAATATTAGCTTACCTGATCTTTAATCAGATGAGCCTCGTCATCATTTTTAGGCCATATTGGGTCTTCCTCGCCTTACTCGTCCCTTCATTTCTTGAAATATTCAATTTCACATCTTGGAATTTACACAATATATGAAGAACTTATTGCATTGATGACTTTAATATCGTATCAATCAGTATTTGTTGTTGTGTGTTAATTGGTGTTTACAGTTCATAAATTAGCTGTGATTTGTTTTGTTTATCACAAACTAACAACAGCCAACATAAATTAGTTTCTCTTTATCCTTGACCCCATACGAGTTATTATATGGTCAGTGTGAGTGAGTGAGTGAGTCAGTCAGTCAGTCTGTCTCAGTACTGTTCACGATGTGGCAAAACACCTGAGAATCAGAAATTCAGCAATTTACAGCGCACACGAACAAAATAAAGTTACTAAGTATATTCTGAATAACCACTGACAGAATGATTATCTGGATGCCTGATTAACTGATACAAACATGTCCCCCGTCCTCCCCCCCCCACTGTATCATAGATTATTCAGGCATTAAATGTTGTAGCTGTTGACTTGTGATCCTGATGTAAAACGTCACTTTTGATGTCTCTATGTTCCATCCAGCCACGTTTTGGTCAGTGTACCTCACCTTAAAATAACACCCCACCACCACCACCACTCCAAAATAAACCACACACCAAGGTTTGCCTCAGGTCAATCTGGATGTCTGATCAATATAATTATTAAATCAATATCAATATCCAATAAATATGAGTAGTCCCGTAAAGGTTTTATATACTGTTATGACGTTTATTTACACCTGAAGTAATATAAATATAATTTCATAATAATTGTTAATTTATATTATACTTGGCTGAAGCTATAAATGTTCAATTGTTTTATTTTGGGCATTTTACCCAGAAAGCAATTTTTTAATCTATTTGCGTATCAGTGGTAGGCTTTTAATATATTCTCTGTTGTGAAGCTGTCAGAATAGAAGTATACTGCACAGGTGAGTGTGTATAAGTGTGTAGTGTTGTTGTATATGATAATTGATTGATATGTTCTTGCATAGTTTTGTTCTCAATAAATTTTGTCTTCTGACTTTAACAGTTCCTGATATAATGATAATGATGATGATTGATGTTTTACGGCCACTTTTGTGCCCATGGTAGGCTAAATGGGCCGCGTTCTTAATTAATATATATATATATATATATATATATATATACATGTGTGTGTGTGAATTGTACGTGTGTGTGAACATTTCATAATATAAATGGTTTCTAGTTCTTGTAAGTATTATTGAGCCATTTAACAGTATGAAATATTTACCTGCCCTACCCATCTGCCAGAAGCAGTTAACGTTTGGTCAAAACTTATAGTTTGGGCTGCCTGTCAAACTGTCAGATTGAAATACTAAACTACTGCCACGTAATACATAAGATAGGCCGACATTAAATGTTTATGGTTGCTTTTTCTTAGAAGTTTTTGAATTCCGTTTATAACCGTTCACGAACTCAGTCAGCTGAGAACTGGCCATGAACTGTTCATGAACATTTCATCTTCTCATGATACTCACTTAGGCAAGGCATAATGTTCAGGCCACACTATTTGCAATGAACTGATCGATGGTTAACGAGCCTTCCTGCTTCAGTAGAAACTGTGCTATAAGTCTAACAGGTGTAGTAATACTCTCAATGATTAAAAGTCATATTGCTCCACTCGGCTCATTCAGTTACCTGGGGAACATCCGTGGTCTAGCGGTAGCGTGTTGGACCACAGATCACTACCACCCGTGTTCGAATCCCGGCGTGGGCATATCTGAAGGTTGTTTTCTCTTTACTTCGTCTCATTACCTTTGGAGGTCGCTCGGCCCATTTAGCCTACCGTGTGCACAAAAGTGGCCGTAAAACATCAATCATCATCATCATCATCACCATCATCACTCAGTTACCTGGCACTCCATGTTACTTACAGTGATACCTGATACATTTTATTATCTTATTTTATTAGAACTTCCCATTATTGACAGTAATAGTAAAGATTCTTTATTATTATTATTATTATTAACTTGTTAGACATCCCATTTGATACTCCTGACCTATTACATTTCATTAGTATTAGTAATGAGCTTTTTTTTAGCCCATTCATAAACGTAGTTAATATGATTGATGTTTTACGGCCACGTTTGTGCACGTGGTAGGCTAAATGGGCCGAGCGACCTCCAAACGTAATGAAGCGAAGTCGAAGATGAAACAGCCTTCAGATATGCCCACGGGTGGTAGTGATCTCTGGTCCAACACGCTAGCGCTAGACCACGGAGGCGCTCCCACAAACATAGTTAAGACGAATCAGTATACAGAGAATGTTTAGATGCCTAGAGCTTTGTTGCACTTAAAAATTATTACGCTACCTCATTATTATTAATTATTTTGTATTTAATTATATTATTATTGTTATGACCACCAAGTAACATTGTTTTGGTGATGATGTCAATACGTACTGGGTTTTACCCATAATGATGGGACGGATTATAGATATGTATAGGTGATTTTTTTGCTGTTTAATAGTCCTTGTCTCTTCTGATCAAATGTTTCTTATGGTTCAGACTTTAGGTGATATTATTCTCATTTATTAGCCATGGTCTATAAGTGGGCCAAGTCAGCTGAAGCATGATGTTATTGGGTGGAGAGATGTTTATTGTTTATTGAGTTGTGTGTGTGTGTGTGTGCCTGTGCTTACCAGGACTATATTGGACACTGCGATAAAGCATTTGCCATTAGCGAGTTATCACTTGTCTATTTAAAGAAAAATAACTCTGAAGGCTAGCAAATACAATTTTGAGTGATAAGTGGACAAGTTGGTGTGTGTGGGTGGGGGTGTTTCTCTCTCTCCCTCTGTGTGTGTGTGTCTCTCTCTGTGTGTGTGTGTGTGTGAAGCCACACCGAGTGACTCACAGCGTGACATAGTATTAGTATTGCTGATGTCCTATGTCAGCCCTCTGTGTAGGTGTATTAGTGATGTATTAGCGGTTATATACTAGTCAGAAGACAGTTCTCAGAAACTAGTTATATAACACACCAGCTCCACGGCTGGCCATTGTCCGACACCAGCACACTATATTCACCAGGGACACTTCGCAGTGGCTCTTCTAATCTGGCAACAGTAACTCGGCTTATAGCATAACAACAGGTCAGTAATTGTTGTCTGATTATATGTACGCGCACAGAGAGAGAGAGAGAGAGAGAGAGAGAGAGAGAGAGAGAGAGGACAGATAGTGAGTGAGTTAATGGTCATTGGTCATACACCTCATACATATGGTCCAGGCGCGTTGCACCACAGATCACACTACCACCTGGGTTTGAATCTCGACGTGGGCATATCTGAAGGGTGTTTCATCTTTGACTTTGCTCCATTACCTTTGGAGGTCGCTAGGCCCATTTAGCATACCGTGTGCACATAATTTGCCGTAAAGCATCAATCATCATCATCACATATGGTCCAGGCATAACAGCGTAGAACAATATTACACAGACACAGGCCACAGATTAAATTTAAACACAGAACTCTAACCATTATGCTTTAGAAGGCTCTTTACAGATGTTGATAAAACTGGTCATCTGTCCGAAAAATGCGTGCATATGTGTATCAGGGTTTTCCGATGTACTCGTACCCGAGTACACAATTTGAAGTACTCAGATATACTCGTGTACTCATAACATGAAGTGTTCAATACTTGTACTCGAGTACATTCATAAAGTACTCATACTTTCAGAGTACATTCAGAGTATTTTCACCATAAACAGAATATTGTTTTCAATTTATTCCCATTTGTCTTTATAGCCATTTTCCTCCCAAAATGAATTTAGAATTATGTCCATAGAAATTGGTCAGTTATCATTTTAAACATGTGCATGTGTCTATGTAGGTCTAGATCCACCACCTCCTACGTGTCGACATGAACTGTCAATATGTACCATTATGAAATAGTAAACTTAAAATAAATTAGTGGTCCCCCCATTCACATTACATAGTAGGTATGCTTGAGTAAATGTGATTAAAACTGTACTCATACTTATACTTGAGTGCTTTGAAATCTACTCGTACTTGTACTTGAGTACATTGATAAAATAAGTACTCATACTAAAAAACATGTACTCGTACTTGTATTCGAGTACTTTCCCATGTACTCGGCCCCAACCCTGATGTGTATACACACAAATAACATTACTCCTGAGTAACATTTAATATTTGTTATCAAATGGGTTTGTCATGCTGCCATTAGGAGGAGTTAGTAATACAGTATTGTTACTTACAAGACATCTACTGCTGTTCAATTGTCGTTGATAGAATTTCTTATATATGACGTATGTGTGTACGTTTCACTTTTCATTATTTTACGGTTCAGTAGCATTCAGTGACATCAGAATTTCATCTATCCCACACACCACATATACACACACACACTGTGAATGAGAGAGAGAGATTGACACGTTAATTGTTTAATGTCTATTTGAAGATATTTCCTGTCTGTATGCTATCATTCACACACTGATGTGGTTTTTGCTCATCTTCTGGGGCCTTTTTTCCCCTTTTCGTTTGTATGTTTGGAGAGATTTTTCCAAAACTTTCCTGGGACAATAAATTGTTTGGTAATTGTTTTATGTCACCATGAGAGTGTTATATCACCATGAGAGTGGGTATGGCGTAACCACTGTACCATGTAGAATTGATCATTACCATATAGATATAGTGGTTGTTGACATCCAAACAGAAACAAGTAGCTTTGGGGATGAAATATGTGGGATATTATATTGATATACAATATTTTAAATGTATGATACATTTTGTAATATATATATTATCGCGATGAGAAGAATTCCATCCAGACTTATCACATCTGGCTCGCTTAATGCCATGTCTGATGAATTGGTCAGTAGTCGAGCAGACGTTTTCCATTATGTCTTGATTACTTTTCTTACCTAATGGTCATAATTGACGAAATGAATTGATCAAGTTAACGAGACGTGGAATTAAAAACGATTCCAGGGTCCACTCTCAACTATGTTCTCTCGCAAATTATTTCTCTCTAAATATTGCCATTGCTATGTCATGTTATTAATTTAGTTGTTGCTACTGTTTATGACTTTACTGTGTTGTTAACTTGTCCCATTTGGTGTTGTCTTTACAGATGTCCAAAGGGCTGTGCCACAACGCGATGCACTACATGTCGTCTTAATGGGGCTGTCCGAATCGCGTGTATGCAGCATATCTGGCGATGTAAACATTCAGTAGGAGCCGCCACAAGCCAAATTCTGGCTTCCCGATTGTAGTCGGAGGTGAAGGATTTCGTTGGTTCCATTCCTTCACGATCAGCCATGGGTGGTATGGGCAGCGTGCCGTATCCACGCTACAGCTGCTGCATTCGGCCGCAGAATCCAAACCGATGCAAGGAGAACCACAGTAGCACGCCCAGGATCAAGGGTCACAAGCACAACCTCAGTGCAGCCTTCAATATGGCCGACATGGGCAATGACATCAGCATGGAGCTGATGGACATCAACAAAGCAACGGAGGAGGAGTTGATGACGTTGCCAGGAATAAACCGACAGACAGCGCGGAACATCGTCGAGTACCGGAAGCAGATCGGCACATACAAACGCGTTGAAGATCTGGCACTCGTGTCCGGCGTTGGCGCCACCAAGTTGACTCACATCAGAATGGAGATATGCGTCGGACGCAAGAAGTCATCGCAGAACAGCTCGCCAAATAGCTCCAAGGTGGACCTGTCGATCCAGGACGACGTCAGCCGAGCATCTTCTAAGAGCCAGGCCCGACAGGGTACCCCTTACAACATGGTCAACGTCAATACGTGTAACGTGTTCCAGCTGATGAAGGTGCCTGGGCTCACTCAGCTCCTTGCAGAAAACATCGTTGCCTACCGCGACAAGAAGGGACTGTTTCGAAACATCGATGAGCTTCTCAAAGTGCGAGGGATAAAGAAGGCCCTCCTCAGTGCCGTTCGACCATATCTAATGCTGTACGATGCCACCAACATCAACACAGACTTGGCACACACTAATGGCTTGTTGCCTTCTTCCCAGTCTAGTCAGCCAATCGTTGAACTTCGACACATGCGCAATGCATCTCAGACTCTGTCATTGCCCATTCGACCAGCTAGTGCCAGTATTCTCGGGTCCCAGGAGGATCTGATATCGTTGTATGGCCCCCTGTTGAACAAGTCGTTCCGCAGCAGAAAGCGACCGGTGCTATTTCGTAAAAATGGACGAAGTATCTTGCGGCTGGCCACCTGGAACCTACACATGTGCGACGTTCAAAAGGCAGAAAATCCAGGAGTAAAGGAGGTCATCGCCATGACAATATTAGAAAATGGGTAGGTTGGAATTGTTGCAAAAACTAATTTGTATACATCTCCTTGTTAGCAGCATCAAATGTTATGCTGCAGGTAAGTTATTGATATTCTTCTTCCGAATGTGGAAGCTTAGTATTCGAAGGATTCTTTGTTTTGAGAAAGTGAGAAGCCGATCTCAAGTCCTTCATCGTCGTTGGATTGAGATAATTTCTGCTTCTAGAGAAGATACCGTTCGGAGCGGTAACTTCGAAAGCGTTCTTCATCTTGTATAGCCTGTTAACATTAGATGATTGCGGTGAGGGTAATGATGTATCGTCGCCACTTATAATTGGTAATATTAATAATAATATTATTGTTATACCATAGATTTGATGAAGCATCCACATTAGCAGGACCCATTCAGGGCTGTGTTGCAGTAAAACGTCAGTTTGAGATACCTACAAATGTTAAAAACAGTTAAATAAAGTCCCCCTTTCCCCCCCCCCACTCCAATATTTATCTTAAATTACTAGATTTATAATGTGGATTAAAGAATTCACCACTTCTACTATTATGGGATATCACATTCAGGATACATTTCTCTGTTGAACTAATACTGAATTAAGTTTTAATAAATGATCAAGTTGAGCAAACGTTAAGTTATGTACCCTCAGGATCTTCTTATAATGATAATAATAATATGTGATATTTATATAGCGCCCTATTCAGCTAGAAGCTGCTTTACAGCGCTTTACAATATTATTATCAATATTATTATCCCTGACTCAGACCTGTTTCCACCAAACACATATCTCAACTCCCAAGGGAGTATACAACGCATGCTGCCATTATAGGCACGAAGGAAGCTGCCAGCCAGGTTAATAATTGCTGTTTAAGATATGTTTAATAAATAATACTAATTATTATTCTAATAATAAACGTATTAGATAACGAACATATAAATAATATTCTGATTAATAAAAGCCTGGAGGATATTAGAAGTATACCATTTCTTGATAATAATGTTATAATTTCCCAAGAGATTTACCCCTTTGGCTATAGGCTCAAAGTGTGACCAGCACTGAAGCTAAAGAAAATACTCTCTCACTGACCGTCTCACTCTAATATTCTGTGATAACCTGTACCACAGAGTGAAGACTGTAATAGCATATGATTGTATAACCGGCTGATTTTATGATTACTTTCTGATGGGCAATAGATCACATGACAAGGTCACTAGTATTAATATATATCTCAATTTACCCCATCTTGACCAGCACGGCACATAATTGAGTATGCTGTCCTGTATGCGGTTTGTGGCTTTAAAGTTTAAGTTTAATCCACTTGTTGATGAGGTCCCATTATTCTGTGTCAGCTTGTCCTGTCATATCACAGGACCAGACATCAGAAAGATCACATGTAATAGTACCACTTTCACAATATATCTCTGATGCCAGGTCAGGATTTGCATAGCCCACTGAATACCTTTAAATTTAATTTTGTTTAAGAGTAAGACTAAGAATGCTCTAACAAGGCCCCCCCCAGTCAGAAATTTTCCTTTTATTCCATGTTGGTGGTTTGTTTCACAGATTTCCTTCTATGTTTGATAGTATGAAAACCCACCCATTTAGCCCCCATAATCCCCCTCCAAAATGTAGAAAATATTTTCTTCAAAGTGTTTTGGGATATACCATTACTAGTCTCTATACTAATAGTACTACTAGAGAATCTCATCACTTGCCCATCATTATCTCAGTCTGTGGAGTACTCAGGTTCAACAACTGTGTATGATAGGTAAATAATTGAGTTTCTCTGTTATGACGGATGTCAACATTTGGGATAATGTGTGTTCTGTGTGATGGCTCCCTGTCTTGGGTTCAGTTCCCTGAAGTACCATCCATATATTAGAATCACAGATGTTTGTGGTCATTGCTAACACACACACATACACACACACACACATGCACAGACGAATGCATACACACATTCATGCATGCACACTCACTCACACATACAGAGAGAGAGAGAGAGAGAGAGAAGAGAGACAGACAGACAGACAGACAGAGAGGGGGATAGAAAGGGAGAGGGAGAGGAGAGAGAGAACACCATCATTGTAGCTGATGTCAAACTAAAAAGACAACATATAATTCTTTCTAATTGTAAGTTATCATATAGGTAAACACTAGACTAGTTTAAAGTACTTTACCTTTGAAAGTCCAGCAGTATTTCATGTGCACAAAAATGCACTATGAAACAGCAACATTTTTACCTCGTACCTTTCATTTATCACCTCCGTGATAGAAAAGTTTACACGTACCATGAGTCAGACATTCAAGCAACACTTCACTATTGTCTGTTCTAATTTACAATTCGTTGGAGTACCAGCTGAGAATAGGAAATAACACATGTCATCTTAATGAAGATTTACAATTAGTCAGTCATCAGAAATGTTACAGGTATATTTAAATATTTCTAGTATAATAATAATAATACACCGAAAATTGTTGATGATTGACAAACATAAAACCTCACTGTATTTAAATAAGGTCTGAAATGACATATTTCATACATAACATTAACACCATTATAGATGGATTATGGAGGCACACTTCATTGGCTGGGACCCATAAATTATTTACTAATGTAGCTTATGTTGTTTGATTTTCACCTGTAGTTGCTGAGGTAATTATTAGTGTAATCTTGAAGGACACCCTGATATTGATAGTGCAGTGATTAAGAGTGATGTGCTGTGCTGCAAATGCCCGGGTTATGGATTCGAATCCAGCTCATGTCTGTGTTTGTGGCCTAACTGATCACGTGGTGTTTATGCCCCATGGATGAGCGCTGTATTATGACTGACCACACGTATCCAGAATTAACCCTAGATGTTTAGTATATTATGGTGATAACTTTCTCCACAACCACTGGATCCACTCAGCCCTCTTTCCACCAGGATCTATCTGCCTTGGATGATCTTCCGTGTTTAAATTAAAGTTGCCTAGATATTCCCATGGCTCTTCTTCTATGTATAATGTTTCAGGTGATAAACTAACAATAATAATAAAAAAATAACAGATAACACTATGCTAGACCATTGATAATTCATAACTCCTTATATAAATGTATTTACAGTTTATCCTGAGCATCCATTGTAAAATTATTAATAAAAAAGTTACTGTAAAATGTTATATTGATACTTCAGATTATGAAATGAAATTTTATCAGAAATGTTTAGTCTATTCATATCAGAATAATCTGTTTTTATGACAGAATGTGGTGATTTATGTCTTGTCTACTCATATCAGAATAATCTATTTTTATGACAGAGTGTGGTGATTTATGTCTTGTCTGATGAATTGATTTTCTTCTGATCATGAAACTTATGATTGCACAGTTTTAAAAAAAATGCGCGTGTGCGTGCACATAACACACATGCACACCCATACACAAAGAAAGACACACAAAACTTTGTTATAGCTTTGCTATATTATTTTCTTCCTAACACTGGTTTTCATACAATTATAAATGATAGTTTCTCCTCCCGTTTTCAATCAGTATGTACCGGTACAGTAGGCCCCGTTATAACACAGATGTTGGGGTCCACAACCTGCGGACAATGCTATACTGGCCCGCATTATAACGAGGGCCTACTGTATTACAGAAATCATTTTACAAGTAGGATCTACAGTTTGAATTTATTCACTTAATAATTGAGCTACATTACACCCTCTGCTAAATGAAATTGATCTTTTACTGTTATAACAAGAGCAGCTACTACTGCTACTATTAATGGTACTAGTGCTTTTATTAATAGTTATAATAATAATAAGAACAATTACTGATTTCGTTTTTCAGGTTAAACATTGTTGCAGTACAGAATATTATTGGTTCACAGGCCTTAGACAAGGTAAGTCATCCTGTGTGTATAATTTAGGATGACTCTTGATCAGTGGCGGTCAGATTCAGCCAACATTAATTGCTATTTAATGTAGATTAAAACGCTGATTCATCAAACACGTTCAGTTTACATTAAGGAAAGCTTACATTTTTAATGTGGACAATTTATACCTGGGCCTTATACGTCAGACTGGCTTTACGACAGTTAAACAGTCACGTTTAACTGTGTTCAGTTATATTTTATAATTCTTCAAATCTGACCAGAGCCTTCACTGTTATGAATAATGATGTCAAACTAGACTATGATAACTGTTACAAAGTTCTTATGTGGAGGACCAGATGACCAACAGATATGAATAGCTGTGTGTGTCCATGCTTGTGTGTTTGCGTGTGCGAAGCGTTATCCCCAAGGTAAATAAGAAGCCTCATCCAAAACTCCCAAATAGTAAGTGTTGCGTAAAAGTTAGTGATACAAAGAGTTCAATTAAGGGGTTAAAGTATTTTTTTTTAATATCTCATTTACCTCCATTGAACCAAGACAAAAAGCCACTGACTGACAGACTGACTCACTCACTCACTCTTTTTGAAGGTGTGCAGGTGACCCCATAGATAGTTCTCTTGCAGTTAGATGGTTTTTGACAAGAAAAGAAGCACACGCAGAAAGAAGCATAGTACCTGATATAAAAGCTTGATATTAAAAAACAAAGTCTTGGCGTGTGTATCACACTTAGAGGCAGTGTAGAATACATATTGTTGTAATACATTAGCATAAAGTTGATCTAGTTACCTTAATCAGCCTGCAGCAGTTGAAGTATGTGTTTCTCCGTCATCTCTTCCACAGCTGTGTGAAGAACTGAACTTTCCAACCATTCCTAACGTGAAGAAGTGGAGTGGCCATCATGGGAACTGGAAGGCTTGTATTTCTTCACCAGTCGGTGATGATCTGGGGGTAAGTTATGGCACCACGCAGGTTTAATGGCCTAGTTGTATATGTATGAGGAATGACCATGGTCTTGGTAGCATGTGGCCATCCAACTTAAAGTCTTATAAAGCAAACCAATATGTGAGGCAGAATTTGCTAAATGTCACAGTGTTACGTTTTGAGAGTATCTGCTATATTTGGATATGTTATTTACTCTGAATGTGTTGTTCATATTTAAGTTAATTTGTATTTTCGTCAATATTTCACACAATGTCCACTAGGATTTGGTAATTATTCTTGTTTTTTTCCCTGTTACGTCATAATAATTTATCAGAACATATGCATTGACCAGTTGAATCTTATTTTGATATCTGAATTTATTATGTATTTCCAATTTCTTGTAAAAGAACTATAAAGGTTTTCCTTCTGCTTGCAATTAATTATGGACAACATATGGGAGTGGTGTATTCATCAAGAAATGTCCACTGAAAATGTTACGACATTTGTTTATTGTTGTTATTCGACGCCTTCTTGCTGCTCGTTGGTGATGAAACTTGCGATAATTAGTCATTTTCTTTGATACGGTCATGTGACACAAGTTTTTACTGGGTGAAATCTTTTGCTGAAATAATCCATGCTAAGCGGATGATTAATGTTACGTGATACCTACGATGAACAAAAATGCTAAATATGACAAAAAACGTGCTGATATTACATCAACACTTAAGATTGTGAAAACCATACCCATGATGCATTGCTCTCGGCCATTTTTTGACAAACTGCCACCATGAAGACCAGAAGAGGAACATGGTTTAAATATTTAGTGGAATTCTTTTTTGTTGTTATGCCATAAATATGGACCGATTTCACAGTTTACAAAGCCTACAACTATGCAAATATTCATTTAATATAACGAATCTGTCATTTTGACATTATGGAACTTATATAGACTGAAATGTGGTTAAATATGAGTCGCAATTGAAAGTTTTGTAAATGTTTTTATCAACCTCGTGCTGACAGTCACGTAAAACATGGATGAGTCCCAATAGGAATTGTGTAACGAGGACATTTCCACAACATCAAAACTTGTATGCATACTCTTGCTTGTGTTGCACTATCCTGAAATAATAAATTGTGTTTTTTTCACCCTACTCCAACAATACATTTCATCCAGATAAGTTTGGTGCAAACATTGAAGGTGTATTGTAACAGTTCACCAAAAATGTGAACAAGTTTATCTTTTTGGAATGAATTGCACCTACTGAAAACGTAGATTTGATTTGGTCTGATCAATCTTTCCGCATTCTAGATGAGGAAGATTCTGCTTTCTCAAGTCGGCACAAGCAGTAAACATGGAATGAATGAAACCGTTTTAAATGGAATGTGCACTGCAAATTAGCGCTACCTCCACCTAAACATAATATATCCAAAATGCAGAACGAGGGATGTTCTTTTCAGTATTTGCAGTAATTATTAATTTGACGTTTTCTTGACACCACTATGTTCATCAGCAGTGTGGCTCAGTTAGCCAGATATACTAAATGACAGTGGATGATGAAACATCCTTCATACGTATTCCAAAGTCTAATCGATGATCGGAGGGGGTGGATTTTTCAGTATTAGCAAATCACACATGTTCAATACAGCAACAGTATTTTTCCCATCCATATAAATAAATGGAAAAAATTATATGGAGAAGGTATGCAGTACCTAGAATGCATTCCTTATTCTCAGTGCTGGATTGTGTATTTGATGTCGAAACAGGTTCAGACGGTATTCCTGTTTTGACATATTTAGTTATGGACAGGTTATACTATATATATGTATGTGTGTGTGTGTGTATGTGCACATTTATTATTTTATTATTTATTAGCATGTGGCTGTATCTGTTACTTCCAGGCATGTTGTGGGTTCCTCTATGATATTAGTCGTAACATAGAGTGTAGCTCCATTGAGGTGGTAGATCATTGTGTCAACAATGGTAAAGTACTGCATAGAAAACCTGTTGTGGCTGTGTTCAAGGTAAGATGAATGATGACTTTCTTCGGTCTGTGTGAGTGTGTGTACGTTTTCATATCCATTTTTATCTACATTTCCCATTCAGAATATTCTTCGAATTCATTGAGCAAATATTAGTACAATTAGGTATCCCAACTAAAAAATTTCAACTTATATAATAAGAAAGAGACTTAGTGCTGAAGTAAAAAAAAAACTTTAATTGAATCAAATCGGTCCAGTAGATTTTTTTTACTGACCATTTGTAGTACTTATTTAAAAAAAATTAAACCACCCATTTTTAAGCTTAAATGAAAGCCATCTTTGAAGCCTCATATATATTAATTCCCTGGGAGTTACACTTCTAAAAAATATCATGATGTGTTCTCTATACTGCATTGTATTATTAAATGCTCTATTATATACATCAGTTCATTACAAGCATGAAAAATCTAACGATCAAATCGGCACATTACCCAAAATTAATCTTTTAAAACCTTGCAAAATAGCATCTATATACAGTCTGTAACCCTGTTTAAAAACTGAATTGTTGCCACCTCTGAACTTGTCACTTTTAACACAGTACCAATAAAAATCCATCCATATATTCATATGCAACTGATGAGCCCCGATTCAGGCCGATTATTAAATGTAAAGACATCTACTGTCTTGCATTTTTTTTCAATTTTGAAAGTTATCTGATTACTTTCTTTGTTTGGTTGAATTCTTGGTCCAAGTCAAAATCCATGACTGTACTAGATGTTGAATTTATAATCCAATGTGCGTTCAGCATAGGCAGTCCTGGGAACAGCAGCCTTGTTCACCTTCAACCTCGTGACAGCTGCCCAGCTCCAACTTCAGTTGTAACAGGTCAGCTGAAGCCATATCAAGTTGGCAGGGAATGGCATCCATAGCGATGAACACTGACCAGATTAAGTCCAGTGTACCATCAGCTGAAAAGCAATAACGAATTGTTCTTAAATCACATATCATATGTAACTGACATTTACTATCGAGTCAAATTGAGCCTGACACACTGATTCAGTGTACTGTATGTCACTATGTCTATGACTAGTATGTGTACTGTATACGTGTATTTATCTCATATAAATGTTATCACCAATTACTAACTTATGTATTTACTTCAGTGTAAACCTTTTTAATTTAGATAAGTATATTATAACAAGCACGGAATGTATTTATAATACAGTGAACTTTTAAATAAGGTGACAAATTTGTATGATTTGCGCAGTCTGAATAAGCAGAATTGTATATATCAATGTATTATCGCCCAAAACAAGCAGTACCGAAAAGCTCCAAGACAAATGACAGGCGACCTGCATTTGTTTCTGCCATATGCTTCATTAGTGATATTTATTAATACAATTTACGTATTATTTACAACATATGAATTATTGTATATGCTATTTTTTCTGTAGGTTATAGTATATAGATAAACTAGGCAAAATATTATTTTAGTATAGCAAGTCGGTTGCTAGGCCTGCTGCATTATTGCTCAGTTTTAACTTTACGAAGTATTTCCACGGCAGGCGTCCGACTTCAAAGGCAAATATCTTCAAACCTACGTAAATATTACTAATTCAAACTGCTCTAAAACAAAATAGTTTAAATGATAATAAAGTACATACCAGTTACGGTCCGCAAAGCCAAGGTAAAGTTGTCGTTTAAAATCAATATCCATAAGTGACAATAAATCCGGATCGCCGTTCATCGGAGTAGAACTCGAGATGGTGCGGTTTGGCGCGGGTGCGCATGAATATCATCACATTGTCGATTGACCATAATATATATCAAACTACTGTTTGCGTAACTTTATAAAGGATATATTTGTCTTTCAATGGTTATATGTGGCTTTTTTTATTTGTTTCCAGAATTTTTTTCTTTTTCTTGTCTTAACATTTCATTCCGTTTTGGGTGGGAACTATTTCTTCTCACACCTATACCATTAGAAAGGTCAGGGAGTGCTTATTCTAATGCGTATGATCACAATTATATGAAGTAAATGGTCAGCGGCAAATACCGCTGTTTGTCAGGGGGGTTTTGCGTCGGCCGCTTCCAAAACGGACTAGTGCTCTTCGATAGGCACATCGTTTACTCTTAAGCCATTTATCAAATACACACTCCATCAAAATATAAACTATATTGATGTAGCGCAAACAGAAATATGAAAAATAAGGTGGACAAATAATTGGTAAAACCAACAGCTATGGACGCGCTTTATACCCGTCTGTTGGGATACCTAGTACAATGCTCTATTCAATGCGCTGTACTATTACACGAACATTAAACGATTTGGCCATTGAAACATCATTGAGAGAGGAGAGAGAGAAACAGTGTGTTTGTGTGTGTGTGTGTGTGTGTGTGTGTGTGCTATCATTTACTTCACCTTTGAACTCATTAAGCAGTCCATAGTATGTTCATTTCCACAGCGTATTAATCAAGCCCAGAAACATACTGATATAGCTACTTGTTATTGGCAGTAGTAGTATAGTATACGCAATCATGTTGTCTTCAGCCCTCCCTATCAGCTGTCACTACCAGCATTGATTTTTTTCGTAGCTAGCTGAATTCTAAATTGTTACTGAAGCAGTCATGGCCATTGTTATGTTTACTTTATTAATAAATTGGCATATACGAACATATTAACAGATGGGGATTGTCGTCGGATTAGTAGTTCGGATTGGCCCATTGACATGCTATCATGTGGGAGCGTGTCGAGCTCGTGAATCTCCGGTGGTCATCATATTTCACAAACTTTCATGGGGGATTTAATACTTTTTATTTTTGAAAAAAATGTCTTATCGAATAGGAAATTTTTATTGACGCAATTCTGTCCTGTTTAATGTTTTCCAAAATAAGAACTGTATGGAAGCAAATGTCAATCACGCCCTTCTTTCACACTACCTGCATGTGCAAACACACATGCACTTACACATACATGTGTGTGCACGTATATATATATATATATATATATATATATACACACACATGATACAGAGAGAATGAGAAAGTTTGTAAGTACAGTGTAATTGTGATTATGGAGATATAACTTTATTGTATAATTTATTATTGTTATTATTTGACAGGTGTTACAGGTAATGCTGAGTGTTGTTAATATTGACTGGGAACCTCATGATCCAAACACTGACTTGAGGGAGCTACTGGAGGCAGCAAACTGTCACACTCAGAGTAGGTATTCCTCAATATACAGCCAGAGCG
This sequence comes from Paralvinella palmiformis, assembly GCA_025642065.1. Lineage (NCBI taxonomy): Eukaryota > Metazoa > Annelida > Polychaeta > Terebellida > Alvinellidae > Paralvinella > Paralvinella palmiformis. The sequence continues at coordinate 305,396 of JAODUP010000239.1, forward strand.
GTCAGCAAATAGAGAGGCCGAGTGTGTGAGTGAATGGGCGAGTGAGCAACAAGTAAACAAGAGAATGCGTGAGTGAGTGAGTGAGTGAGTGAGTTAATTACTGACTTACTGTCTGGGTGGCTGATATCCACCTCCAAATTTACTATGACACACAGTAGTAGTATTTTATTGACACACACACACACAAACAGCCAAATTGTGTGTCCATAGGAGGTTATATCATTATTTCTTTCTATCTGACAGATATCACAGATGTCATAATTGTTGGTGGATTCAATCATCAACCTGAAATTAAAGGTACCTACCTAAAATGGCTACTTATTACAAATATTATTAACTTTGATAGCCACCTATTTCATTGTAAAGAAGATCAGAAACTCAGTCAGGTGAGGTGTGCTTTTCGAGGTTGAAAAAATATTTCTTTCAATTGAAAGTTTAATTGAGAATATGTCTGATTGTCAGCCGTGATTCGTGTTCAATTCACTGTAAAGAAATCGCCCTAAATGACTGGTGGTTAGTAGCTCTGTGCCGTCCAGGACTGCACTAAAATTTGGAATTGGCCTTTCCATGTTCAGTTCGTGCTTGTGATGGTATGATTTGTTTCGATGAATGATGACGTGTGTATACAGTATATGATGAACTGATAGTTGAGGAATAGTATCAAATAGGTGCATTGGATTGGATTAGAATTAACCACTGTATCATTTTGAGCTATCTAATCGTGTGATATTCGCGTTGCAGACTTTGACGTGTTGCGGGACAAAGGCTACAAGTGCTTGTTCATTGGTGATGATTATACGGACATCAGCACTCACAATCCGGAAGGGACCAGATGTTGTAGCAATATCTGGATCAATCCTAGTGTATCCAACTTGTGTACAGGTAAATGTTTGCCATCAATTGTTTTTGCACTCTATTCCGAAGCCTTGAACATCTCGAACACGATGTCTTAAAAGTGTTATCTAAACATTTCGTTTGTGAGAACACCTTCTTGCGTAGATATTAATAACATTTGCGATTCTTTTGTGAACCAAATTTTCTCTGTCGTTCCCGGTTTTGTCACATTGTTTTTTTCATATATATTAAAAACGCCTTTCAAAACGTGACAACTGTAATGTAGTGGTTTAGGCCAAATTAAGTTTGAAATCTGGTTACTCACTCAGTTTGGCTAGAACTTTGTATTGAAAGCTGTCGCCAAAAAAATCTCATCAGCATTGTCATAGCTCTCTCCAAGAATACCCGTCATATTTGAATCGGCCAACTTGATGGATGCAGTTTTTCCTTTTGGTTAATTTGTCATTTCAGACTAATAAAATATTGTTTTTATTGCTGACTTCAGTGAAAGCCTAATCCTTAGCGTGAGTCGCTGTGTTCTCGGTTAACATAACTGATCAGGATAGCTTGTTGTGCTTTTAATGCGGAAGAAGGCATCAATCACATCGGCTTTCCTCTACTTTCAGATCAACAGGACATCATAAGAGACGGCCTGACCAGTCCGTGGATACCGGATGGTTGGGGCTGGGGTGGGGTCGTCAGCTCGCACTGTCCGCTCTGGGTTGAACTGTACGTCGAGCATCCGAAACAAGGCAACTCGACGTCATCACCACCGCCATCCCTGCCGAACATCAGCGACAACACGGACGAAGATGAGTACGTCGACGCGCTGGATGACGTTGCATCGTGATACGCTTGGACCGGTCGCTAAGTGGTTACTGCTGGGGAGTCGTTTTTTTATCCACTCAATCTCTCTTTATCGCTCGCTCTCGACGCGCCAGCTCAATTTAGCCTTTAGTATGCCGTCTTCTTTAGCAGTCACATTTTACACCGTCATAGATGAGGTTTGCTCAGTTGCCTGCTTGGCCGTAGGTTTTATTTGCTGGGCTTGCTTCTGTTTTAGCTTGTGGCTGGCTTTGGTCAAGCAAAACGAACAGCTGATTGCTTTCAGTCGGTCAGTTCTTCCGGGTTTCGTTCTGCCGTGATGGCGACAGGCCCCGGGGAGGAATGCGTTGTGTTGTGCTGTGCCGTGCCCTGGTGCTGTGCCGTGACTGACCAATACGTTGCACAGTTGGGTGTCGTTGGCTGGCGGTCACCAGGCCCCCAAAAGACCGCCGTAAAAACGCTGCAATCAATACGTCCATTAAAAAAACCAAACGTACCCGTTATTCAAAACAGCAGCTGCCTTAAGTGAACACCTACGTTGAAGGACCACTTGAATTGCTTTCAGGGGAGACATTTATTTTAATATATATACATACATTTAGTGAAACGTGATCGGTTCGCTGTTTTTTCGGCTGGTTGATGACGACGTCCTTTTTGGGGTACGTGTTTCAAGGGCGCGTTTCAAGTTGTTTGAAACCGATAAGCGGTCTGTGGGTGAGTTAATGTTTAGCCGTCTTGTGTACCAGCCGCATTAGCGTGACATTATTTTTAGCGTCATATCGTACCAGATGTCAGTGCTTTGTCGGCACAGGTACACGGAGACACACGGGTGCGTCAATTTCACATCATAATGTTTACGGGCCGTAATTATAGTCGTACGTCCTCTCGGGCCGCGTGATCCAGTACGACCCGTCCCGGCCAATACGTCGTCAGTGGTGTTAACCGCTTAATCGAATCCTTGGGTATGACTTTCTGGAATATCCTGGACTCGTCGGAGACCATTCGCTGGAAAATGTTCGCTGCTTATATACCAATATCTAACTGATCTGTTTTCTAGGTAGTAGATCGGGTTCTACATTACTACTAAATTTATGCGCTTCATAATTTCGGCCGGATTTTGATTCGTTTCAGAAGTCTGGATTCACCGTTTCCCCGGAGTCTCCCTACAAACAACACGCGCTCTCTCTGCGGGTTCTGATAGACCTCAATTACAGCTCCGTCTACCGGTTTGTTTTATTCGGCCTTGTTACAGATTCGCATTTTAGTTTTATATCCGGTTGGTTTCATTGTTGTTGCTGTTGTTGTTGTTGTTGTTGAGCTCGGTTACCACATCGATGGATCTGCCGGGGAGGGGGAGGGGGGGAGGTTATGTTTTGTTTTGAGAGTGCGCAGTTGTTAGTTGAACAGCTCTGTCAGTATTACTGTCCTCTGTTTTCTGTTCGGTTTCGTTGCCGATTGTTGCCGCCTGCATAAACGTTTGCGTCGATTCAAAATTTCATTCACCTTCTTAGCACCTTGATTCAGCAGTTGGTGGGGGTCGGTGGGGGGGGGGTCTGGTGAGTAGAACAAATATCGACCAGTAGTTGTTGAAGTTTATTCATTCAGATCATTCATGTGTGTGTGTGTGTGTTTGTGAGTGTCCCCCTCAGCGAGAGAGCTTCAAGCAGAATTAGCAACTCAGTTTTGTTATATAACATCCCTCCACCGTGCCCATTAATGTGAAGAGAACATTGTCATTTCTTTTAATAAGGTTTCCTGCAGACTACCAAAAAACAAAACAAAAACAACCAACAGATGGCGCCATTCAACAGTTTGTTAGCTCACCTTGTATACAACAAATACCATACACCCTACGTCGACTCGTGCTGCCAGCATTATCCAACAGTCTTACATGCCGTGTACGGTATGCTCGTGTGTGTGTGTGTGTGTGTGTGGTGTGTTACAACAGATGTAGTGCTCGCCGTAATTCATACTTTTGTCATTTCTGGTGCTGTAGGACAGTGTAACATGTACACTTAGCACTGCGTATGGTGTATATTTATTGGTGTGTGTGTGTGTGCGTGCGTGCGTGTGTGTGTGTTACAAGTTGATGGAGTTGATCAATTGTGTACCGATTGGCAGTTTTGTGATAACGACCTCCTCTGCGTTCGGCGTTGTGGTGACTGACCGGACAGAGCTCACGGAGTGATGGAATATCAACAGCTGTACAGGCTGTCCTACTACAAGAAAAGTTCTAGCCGACGAATGGATGGAGCTGTGGTCTGTGGGCGAAATTGAGCTTCGGAGGAGATGATAAACTCGTGTCAGCGTTGTCGGTGTGTTTGGAGAAGAAAAATGGCCATCGGAGTATAGTGGATGGGGTATACGCTAACGCGGCACCGTGTCGTGTCGTTGTTGTTATTGTTGTTGTTATTATCGCTGACCGAGGGAGGTTCGGGGTTGGCAAAACGAGAGTTTTGTTGTTTCGCAGCACATATGTGATCCTGTGTGTGTGTGTGTGTGTGTGTGTCGATTGCTTCGGTGCCTGTCTGCTGGTGTGTGCGAGCCGGTGTGCGGGTGTATTGTTCTCCAAACTGCATTATGTACAATGTGTTCAGATTTGTTTATGGTGAAGGTGTGCATTAATAAAGACATGAACTCTGCGCCACCTCCGACGTTGTTGTTTTGATCTTCAGTAAGCGTGATTGGTTCTATCAGCGCGGGGGTGCGTGTGAATACGCGCATACACACACACACACATACACAAAAGCCAATAAATTAAATTCAATGGTCTGAAGAATCGACTATTTGTAATTATGATGATTTGTACTTCTCTGTGCACTCACGTATGTACGCCTTAATAGGTCAAGTACCACATAAACACAACACGTGTTCACGTACTACATAATTATAGGTAATGTCACGTGATAAAGTAAACTTATAAATAACAAACAGACACAAACATATATTTACCTTTGATGATTGCTGGCCAAATTATAAAATTTTGCCGATCTGTTGTGATACTGTTAATTTGTAAACTGGAACCTATAAATTATCAAAAATATAATTCTCAGATCGTTTTAATGGTATCGATTACGTCGAGTAACATTGATTACTTGCGATTTAAAGTGATCAGAAAGTGAAGTAGTCATTTAAAGCAAAGTCATTGTCTTGATTCGTTGCTGTTGTTGCACTCTTTAGACTCCATAAGGAAACAAATCTCGCAAACGCAGATATAAATTGGATTCGAACCCACAACCTGAAAGTCTGCAACAGCGCAATATTCTAAATCCGGCCGCCTATCATTGGCTGTTGTGAATATTTACCTCGACACACCTGGATGCTACTAGTCATGAAATTGGCAGAAATGTTTGTATCTGTCCATGATGACCATCTGCCTGAAGCGTATACGTTGTTACCCGACAGTATGTATGGAAGGTTCTCAGTCGGTTTCATATCCGAACTGTGACAATGTGAATTGAGACAGACAAGATGTTCTATTGTTTCGACCGATTTCTTCTCCAATCAACTTAATGGAGCGGTTGTGCTGCGGTTGCCCGTGACGACGATGTGCACGCTGTCATAAAGGTTACCTTTGATGGTGTCCAATCTGCCATTCAAAGGTAACATTTAGATGTACGTTCGGGTTTCGAACCCGATGCTGATCATCAGATTTTCAATCAGAGGAGGGCAATTCGGTTTCACCGGAGGTGGGGTGAGTAAGTAAATCAGTGAGTGAGTTGTTCAGTCTCCGAGCCGTCCCCACCTTGGACGTATCATCTAGGGGTTAATCGGTGTAAAACGACTACGATATACCATATTGTTGAGGGGTGACCCGCTGGCGAAACATCCCACAAAAGCAGCTATCAGCCCCCGTCTCGTACCCGGACTTTGTTGTTTGCAACGCGGTGCTGTACCCACTTCGCCATCGAAACCCTTCAGAATTAAGTGAAGTATGTGTGTGTGTGTGTTGTTTACTTTCGGCACGGACCAAACTTGGGCCATAGAGCCGAGGGGGTGGGGAATACACCCGAGGGAAATGAAATGTTCAAGTGAAACATCATTAATTCATCAGATATGATAGATGTGTGTGCTTGTATATATATATATATATATATATATATGTGTGTGTGTGTGTGTGTGTGTTTTATATATATATATATATATATATATATATTAATATTACAATTAATCTGTATAATCAGGTAATATGTATATTACCTGAAATATTCAGGTAATACGTCTATTGTTAACTGAGATTTAAAACGCATTACTTGAAAATATACCTATTACCTTATTTTACAGATTAACTGTAACATATATATATATATGTGTGTGTGTGTGTGTCGAGTTAGGATTAATCGTGGTTTAGTTTTCTTACTTTGCGAATCGAGATTACTTAAGCCAAACAATGATGTTTATTGATGTTTATTTTAACTTCGTGTACGTCGTATATACTTTATATGATTTCAGAATGTGCTGTATCCGAATGACGGCATTCGTCGTCTTCTCCTTGGATGAGGGCAGGGGATAAAGTCTGGCAAACTTTTCCAGGCCTTCCCTTAATAGGTCTAATGTCATACCTTGGCGTACATAGACGCACACAACACCTGCAATAGATCGTGATAAACACCAATAGCACCGAATCGTGCAATGAAACGCATGTTTATGGAAATAGCCCGGGCATAAAATACAATCGGAATGTTTTCACATAGAATAAACATTAAGGATCTCGTAAAATATAAATGGCTGTTGGTATGATAGGATCACCAAAACAAAGATCTTAAAAACATATTTACAAATAACAATAAACAGTCATCGAGTGAGTAAAACCCATAGGATGTTTGTCGTTTGGATAAGCCTTTGTAGGGCATGGCCGCATAAATAAATCGCTCTGGTTATAGGACTAAACACATACAGGAACATGAAGAATGAAACACCTTAAGCAGCATTGTTATTATGACCTATATACAGTAAAACCCCGCTTTAGATCATTTCGGCCTACGTCACATTCGCAACTTTTTCAGTTCAGCGAACGTCATTACGTCCGACGTTTGCGTTACTCAGCTACGTCATAATAAAATGACGTGAAATAAATAAATTAACAATAACTTATAAAAAAAAGTAGAAACCGGGTTACGTCACGGCTTTTGGAACCAATTAATGACGTAAAGTGAGATATGACCCATCCATGTATATGGATGTATACGAATAAGATTGTGCGGGTTGTGACCACCCAAATAGAGCCTTAGACCCCCAATAAGAGTGGCACCACTGCGATGGCATCCCTTTACTTAACTTACGCTGCTCTTAGTGAATTTTGTTCTACGCTTATTTTAGTAGTATGTTTGACGCTTATACCTTTAAATTTCGTAGGAATTCGAGAGGAATTTAGCAAGTTTATGAATTAAGCGCAATCTTAATTGGCGAACATCCTAGCATGTTTTCTCACAAAACATGTTCTATAAAGTAATTATCACGCGCTCACGGATCGGAAGGCGAAATGAGTTGACCGTATTAGACGTAAATCCTATCTAAAGTAAGCTACCAATAAGTGGAGAGCATACCACAGATCCTCGTATCAATTTACAAGCTGATTTACGTCATATCAGTTGGCCGCTAAAAGAATCCTATCTGGACGTGTACTCCGCCAAATACCGTAGTAGGCTATGTGTAAAATTTAAGATTAACTATTTATTTATACTTGTGGTGAATACTCTACGTTAGAAGAAAAAGCTGTTAATGATCCTTTGCCTAAATTGGTAACCCGGATGTATCGCGAGAAATATACGAAACGCGGGAATAAGACAAAAAGTGTTCTACGGATAAAGCCCATTCATCACACTCCTATGCTACCGGAAACTGGCGACGTTTCTTATCCGCAGTCTATCGATCGGAAGGGATCAGTTATGGATTTTAATAAACACTGTTTAGATATTTACAACCGAACAATGTTTGGAATACTAGTTTATGGACACACGATATGATATAATAATAGCATTATACAGCTCCTTTGAATGGCTCCTACTAGTAAGAGCGCTTTATTAAATATACATTATTATTATTATTATTTTTACATTGCTATATAAATACCAATAATAATAATACGCAATTTAAACTATTATTATTATTATTAATTATATTGTTATATAAATACCAATAATAATACACAATTTAGACTATTGTTATTATAATAATAATAATTATTATTATTACACTGTCATAAATTATGCGATTTGAGCACACAATTTAGACTGACCAATCTAACTCAATGCACGCAACAGGTGGTAAGTGCGGGGGGGGGAGGATGGGGTACTTAAATCCTTACAGCCTTAAAACCACGATCTTGTTAAGAATGATACAATATTTAAATCAATAATTAATTTATAAACCTTACCTAGTTCAGAAACCATTCTGATGTTGACATAAGAATCGTCAAAAAACAACATGTCTTCATAATGTATGCCACTCTTCCGACGGAGGCTGGAAAGAAAGGGACAACAGAAACGTCACAGTTGCTCATTTAATATGTAGTCAATATAGATAACGGAGACTTGACATATTGAAATATTCGGACAGTTTTACAACATTACCAAAATATCTCGTCAGTACAATATTCATTAGAGATGCAAGATGATGATGATGATGATTGATGTTTTACGGCCACTTTTGTGCACAAGGTAGGCTAAATGGGCCGAGCGACCTCCAAAGGTAACGAAGCGAAGCGAAAGACGAAACAACCTTCGGATATGCCCGCGCCGGGATTCGAACATTAGAGATGCAAGACGACAACGCATTAGAGGTATTCTGGAACTGTTTACCATCCAGCAAGTTTTGACCATCGGTGCCACTTAATTAAACCATACGTCTGCCTCGTAATATTTCAAAAAGGTTGTACAACACCATCATGGATATACCCTCGAAACCTGGTCACTTGATATTTAGAAATGGCCATAAACACTCTGTAAAGGACCTTTTAACGTGATCAAATTATGAAATGCGAAAACGTCACGATTTATGGCCAATTTTGATAACACGGCAGGCTGAATGGTCAATCGAGTGGTGGCGTGAAGTGAAAGATGAAACATCCCCCAAACGTAGGCTGGCCGAGATGATAAGCCAGCTGTTAGATGTCTCTAACCAACCGCCCTATCATTTAGACCATCCACATGTCCCACTATCAGACTATGAATAAACCCAATCTCCTGAATACAAAATGCTAAAGTAGAAATTGAACCAATGATAAAGTATATTTGTGGTTGAGCTTGTTCCGTGTACAGTGTCACTATTCAGATATAAAATCGTCGATTTGTAGCTCTAGATCTGTATTGATTGCATTTAATTTGAGTTGTTTATTCCCGGTATGGTCGTGGCTGATACATACGATCGAGAGGCGTCTACTTAAGAAAATAAACCCTGCAAACATAGGTACCAGTCGGATTTGAACCCACAGCATTGAGGATTGCAGCGCACTACTTTAACAACTGCGCCCAGAACTTCCCGAGAGAGCGAACTTCTAATTCGGATCGTGATCGAATCGGAACAAATTAGTAAAATTTTCCGTCCAACATATTTAGAGAAAACGATCCACAGTCTGTATTATTTATTTATTTATTGAATAAATTATTTATCTGGGAATTTATGCAGGACTAAAAGCAGTTAGCCTTTTAACACTGTACTAGCTTAATCCTATTAAATGGTATAATTGCGTTGTGCCGAATAAACATGTTACCTCGAATGAATTGTAAAATACGATTCCGAATGTGAAATACCTGGACAGCACAAAGGACCACAATACTGACTAGATAACAGTGGAATTTATAATTTTTAATTGGCAACAAATGAACTGTTTTTCGGCTTAATATAATTAGTAGCAACGCAAAAACTGCACAGAGTTTGGCTCATTATTAACGAGCAGTATGAATATTGAACACATTATCGGCAAAATTTCCGTTCTTGTCCGATTAATTAATTTCGGGATCAATCGGGAATTGATAGCGTTATCTTATACAAAATCAACCATTCGGCTCTTTCGAAATGGTTTATGTTTTACGGCCACTTTTGTGCACGAAGTGGGCTAAATGGGCCGAGCGACCTCCACAGGTAATGAGGCGAAGTCAAAGATGAGACGCCCTTCAGACATTTGCACGCCGTGATTTGAACTCAGGTGGTTGTGATCTGTGGCCAACCACGCTACCGGCTGGAACATAGAGGCGTCCCTCGGCTCTTTCGAACGAATACAGTTAGCATGCGTGACGACATTCGAAGAGGAGTTCTGTATTGTAATCAAAAGATTAACCGTAGAGTTGTTTTATTTCTAAATTTCGATTATTAATTTGCTGAGTTTCCGTTAAAAAATTGAACGAAGCTGCACAAGTATATAGAAGATTTACAACAAAGAGATAACCGACATCCAATGACCTGATGATGACAAAGGACAAAATAATTGATGTCAGTGAAGAAGCTCGGATACGACCAGCTGTTGTCTCGGTGAGTTATTATTTCCAGTACGGATGCTGAATTCGTAGACTAGATATTATATAAACTCATCCGATTTCGATAGGTCATCGACGGTGACCCCAGCTTCAAGAAAGCTTGAAAATTAATTCGCGTGCTCTAAATACGTTGTCAGGGTCGCTTTCGTCTAGACGTTTAATCAATTGTGGGATTTTTCGAGCTGATATTACCAGGTATGAATTGTTTCTAGCTGAGTAGAGCGCCAATGAGATATTGATTTCTTAATTTGTTTGTTAAAATTAGGTCTGTATAATAATAATAATAATAATAATAATAATAAATGTATATTTAAAAAGTGTTCTTAATAGAAATTAAGCAACAAACATTCCACAGAGAGGTTATTTTGCAATATAACATTAAATATTTAATATTCGTATAGTTAATCACACTTTCTCGTAATACAACTATCGTTTATCTCTAATTAGTTCAATTTTATCTTAATTTGATCATCTTTATTGACTCCATTTCGAAAGGATAATAATCTCAAAACATTATAGGATGCAAATATTGCTTATAATGAGATTATAATATATATATATATATATATATATATATATATATATATATATATATACACACAACACATATATATATATAATGACATAAACAGTTTTATATACTTACACAAATGTTTCATTTTGATACAGATAGGAAGACACAACAAAGTGTACTTATCAGTCAATACTCAACAAGCTAAGTTAGATTGTTGTAATAATCAATAGAAAATATGAAATTACAACAGGATCGATAGAATAAAACAATTTCTGTTTATTGTATCTAATTGTTGTATCAATATTAAACCTAAAGGATTTCAACGTATGGCAATTCAAACTCATACCTCAGCTATCCTTGTTTTGATATCTCACTCACTCACTCACTCACTCACTCACTCACTCACTCACCACTCACTCACTCACTCACTCACTCACTCACTCACTCACTCACTCACTCACTCACTCACTCACTCACACTACCACTCACTCACTCACTCACCACTCACTCACTCACTCACTCACTCACTCACTCACTCACTCACTCACTCACTCACTCACTCACTCACTCACTCACTCACTCACTCACTCACTCATAATTATATATATATATATATATATATATATATATATATATATATAATGAATATATATATATATATATATATATATATATATATACACGAGTGGTGGGTGACTTTTATCTCTTAATCTACCACAACAGAACAAAAAATTACTTTTTCAATCAAAAGAAATCAACGTCAGTTATTCAAACCGATGACGGATAACGACGTTCTGTTACAGCTGTGTTTATTAAACATGTTACGACATGATTTATTTTGGAGGCAACATCAGGCAGACGATGCCAATCGAATATCAATATACTGAATGTCTTTATTTTTTTTTTGATAATAGTTTTACGACTGAAATCTGGATAGTTCAAGATCAATCACTCAAAACAGTACGAGACTTAACTCAATTGAGGCGACTTATTGATGTTGATTCTAATTAACTAAAACAGCGTAAATCAAACATATATTTCGTGACGTAATCTATCATCAATGTAGGGAATTTTCTTCGTTTTATGGCAGGGTATATTAAATTCTACTAATATCACAAGGAATTTCAATCCTGGGTGGATGGCCTCGAACTCGCCTACATCGTTCGACGCATTCCAACAAAGCCATTCTATTGGAATCTAGAAATGACTTCCACAAATCGGTGTGTGCACGTCCTACGGGAGTAAACAGACACGATCGTAAAGACCGTGGTGCATACATTTCATGTGCTACGTTTTAATCATCTCGCTGAGTCACTGGTTCAGTTACTCAGGGCAATCTAACCGGCACCAGAACAATTCTCGGCAATGACTGCACCCCAATCAATTAATTTTAATAACACAAAATGACATTACCTCCCAATATTAGGTTGGCGGTCTTTCTAGAATGTGATTTCGAATACGCCCGCTTGACGACTGAAACGTAAAATATTATTCCGAAATGTGAAATACACGGACAGCACAAAGGATCACAATATAGACTAGATAAATCATCTCCATAGGGGATGGTCTTTATTGCTATCATTCACGTTTGTAACCTTATCCTCTTTAGGTTTGATTCGATGTTTAGCCGCGGGGCTGGTCACATCCGGGACATGTAGTCGCGGGGCTGGTCACATGCGGGACACGTGGCCGAGGAACGTCTGTCTTTTGTGCAATAAATTTCACTTTTTACGACTGCTTTCATTCACACGCACGTACACTAATAACGATGACCGGGTTAGCATAGGCGATATGGCCAAGTTATTAGCCCCGTCGGCCATATACCTATACCATCCGAGTTCAAATCTCGGACTGGCTATGTTTGAAGGGCGTTTCATCTTCTAGTCGGCCTCATTACCTTTGCGGGTTGCTGATTGCCCATTTATGTTACCGGGTACACGAAAGCAATCGCAAGATACCAGCCATCAGCCATGACCAACCATTACAGCGGATAAACGGCCTCCAAACAACGGAAGAATGCCCATTCCTCGTTTATATAAGCCATTTGAAGTCATTTGAACAAACGTCATTTGAAGCACTTTCCTCGTTCGTGTATTGGCTGGTATGATGTTATATGGAGGAATTCTTACTCCACTGAAGCCATTACTTATGACTGGCTATTATCATGCTGTCGTGAGAGCGACACTCATCCACATCAATGATGTTCCAGATACAGCTTGACGTTGTCTCTCTAACCGCAATTCTTTCGTCTGTATCGCCTGTAGTAGCGTTGATATTGATTGCCAAATACAAGGGCTCGTCTGTACGTTTGTTCAACGAACAATTCTATGACTTTTGTTGTTGTTGAAAACTGATGAACTGGAACCAAACCTTTGCGATGGAGAATTGCATTAACTGCTTATTTATTTATTTTCGTCTAAAATATTATTTCAGAAATCTATGAAGGTGCCCGATTTATGTCCCATCTAATAATATCATTTGTTTTCACAATCAAATCGCAACTATTACCAGCTTTCTGTACAAACTGTTGTTTACATTTATACGCAGCTAAATCGAACTGCTCAGGAGCTGGATTGTGATATTGTTACGATAAGATGACTGAGATCAAATTGATGAGTCAATTCAAAGGTCGCGATAACAAAAGCTCACTCGTCCAATAATCTCGATGTGGGGCAACTAAAGCGGGATTATAATGTTTCTTGTCCTATGATGGTAGCTGCCGCAGCTGATTCAGACAGCTACAGTTCTGGGTTTGAAACATAGTTCTAGCTGTGTCTTTAAAATGTTTCACCTGATCATCTAATTTACCCATATTATCGCAATGGCCATGGATCTCAGGAGCAACCAATCACCCATACGGAACAGCTATATCTCACTCACTCGCTCGCTCGCTCGCTCGCTCGCTCGCTCGCTCGCTCGCTCGCTCACTCACTCACTCACTCACTCACTCACTCACTCACTCACTCACTCACTCACTCACTCAATCAATCATCAATCAATCAATCAATCAATCAATCAATCAATCAATCAATCACTCACTCACTCACTCACTCACTCACACTCGATAAATAAATCAATCAATCAACCAATCACTCAACCAATCAATAGCTCGCTCTCTCACCCACTCACGCAACCAACTATCCAAACAAACAACCATCCATATCTACCCAACACTAACCCACCGTTCAACCCCACTTCACCGTTTGTGGTGGTGTGTGTGTGCGAGCGTACCTGCGTGTCCGTGCGTGTGTATGCGTATGTCTGTCGGCGCTGGGGGCAGGGATTGTCTTACTTTCTAAAGTGTTCCGCCTTGTCGCCGATGTAGACCTCAACATAGCTAAAGTAATCCTCGAGCTGAAATAGTTCCAGTAAGGCGAGCTCCTCTTCGGGCCAACTATATCTAATGAGATACATTAAACGATAGATGAGATGAGATGAGATCAAATCAGTTATAGATGCAGAACAAAGTATCGGATTTTTATTATATTTCGTCTAAGATGAGACTCACGTAGATACATCGTAATGAAGCGTTTGACAGGTTAGTGTGTTCGTGTTTTGTGGACAGTTTTATTGAGTGAGAGTCTAGAATTAATATTTGTATATATGCCGGAGACAGCCAATGACATGTAACTAGATAATATGCCTTCAGTGGAGTAAATAATATGATAAATGATAGATTATAGAAGCTAATTATCATTGTGTAGAGTAATATAAAGTTATTAATTCTGTTTATTCAAATACGCGGAGGCTAATCGATGTTATATGCAAAATTATAGGGAAGGGATATTAGATAATTTTCGTTTTTGAAATAAACCATGGCTAATGGAAGACATTATATTTATTCAATTATCCGGAATCAAATTTGTAGCATTATCAAAACATAATGCAAACTAATACAAATTGATTCCTTTTATTAATTAAATATTAATTAATTTTTGGCTACTGCACTATTAATTAAAAATGGGTGCAAAGGAGCATGGATTGGTTAATTTCATTTATAAACTACTAGGAAGATAAGTTTATTTTAAACAACTTTACTAAGACAAAACCGTTTCATTAATTACAGGTAGTCGTCGACTTACGAACTTGATTGGGTACGATCGGTGATAATTTGATCTGGTCGGTCTATGTTATAATTACCTCGAGTATATTATATTGTACGATGATATTATGATCATCCTTAAGTCGTACCGCGGGTCGTAAAGAAGAACGGTCGTAAGTTGCGTAGGTCGTTAAGCCGAGGACTACCTGCACATTTAATAACTACCTGGAAGCGATTGCCATCACATAACCTTCCATCTGTAGCAATTCAAGTATGTCGATTACATCCGGGAAGCATACAACATGGCGGCCTTCCGAATCGAACACTTGCCCTTTGCTGCAAAAACACCATATTTCGCGTTGACATTTCATCGAAGCCAAACGACGAACGTCATCTGGCATTAGAACCAATCCCAGATGACACAAAGTGCATACACTAACTAGATAAATGCCATTCTTGTAGGAATATATAGTTAGCCGATGCTACCTATGCATACAGTGTATATACGTGCATAGGTGTATGGGCATATATATATATATATATATATATATATATATATATATATATATATATATAAAACAAAGGGTGGAGAGGTTAGAGGGGTCAGGGAAATATTACATTTTGGAATATCACTGTATAATGCTACTTAATAGATAGTGGTAGAATGTGTGCTTTAATAAATCGATATTACTATTGTTAATATAATAATAATAATAATAATAATAATAATAATCACAATAATAATAATAATAATAATAATCATTATCTTCATCATCATAATTATCTGTTTCGAGAATGTGGAGCGGAGATGATCAATTAATCACCATTTGTCCCTACTCACACACACACACACACACACACACACACACACACACACACACACACACACACACCCTTACATACATATACATGCATTAACAGATGCCTAAATGCATGCGTCAGTTAAGTGCACTAAATATGGATGATGATGATGATGATGATTGATGCTTTACGGCCACTTTTGTGCACACAAGGTAGGCTAAATGGGCCGAGCGACCTCTAAAGGTAATGAGGCGAAGTCAAAGACGAAACAACCATCAGATATGTGTTCCAACACGCCACCGCTAGACCACGGAGGCGCCCGCACTAAATATGGAAGCTAACGAAACACTACCAATATGATCAAATGTATTTTACCTGTTTCTCGTAAAATTGTGTGCCTTAGTACATAGTACATGTGCCTTCCACAGCGTGTAATCTACAATGAGAATATTAAATCTAACCGTAAACAAAACCATTCAGTAATTATGGACGGACAGGGACAACTACTGTGATTTCCATACATTTCCATAATGCCCAGCTCACACTCAGTTCGGTAACTTCATGCGCTCATTGTAAAGGGATCATATTAGAAATAATATTTTGTTTACGTTTTTCAGGCATGCGTCTTTTTCACGACGACAGGTCTTAATAGGAAATATACGAAATTTAACATATTATGGTCTGCACGAAGAAAATTAATTAAAGTTGGAAAGCAGTTGATACGACGACCGATATATGTCAGTTGTAAACACATATGGCTTTTCGTCATTTCGGCCCACGTCAAATTCGCCCTTTCGCCACGTTCAGCTCAGCGAACGTCATTAAGTCCGATGTTACGTCACTCAGTTACGTACTCTATGTCATTATACAAGGATATGAACCACATTAAAACATGAAAAGTATATATAATAAAATATTTACATGAAAAGGCATTTATGATGCATTTTCAATGCATTACGTCACGACTATTGGAACCAATTAATGACGTAAGAAGGGTATGACTATATATATATATATATATATATATATATATATTCAGAGAGAGAGAGAGAGAGAGAGAGAGCTACTTTCTAAATCAAGCCGCCGAAGGTAATTATGGTACTTACTCAAATCGAAAACAACAAGTTTGGGCTTCCGTATCGGAGGAACACTCTTTGAGGGACCATCACTCAGAGCGAAATGTTTAAAACAGAAGCAATTCATCTTAATAAACCACGCATCGTCAGCTCCATTTGGTATCCTCGACGACTCGGTTCAGCTCTACGTCTGTGCGATTATCTGACTAACGGAGCGCAGCACGTACACACAAATAGCCACCATGTACCGCCCCTTCTGCTATTTCACGAGTCGGACATAATCAACTCAGGCGGCCTCCTGTTAGACAACTACGGGGTTGCAAATGCGGGTTACGGATGAAGATCGCCGATAGTACTGTCAGTGCCAACAAATGGTCGTTGTGGCTGATTTAAGGTTATAGGCTCTGCGATGTCGGATATTGATGATCAGCGATGTTTTGATGCCACCTGTACGGGTCCGAGGGGACAAAGAGCGTTACTAACTGATGATGGACGAACGCCGAAAGCGTTAAATCACGAATCGTCGGCGTAGGACGTACATCAAAGCGAAGACAATCGCTGTGCCCACGTCCACTACACAGTGGGCTATTGTTAAGCCGAAGATGAATGCCTCCTAAGTTCAAGCTGTCGTCATCTCTCTCTCTCTCTCTCTCTCTCTCTGTGTGTGTGTGTGTGTGTGTGTTACACGGATGTAAACTAGATGAAGCATTTACGGTGTAAACAGCCGGACGAGATATAGTTTTGCGAGCCAACGATAACATTTTCAGCTGTATACGAGACTTCACCAGCTTGGCTTGGCGTACACATCAGTCAGACACCGTCCATCTATAACACATACTGGTTCTAAACAATTCCGTTAAATGGCGCTGAAGTGCTATATTGATTAGCACAAGCAAATACACAGGTAAACATTATTTTCTGAAATGTTGCGGGTTTACGGCCACAATGTGGGATAAATGTGCCGATCGATCTCCAAATGTAATGAGGTGAAGTGAACGATGAAACGCCTTTCCGATATAGCCCGACCGGGCTTTGAACCCAGTTGCTAAGGATCTGTGGCCAACCGCGCTACCAGTTGGGCCACGGAGGCGCCTTATTTTCTGACATATATATGATGAGACTGGGTATCATCCGGTGTGCTGTAAGATGATGTAGTGGTTACTCGTTTAACTGATGAAACTCATTTGAAATAAATAAACACAGCTAATTTAGGATAGTTCCGGCTCGGGTATATCTGAAGCGTGTTTCGTCTTCGACTTCGCCTCATTACCTTTGGAGGTCGCTCGGCCCATTTAGCCTACCCTATGCACAAAAGTGGCCGTAAAACTTCGATCATCTTTCGGATAGATCTTGCCACCATCTCGACAAGGAATATTCGCACATTTACCGACCGACTTAGTAAAACATTGACCGGGTGACTCACGCACTAGTTTAACTGTTATTGTACATTGGCGTACAGACAGCTGACACATCGTCCCTAACAGTATCACGGTTAGATCTCGTGTATGCTTTTTTGGGGGGGGGGGGGGGACTTCCATAGCTCTTTTTACTTTGTGTTTAGTGAATCGTGGATTTACATTGGTTTTGTTGCATCTCAGACTTGTCATTTTATCAGTTCGCACAGTTTATCTCCAGACACGAACATGCGTATGATTGAATGTGAAATATATCCCTATTCTAGGGAAAGAATAAGGAAAGCCTCTCATATGGAGTAACTATATAGTCAATAATTGTACAATCATTTATTGATATCGATATGAAGTTTTTGGGGATTGGTTCCGACAGTCGAATATACATCAATTGTTGCTCACTTCCAAAATATATATCCTGTTGGCCACTTATATTTAAAATATATTCTATAATATGACGTTATAGAACACCATCTCATATTATCACGCGCATTATTGAAGTTTACTCGATGATATAAATACCATCATTGGGATATATATATATATATATATATATATATATATATATATACACACCACATGTGATAAAATGAAGGCAAAAACTATCTCAGGGAGTTTGACGTCCTTGCCTGACAGAGTTATAAACGACTGCCTTAAGGTAATGATTCATGACAAAATCAAAGGCTAATGGACCAAACCCCAACAGAAAACCATGTTACTTACTGTGCCAGCATTAAGGGACTGCCACTACAGGGACAATCAGTTTGCGACGTCTGTTTGCTCCACGAGAGAGTACCGTTAGTATCTTGCAAAAGCCAGCAGCACTTTAACACTTTCTGCAAGCAGCTTTCATAAAATGCACAACCACACGAAACACCATACCCGCTGCTCGACAGTAGAAAATCAGCTAAGAAAAGGTTCACAATTATTGACAAATGATCAGTGGTACCTCAGGTCTCTCCTTGACCGAGAAACAGCTGACCGACCGGAAAGACGTACTGTATTAGTAGCAATGGAACTTACCAAGTACAACATAGACATCGCCTCTCTGTGCGAAACGAGGTTATCAGAAACTGACAGTCTTAATGACTTCGGAGTACTACTCTCTTCTAGAGTGGCAAACCCGAGGGAAGGGAGGCTAGAGTGGGCGTTGTTATCAAAGCTGATAGAAATGCAGGACTATTAAATGACAGAATCCTAACGACGAGACTACCACTTACCAAGGACAAGTTGCTACCTTTATCGGTATGTAGGTTCCAACAATGACGAACCCGAACAAAGACGAGGAGTCATTCTACAACCAGCCGGCAAGTGTGATCAGTGACATCCCCATATCGATAAGCTCTGCTGATAGGTGACTTCAATGAAAGGATAGGAAGCGAAAACGACGAGTGATCCTTGATTATGGAAAGACATGGGATCGGGGAATGCAACCCCAATGGCGATCTTTTTTAGCGCTCCGTGCTCCGAGATCGAGCTCAGGGTGACGAACACCCAATTCAAGCAAAAGTGTGAACGCAAGCTCACTTGGGTGTATCCTCCTTCCCGATGCTGGCTGGCATCTGATCGACTTCATCATCACAAGGTGTCGGGATAAGATGGACATTCACTGAACCCGAGTCATGCGTGGATATAACTGCGGGCAAGTCACCAGACGCTCAGGTTAAAAATGACATTCAGAATACGACAAAAACACAACAGGCAAGGGGCAAAGAACCGACCGATCTCAACACAGTAAAACTACGTACCAGCGTCCATAGGGAGAGCTTCGAGTAGGCGATGGACAGCGCTGTTGCCAAATTGGAGGAGAATAAAAGCTCAGTACCATACGGAGTATGGACAGCTCTGCAGCAGGTACAGCATCTCGTGAGCAGAAGAGACTGAGTCCATTAGAGAGTGTTTCAGCCAGGAGCAATGGATCCACCACTGCAGCGTACAAAGATGCCTGCAGACTCCTACAAAAACACTCCCGTGCCCTGAGGTTAGACTGGTGGGAAATGAAGGTAGAGGAGCTGCACAGAGCTGCAGATAGAAAAGACACAAAGGGCTTCTACAGTAGACTGAAGGAAGTGTGGTGACCTGAGAAAAGGGGACCTGCTCACTTGAAATCAACTGATAGAACGTTCCTAGTGACATAGAAGACCAAGCACTGGACAACATCCAGCAGCGCAGTACTAGCATATGCCTCGATGAGGTATTAACCATAGACGAGATGGCTAGAGCAATCGTCAGCCTGAAAGATGGCAAAGCACCTAGGGGTGATGGAATTCCTGCTGAAGTATGGAAGCACGGAGGAGACAATCTGTTCAACAGACTACTTCAACTAATCACCAAAGTCTGACAGTAGGATTCTGTACCATAAGCGTGGAAGGATGCCAGCACTGTAATCATCTGAAAGTAAGGAGATCGAACAAACTGTGGGAACTATTAAGCAGAGCACAATAAATATGAATTTTTTTCTCAGATAGCTACAAGAAAAGTACAGTAAGGAGGACAGACAACTGAACATGGTATTTAGCGACTTTAAGAAGGCGTTCGATACAGTCCGGAGAAATGGGCTATGACAGCTACTAAGGATGTATGGATGCCAGCAGAAGTTCACAACTATGATTGAGGGTTTACATTCTGGACTGATGGCAAAGGTTAGTGCTGGCGGGGAAGTCTCAGAAATGTTCGGCGTTACAAAAGGTGTCAAGCAGGATTGTGTACTGGCTCCCACGCTCTTCTCCATCTTCCTATCAGCAATGCTCGATGAGGCTTTCTGAGGCATGGGGGTGGCGTATATACACAGTCTAGAGATAGCGCTGATATATTCAATGTCTCACACTTCAGAGCGAAGAGAAAGACTATCCTGATACGTGTGAGAGATGTGCTATTCGCAGATGACAGTGCACGGATTGCCCACTCTGCTGAAGAGATTCAGAAAATAGTGGATGCTTTCTTCAGTACGCCGAAGAAGTTCGGTCTGAAGATGAACATCAAGAAGACTGAACTGCTGTTTCAACCCAACTCGATATGAACTCGAGAGAAGGATATCATGATTGATGGAAACAAGCTGAACTCTATTCCCGAATTCACCTATATCGGAAGCACTACATCAAGAGATGAAAGCATTGATGCTGAAATACAGAGGAGGATGGCCAAGGCTAGTGTATCTTTCAGCCGACTACGCCAGAGACTCTGTCCTCGTGGATCAAAGAGAAGATATACCGTGCAATTGTGATGCCAACCAGACTATATAGAAACGAGCCCTGGACAGTGTACAGACGACAAGTGAAAGGCCGCATGCCTTGATGATGCGATATCTGAGTTCGATCATGAGGTTAATCTGGAAGGCCAAAGTGACAAATAAGGAAATACTTGAAGATCCATTGAAGATCTTCTCATAAAAAAGAACCTCCTGTGGACTGGATACCCCTTGAGGATATCAATAGACAGTATATCTTCTACTTTCAATTGTCTGGTCATAGAACGAGTGGACGCCCTCTTTTCCCTTTCAAGGATACATTCAGGAGACCTCTGAAGCTGGGAGACATTAAGACTGAATCAGGGACAACATTCACAGAGCAGAGAGAAAAATGGAAGGAGACGGTCATGAAATGAAAGCAGCCTTTGTCGTACAGCTATTGACAGCATGATGATGACGAGATGATGATGATGATTATATATATATATATATATATATATATATATATATATTATAAAGGACGATGTTTAACATTGTGTGAGTTATATGTCATATTTAATCGTCAATTGTCCATTATTCCATTTTAACGTTTATTTTTCCAGCTCATCTTCTGGTGTCAGTATAAGAAGTATTTGACACAATAGACCATCTAGCATAGCGTCGGCACATTATCTGTCTATGTTTCTCAACGGGAAATATTCCCAAAAGACTGGTATAAATTATGAAGCATTTCTCTTCTATAATCATAGTAATCTTTGAGTTCGCTTCATTACATTTGGAGGTCGCTCGGCCCATTTAGCCTGCCGCGTGCACAAACGTAGCCGCCAAACATCAATCAATCATAGTGGGCGCGCCAATGTGTGGGTTCGAAGTGTGTTCGTGGGATTTCTTACCTCAGAAAGTCACCCCTCGGCCTAGGTTCCAGATGTGACCAGTGCTGAGACTAAATAACTCAAACAACAAATAAAAACAAGGAACAATCACCTGTAATCATAGCACTGCGTCACGTCAAAACTGGGAGGTCTAGCTGTAATTCAGGTGAAGATTCTGGAAGGTTGTACTATTGATGTTATAAAAGGATGTTCTGTTTTAAACTGGTTCTTCATTGTCGGTTATCTTGTTTAGGTCTTCTCGTAAGGTTTGGAGGATCTCCCGTTTGAGTAGTGTTTAGAACACTGCGCTGCAAACCTTCGGGTTGTCGGTTCGAATCCAACTATTTGTCTCTAAGTAGTAGCTTCTCTGTGCTATATCCCATGTATAACTAGTGTTAGAGCTAAAGAACTCAACTCACCCTATGGGTTTTGATTGTTGTTATTGTTGGCTTGAGGCCATGTTTTGTATACACATTGAGCTAAATAAATGAAGTACGGCTGTGACGTTATGTGAAAGACGAAACATCGTTCAGACCGAAACCAGTCGGGATTTGAACCGAGATTCTAGAGGACTATGATCAAGCAACGGTATCAGCCACTCAGAATGAGAGAAAATCGTTCACCGTGTGAATTAAAGCATTTTGAACATACACACGAATATGTAATTGTTAAATGTTATGGACTGAACGTTTACCTCAAGCGTGGCCCATATTCTTGTAAACCTAATTAGCCCATCAGGGGCACACAAGTGGCCTTTAAAACTGCAACATCTGCATTTACTTGATAACCTTGCAAGAGACAGACAGCTAATAACCATTGAGAGACTAACGCCTATAAAACAAGAGTCTTTTTACTACAGTTTTATTATATATAATTTTTCACGTTCACTTCAAGTTCCTGGTTCCACATTCCCAGATCTTTGTATCCTAGAGTCGCCACATCAGCGGAATAAATGGGATCGCCTTTGGCTTTGGAAATTCTGGTTTCGGTTTCATTTTTGTGGTCTGTTCGCCCTTTGGCCCAATCCTGAACCTCGGCATCGGCGAATATTATAAACATTATCCAACCGAAGAGATAAATAGCGGCACCAATATAGAACACCTTCTGCCATTCGTCTTCGGCCCCCTGGCGGATAAAACAGGATGTCAAAATAGTTGAAGCTTTATATATTTTTCCGCAGTTTTATTATAAAATACTACAAATAGTTAGCACTTCATCAGACAGACAGACAGACAGACAGACAGACAGACAGACAGACAGACAGACAGACAGACAGACAGACAGACAGACAGACAGACAGACAGACAGACAGACAGACAGACAGACAGACAGACAGACAGACAGACAACTTGAGATACAGAGAGACAGACATACATAGGCCATACATACAGACAGACAGACGGACGGACGGAGGGACGGAACAAAGAAAGAAACAGCAAATAAATAAACAAACAAAAAAAACTATCTACTAATTAGCATACAAAACAAATAACCAATTACCCAACAAACTAATTAACGAACTAACGAACCTAATAACCAAGAAAACACCTAATTGCCTAACTAACTAACTAACTAACTAACTAACTGTCTAGTCTACCCGCCCGATCTATCGACTGTCTGACAGACCGATCAACCGACTGACTGACTGATTGACTGACTGACTGACTAACTGACTGACCGACCGACCGACCGACCTACCGACTGACCCCGAATGAACAGAGAAATCAGCGGTGAACCAAACACTAAATATCAATAAGACATCACACAAATAAAGACTTAAACTTACATTTGGTGTTAACATTCCTACAACAATCGGTGATAAGATCCCGGATGCTGTACCAAACGTACTCTGTACACCGCTAATTACTGAGGCGTACCTGAGTGAAGATGGATCAAATCGGAGTAATATTATTAACCTTGTTTAGGTAATAATCAATAGACTTAGTTGATATACTTAGTAATAAGAGTAATAAAGACACAGATGTTCCTGCAGTTGTTGTTGCTGTTGCTGTTTTTGTTGCTGCTGTTGATGATAATGTTAATAGTGATGATGATGATGGTGATGATGATGATATTGTTAACAATAATATAGTCAATCAAAACTATTTTCTGTTCCATATTATGCGTATGTAGTTGTCAAAGTTGTGTAGTATTAGTAGTATTAGTAACAACAATAGCAGGTGTCATTATGACACACACACACACACACACACACACACACAACCACACACACACACACACACACACACACACACACACACACACACACACACACACACACAATCAGATCTCTGAAATGAACTGAAGAAATAATTAATATATGACAAGATGTTTAATATATGACAATGTTTGTCTGCATGAATAAGTGCTTGCTTGTGTTTGTGTGTGCATGCACGTGTGTGTGTGTGTGTATGCGCGTGAGCAGGCGTGCGTGTGTGTGTGCGTGTGCGTGTGTGTCCTTGTGTGCTTAGTTGCAATGTGTAGATCATAACGTATCCAACGACTGGGATTTATAACCAGTCCGTTCGTTTGTAATGATAAAAAACAAAACCTGTAATATTCTCTATTTTGACTGATAATAAACTTTAGCAAGAAAGAGGTTTATTTATATCATTAAAAATAATAATTTACGCAATTATAGACAACTTTAATTCGAGTGACTGATATTGTTTTGACTTTAAGACGGGTAGTACACTTCCGACAGTTGGTCAGACAGACGGGTAACTTGGTTCGATTCGAACTCAGAAATTTAGATTTGGAACCCACACAACTAAATCGACTATCCATTGATCGTAGTCGTCAAGGTAACATCTTATTGTTAGATTATGATGCCCGAAGATGCTATCGAAAGTGACAGTTCCGGGGTGATTAACAGATGACAATTTGTACAAATGATGCGCAGTAGCGTGCGTTTAGGAATAATGATGATGATAAAGAAGAGGATAAAATATGATAAATTATGATGTCCTTCAATAGTTCTTTTTATGCTTTCCATTGTTCGGGAGATAATGGCGATGATTATGGCGATGAAAAGTATTAATAATAATAATAATAATAATAATAATAATGTATATTTAATAAAGCGCCCTTACTAGCAGGAGCCATTCAAATAATATGTAATATAATAATACCCCAAATAATATGTCTGTGAAAACCCTGTAATGATTTAAAAAATAATGTTTTTATTTATCTGTGAAAGCGACATTAAATAGGTGTGTTTTTAGAACAGATTTAAAATTTTCAAGAGACAACGCATTTCTAATATTTGCGGGCAACCTATTTCACAAAGTGGGGGCTGCAACACTAAACGCACAATTACCATATGACTTGAGCCGAGACAGACACCTGCAATAGTATCTGACTGGATGACCCGAGTTTTCGAGATGACTTTCTAATGGACACTAGTACACACAGGTATTCTGGCACCATATCATTAATAGATTTATAAGTTATTAATAAAATCTTGAAACAGATATTACTATGATGATGCTGATGATGATGATCATCATTATCATCACCATGTACTGTACAATGGACGCCCAAAACCAAATGCGCCACGAATCATCTAGTTGTAAACTTGAAGCACCGAAGATGATTCTTGAGGGTTTTCCAGACGAGTTTCTATTACATTCATACCTTGGGGCTACCTCCATACAAATGGTAAGAACTCCGATTCTGGTGAAGCCGCTGAAGCCTTCGCCTATACACATCATGGCTATGGCCGCCCCTCTATTGTCGCAGGACATGAAGCCAATACCTATCATCATGGCGGCAGGTATCACACAACCTGTAATATAAAACGTGAAGTCGGCAGGTATCACACAACATCTAATATAAAACGTAAAGTCGGCAGGTATCACACAACCTGTAATATAAAACGTGAAGTCGGCAGGTATCACACAACATCTAATATAAAACGTAAAGTCGGCAGGTATCACACAACCTGTAGCATAAAACATAAAGTCGGCAGGTATCACACAAGCTGTAAAATAAAACGTCAAGTCGGCAGATATCACACAACCTCTAATATAAAACGTAAAGTCGTCAGATATCACACAAGCTGTAAAATAAAACGTAAAGTTGACAGATATCACACAACCTCTAATATAAAACGTAAAGTCGTCAGATATCACACAAGCTGTAAAATAAAACGTAAAGTTGACAGATATCACACAACCTCTAATATAAAACGTAAAGTCGTCAGATATCACACAAGCTGTAAAATAAAACGTAAAGTTGACAGATATCACACAACCTCTAATATAAAACGTAAAGTCGGCAGGTATCACACAACCTCTAATATAAAACGTAAAGTCGGCAGGTATCACACAAGCTGTAAAATAAAACGTAAAGTTGACAGATATCACACAACCTCTAATATAAAACGTAAAGTCGGCAGATATAACACAACATCTAATATAAAACGTAAAGTCGGCAGATATCACACAACCTCTAATATAAAACGTAAAATCGTCAGATATCACACAACCTCTAATATAAAACGTAAAGTCGGCAGATATAACACAACCTCTAATATAAAACGTAAAGTCGTCAGATATCACACAACCTCTAATATAAAACGTAAAGTCGGCAGATATCACACAACCTCTAATATAAAACGTAAAGTCGGCAGATATAACACAACCTCTAATATAAAACGTAAAGTCGGCAGATATAACACAACCTCTAATATAAAACGTAAAGTCGGCAGATATAACACAACCTCTAATATAAAACGTAAAGTCGGCAGATATCACACAACCTCTAATATAAAACGTAAAGTCGGCAGATATCACACAACCTCTAATATAAAACGTAAAGTCGGCAGATATCACACAACCTCTAATATAAAACGTAAAGTCGGCAGATATAACACAACATCTAATATAAAACGTAAAGTCGGCAGATATCACACAACCTCTAATATAAAACGTAAAGTCGGCAGATATCACACAACCTCTAATATAAAACGTAAAGTCGGCAGATATAACACAACATCTAATATAAAACGTAAAGTCGGCAGATATCACACAACCTCTAATATAAAACGTAAAATCGTCAGATATCACACAACCTCTAATATAAAACGTAAAGTCGGCAGATATAACACAACCTCTAATATAAAACGTAAAGTCGTCAGATATCACACAACCTCTAATATAAAACGTAAAGTCGGCAGATATCACACAACCTCTAATATAAAACGTAAAGTCGGCAGATATAACACAACCTCTAATATAAAACGTAAAGTCGGCAGATATAACACAACCTCTAATATAAAACGTAAAGTCGGCAGATATAACACAACCTCTAATATAAAACGTAAAGTCGGCAGATATCACACAACCTCTAATATAAAACGTAAAGTCGGCAGATATCACACAACCTCTAATATAAAACGTAAAGTCGGCAGATATCACACAACCTCTAATATAAAACGTAAAGTCGGCAGATATCACACAAGCTGTAAAATAAAACGTAAAGTCGGTTGAGAATATAAAATAAAATATCGGAAGAGATGCTTTTTTGGTTCTGCCCAATAGGTGACAGCTAAGGGTCTCTACCCCAAATTATAATAATAATTATTATTATTACTGCTATATTATTATTATTATTATTATTATTATTATTATTATTATTATTATTATTTTTTATTGCCATCAATCGTTGACTCGGGATGTTAATAGTACCACTCACAAAGGAGACGACACACCAAATTTGCTCATCATTAGATAATCAAGCTCCATCATAATAGGAGTTCCTTCCGTATTTGACCCTTGTATCAGTTGCGACAAAGGTGTATCCCCTTCAACGATCATCTGGCTGTACTGTTCGTTATTAATATGGACAAGCCCGATTGTATACAAAGAATTTCGGCAGGATCTATAATCGTCTCAACGCCTGAATAAATGTGAGAGATCAGTTGATGAGTTGGTAGAAGCCTATGACAAAGGTGTCCAAAATGTTATTGTCACCATACACCCTCTTGTTAACAAATCAGCACGTTGGATCCGGCAATTCCTTGGTAGTCTGATAAGCTTAGATTTGCGAAGACAATTCGGAAGAAAGCAGAGAGAACCTGGCACCGAAGTTACTTCCTTAAAGGTGCACCTTGAAATATACAGAGATCTCTGTAGAAAAATGAATACTTTACTATTCGAAGAGGACCGTGGAAAATATAAAAAGAAATGCTTCAAATTATCTAGGAACTTGATGGGAAGAACCTGAGATGTAAACATTCCACATTGACCTCTGCTGAACGCCTGGCGGACAAGTTCAACAACAATTTCTTCACGAGGAAAACAGCAATCATCAGAAATATTATCATTTCCAATTCCCCAAATACTATCTGCAATATCTCGGTGGATGCAGATGTTGTGTTTAATGGGAAAATTCTCGTAATGTTTTGGCCAGCTTCTGAAATTGAGGTCAAGGATCTAATCAACCAAGTCTCCGAACAAATCATGTAACTTGGATCAACTTCTGCCACTTATGACAGTCATTATCAATAGGTCAATGGATGAGTCAGCGATGCCGTTGCGTTTGAAGCGAGCCACCATAACCCCGCTCCGGAGGGGGTCTGGTTCGGATAAGGAAGATATGAAGAATTATCGTTCCATTTCTAACCTTCCTTTAATTTCCTCATTGAAAATAAAACTCATTGAAAAGGTAAAAGGAAAGAGGATAGAAGAGGATTTGAGCAGAATGGCGCCAAAGACAATTATCAGTCTGCTTATCGTAGAGGTCATTCAACAAAACCTGTTCTCATGAAGGTGCACAGTGACATGGCTGAGGATCAATAACTGCATTAATTATGCTAGGGATCTTCCAATACTACTAGGGTGTTTAAATATTCTTTTGGCATCAACTTGGGTAAAGTCGTACCTCGCCGACAGAACTCTATGCGTTTCCGTCGCGGATTAAACATACCAGATGTAGGTCTTGTGTACTGCAGGGATCCGTTTTAGGACCAATCAAATTACTTTATGTATACCAAACCAGTTGGCGAAATTATTAACCGACAGAATATTAAATATCATTGTTATGCCGATGATACTCATGTCTACATGTTATTAAAGTCATGTGATAAATGGGGTGATGTTTCATCTTCAATTGAAACATGTTTTGAAAACATAGCTATGTGGATTAACAGCAACATAATGACAAACAGAATTTAGTGGTTTCTCATTCAAGCAACATGTAAAGAAAACAGAAATTTCGCATTAAGGAGGATCCAGTTAATTAAATTATTCCATGTCCGTCAGAAATCTAGAGTTTTTATTAGATAATACTCTAGGAATTGGAAAGCAGATGAATTATATATGTATGTCCTGTTATTATCAAAAAGGACATAAATTATGAGATGTGTAAGACTTTAGTCCAAGTCCTTATACTTTCTCGACTGAACTATGACAATACATTGTTATATAATCTCTCCCCCCCCTCTCTCTCTCTGACAAAGCGAATGCAGAACTATGCTGCATGTCTGGTTACAGGCACTCGCAAAAGAGAACGCATAACACCAGTTTTGTTCCAGCTGTGCTAGCTTCCGGTACATTTCAGATCACTGTACAGTATCCTATTTCAAACATTCAAAGTTTTAAGTGGAATAGGATCACTTTATTTTAAGCGAGCTGATCAAAACGATATATCGGTGAGATTGCAGCGATTTGAGTCCTGTTTACTTTTGTCAGTATCAAAAAGCCTTATAGCAATGAATGGAGATAAATGTTTCCGAGCATCAGCTCCCAGGCTGTGGAATAAGTTCCCAAATCATAATAAACTTGCAGCAAGTAAAGAAATATTTCAACAGCGCCATCTTCATAATAATTTTCACCATCATCATCATCATCATCACCATCATTTTCAGTTATAATGTTTTGGTATTTTCGACTAAGTATTAGGTTAGTTATTAAAATCAACAGAAACTAGGACATATTGTTTTGTTACCTAATGTCTGAGACAACTTCCTGGCGTTTGTTGTAGAGAGCCAATGTCTCTTTCGTATGACGTCGATCAATATCCCTCCAATAATACTGATGATAAACTTGGTCAACGGAGGCAGGGCATTGTAGAGTCCATTCTGTAATCGTAACATTATTACACATACACACATACGCACGCACGCACACACGCGCGCACGCACGTACACACACTCATTAGCCTTTAGCTTATACCGATCGCGTAACAAGTATTGCTGATAAATTTCAACAATAATTGCCTGTAGAAATGCACGTGTCCAAGTTTAAATAGGGCCTCTCAGCTTACAGCCTTGATATCAAATTTCAGCACGTCGTTCATATATTGGGCGCCAGATGTCAGTATCGTATAGCTTCCCCAGGCTGTGCAGAAGTCACAGATGAAGAGACAGATGCAGGCCATCGACGTGAAGATGGAACGCCAAGGTATCATCTCCTGGGTTATAGAACGATTCATTTATATTCTAGCTCTATTTGGCTGTGATAAAATGTTGTATCTAATAATGGGCTATTATCAGTTTGTATAAAAGAAACTTATTATTTACGTTGTCTTGGGCCTGTCTCGATCTTTCATCCAGGATGTAAGATCGTTCCTTCTCCGATATACAGCTGTAGTTCTCTGGTCCATTAGCTCCCAACGGAGCAAACAATGCCAGGTATATGACAACAAATAAGGCTAGAGTGAATGAGTGAATGGGTGACTTTAATGGACTCACTCACTCACTCACTCACTCACTCACTCACTCACTCACTCACTCACTCACTCACTCACTCACTCACTCACTCACTCA
The DNA here is from genome assembly GCA_025642065.1 of Paralvinella palmiformis. Classification (NCBI taxonomy): domain Eukaryota; kingdom Metazoa; phylum Annelida; class Polychaeta; order Terebellida; family Alvinellidae; genus Paralvinella; species Paralvinella palmiformis. The sequence continues at coordinate 336,200 of JAODUP010000239.1, forward strand.
CTCACTCACTCACTCACTCACTCACTCACTCACTCACTCGCTCGCTCGCTCACTCGACTCGACAACAACATACGCTCACGCTCTCCATCAGCTCACCCTCCCACTCACTACCACCACCACTCACTCACTCACTCACCACTCACCACCACCCACCACCCACCCCACCACCACCCCATCACCACCCACCCACTCCACTCACCCACTCCTCACTCACTCACTCACTCACTCACTCACTCACTCACTCACTCACTCACTCACTCACTCTATTTCACAGAATGACCGATAACGCTGATATTTCTATTCCGTTAGACGAGAAGCGAACCTTACATCGTACACTATAACTGTGACCAATTTATACTTTACTTGACACATACTCGGTATGTAGAAGGTAAACTCCCAGCCAAGTGTGTCACAGAGAAGGCCAGATAATGAGAAGGCTACCATACTTCCGATTGAATATCCTGATGTTAATGACAAAGAATAGAAACATTCATAGACTGAATAGTAGAGGGGTTGGTTGTTACTTGTGTAAAATTTGTAAATTTGGGATTAGGTTTATCATTGTCTTATATGTGTTTTTTTTTACTGAATAACACACAGTTATATCTTTAAAATATTAGATTTCTTCATTGTCAAAGGCAGGAATAATAATAATAATAATAATAATAATAATAAACATAATAATAATAAACATAATAATAATAAACATAATAATAATAATAATAAAATAATAATAATAATAATAAATACAATAATTATAATAGTAATAATAATAATAATAATGAGAATAATAATAATAATAATAATAATAATAATAAACATAATAATAATAAACATAATAATAATAAACATAATAATAATAATAATAACAATAATAATAATAATAATAATAATAAATAATATAATAATAATAATAATAATAATAATAATAATAATAATAATAATAATAATAATAATAATAATAATAATAATAATAATAATAATAATAATAATAATAATATAATTATTATTATTATTATTATTATTATTATTATCTTATTACTAGGAACCGTCCAAATATATTGTATAGTGCTATTAAATGGTAGAATACAATGTGTATATAAATATGATTAAATCTATGAAACAAAATTACAAATCATACAAATATAAATTTCTAGTCATTTAATTTATCCTTTAAACTAAAACGAGATAGTCAGTATAAGGTACATCTCACAGTTGGCGTCAACTACAGAACATGTATCCTACCAACTACACAGATGAATCGGTGATCCAATGATTGCCAACAAAACAGGGTAATTGGTGGTACGAGTGAGAGTTGGCCAATCGTTCTCTATAGTCAAACCAAACAAACTGATGCTCGCCTATTGAAGGAATGCACATTTGTATCATCCAGGCTGAAGCCTGTATCTTACCTGGAGGCTTAGCCTGTATCTAACCTGAAGCCTGTATCTTGCCAGAAGCCTGTATCTTACCTGAAGCCTGTATACTGGCCATGATTGACTTCTCGTAGACTGGACTCCAGTTGTTGATCATGTTTCTGACTGTAGGAACGAAGGCACCCTGTGACAACAACAGCAACGTCTATTACAGTCTGTGACATTGTCACTATGGCATGGTCTGAGCTAGTCTTCAATGGCATCGTTCGTAGAGCGCTTTATGCTTAAGGCATTCGGACATCAGATTCGTCATTTAGAGTTTAGAGGCAGTCAGTCTAATACGTACTAAAATCTTGAACTATGTTTGACGTGCAAGATTTTCATGCACTATGCACTTTTTGTGACATTCAAACTATTCAGGTACTATGTTGAGCATGGAATGTATTCAAGTACTAAGTAGAGCATGTGCGTTATTCAAAATATTAGGTATTCACTTGTTGTGACATTCAAACTATTCAGGTACTATGTTGAGCATGGAAGGTATTCAAGTACCAAGTAGAGCACGTGAGTTATTCAGAGATTAGGTATTCAGGCTTGACGCGTACCACATTCTGGTACAATATTTATTGCTTTTCTAAACGTCAGTGAATTTTCTATCTGTTAATGACAAATCCGATTACCCGACCTAAGACAATGGGTGTGGTTTACTGACGAATGCCAACGGATGCAGTCATAACATATCCGAACTGAGACCAGAATGGAGATTAATTTTCTAGCTCAGAACGCTATTAGTGGCCGACCATATATGAGTTTGTTATAAAATGTAATGGGACATTAGTACACTAATAAAACTATTTACAGAAGGTTCTAATCTCTGCTGATTAAGTCCACGATGAAATGTTGTCATACAATATAATATAATTTGATAAATCTATATTTTCTCGTGGTGTTTGGTTAGAAAATCATTTCTATATGTATTATTTATTTAATTATTTAGGTTCTTATAAATCATGGTAATGCTCTCTATATAGGCATTGCACTTTTGAGATCTTCCCCATTTCGATATTGTTTTAATTTTAGTTTATGAGTTATTAGCATAAAAGTGTTGTCTAAATACAAGTAAACAATATAGATCGGGTTTGTTTTGTTTTTCATCCAGTACTAGCCCCACTACTGTAAATATTTCGATTTGTTTATTCTTGATATCGTTGCGCATCAATTTAAACTCTCAATACAATTAGGTCCCATCATCAACGCAACACGGAGTATACAACTTCTGGCCGACACACGGCCTTTGACCTCCATCACCTATATATTCCGCATTCTCCTTTATCTGAATACAATAAATGTGAACAAACAAAGTTCACGTGTCCCTGTCATCATCCATTAAAAAATAAATTTTGTACACACGGTAGGCTAAACGGGCCGAGCGGCCTCCATATGTAATGAGGCGAAGTAAAAGATGAAACACGATATTATAGATCATCTGTAATGGACGTGGAATTAATAATGGTTTTTTTATGGTCAGGCTAATAACAATCCCCGCTAATGGGGCTGTCATACGTTAATCGGAAGTACGTGTATATAAACAATCGTATATTGAACTGGATTAATCAATAACTGCCTTTTTTCATTAATTTATATTCGGAAAATTGCTTTCCGGGACTTAACCGAGAAAACATTTCCAGAGCTATAAACGACGCCATTATCTTTCTCCCCCCCGAATAATGATTGATCTACTTACACAACCGATCCCGATTAGCATTCGACAAGCAAACAGTGCCCACTCGCTTCCTTCGGCGCTGACGGGACAAAGGACGGAGGCCACCGTAGCGAAGGTCATACCACCAAAATGTACCCACTTCGGGCCGTACTTCTGGGCTAATATACCTCCCGGGATATGGGTGAGGATGTAACCGAAGAAGAAGGCGCTGTTCAGGATACCTCTGGTCTCTCGGTCCCAATAAAACTCACCTGTCTGTGGATCAGGGACGGGGGGGGGGGGGGGGGAGGAAGGGGAATATTTATGTATAATAAACCAACACACAAAACACGAATCAATAAACAAACGAACAAATAAACACAAACACATGAACTAATGAACGAATGAAAAACGAATAAACAATCAAACAGTCAAGCAAACAAACTATCAAACAAACAAACAATGAAAAGGTCAATCAAACAAACAACTCAAGAAAAGGTCAATTAAACAAACAAACAAACAAACAAGGAAACAATAACACAAAAAACAGTCAAATAAACAAAAAGAACCTAACACATAAACAAACAAACAAATAAACACAAACGTATGTACTAATGAACGAATGAAAAAACTAATAAACAATCAAACAGTCAAGCAACCAAACAGTCAAGCAACCAAACAAACAAACAAACAAACAAACAAACACACAAACACACAAAAAACCAGTTAAATAAACAAATAACCAAACACATAAGTAAACAAACAAACAAATAAACACAGACATATGAACTAATGAACGAATGAAAAAACTAATAGACAATCAAACAGTCAAACAAACAAACTGTCAAACAAACAAATAAACCATGAAAAGGTCAATCAAACGAAAAACACAAGAAAAGGTCAATCAAACAAACAGCCAAACAAGGAAACAATAACACGAATAAACAGTCAAACAAACAAATAAGCAAACACATAAACAAACAAACAAACAAACAAATAAACAATCAAGCAAACCGTTTACGGGCAATACAAGGCCCACATAAAACAAACAGAATAATATTAATACCAATAATTAGGTAAATAATAGGAACCTGTTTTTTACAATTTATTTCGTAAACAAATCGCGTCAACAATTTGATTGTTTTTGTGCCAATCTAAATAATTACTATAATAATAACAGTCCTTGTCATTATCGCTATTTTGGATGGATGGATGGATGGTAGAGTGGATACATCATAGTTGAAAGTTTTGTTGCGTATTATTTGAGTTGATTTTGTATACGCGAAGTGTGTTGCATGTATGTGTGTATGTCTAAATACCCAAATATGTGTATGTGCAAAATGTTTAGCCTTTTCTTTATGAGGGTAGTACAGCCCTTGTAAAAATTATTGTACTATTATTATTACATACAAGGGCTACAGACCTCGGGCCCTTTGTACATATCATCAACTGCACAGTCATCATTGCAATGCTGCACTAGATATGTACATGTACATTATTTAAGTGCAACGGTTGAAATAATTATTTACCTACTTCTCACAAATGTAAATAAATGATTTATAAATAAGATTTGGGGCGGGGCATTAAACAGATTATTAAAAGAAAATTCTAGAACCCCCCCCCCCGCCACGACCCCCCGCCCCCTAGTAGTATACGTTGTAACAGATCGGGGCATAAAGGATATCTCTAAGCCGCCAATTGTCCTTCAGGATTGCGATTTTCCACAATTAACCGTTATTTATCAGTACGATGTTTTACCTGTCTGTCCTCTTGTTTTACCTCCTCACAACTATCATCTGGAGGTACGACGGTACTACCGAGTAATGAATCGTTATCGAACGTCGCGTTGTCGACTGGATCGATCGTCATACAGACGATCGACACACCGAAGTTGATCCGGATCAAATACATGCTAACGGCGCCATAGAACCACAACAACAGTAAGCCGAACCTCGTCGACGGCAACAAACGAACTGTGAACGATAGAATATTCTATTAAAAATGATACAGTAGAATATTAGTATCGCTATATTACGAGATTAACGTACACGGTCTAATCGCAAACAGAAGTAGGATTTTCTTTCCGTGCGAAATATACATTATACGATCCATAGTATCCATACAGTGATATGGGCGCCTCCGCGGTCTAGCGGTAGCGTGTTGGACCACATATCACTACCATCCGTGTTCGAATCTCGGCGTGGGCATATCTGAAAGTTGTTTCATCTTCGACTTCGCTTCATTACCTTTGTAGGTCGCTCGGCCCATTTAGCCTGCCATGTGCACAAAAGTGGCCGTAAAACACCAATCATCATCATCATCATCATCATCATCACCATACAGTGATATGCCATATCTGTAAAGGTTTATGGTTCTTCTATTAGTATTATGTTGACTAAAATTCAAAACCCTTTGGGAATGGCCCAGGAAAATAAAAATATTTACACCGTCATCAAAAGTCGCAGATTGCAATTACCGGATTCCAATTATGGTGGGGAATAGTGCGATGTACATGACGATGGTGATGGCAATCATTTCTAACTTACCTGCTATCACTTACCCGAAACACTTATTATATCGTATAATATCCGATTGCTTTCGCCATTACCTAACGTTAGTCAAGTTCGGGACTTTTAGCGGGACGACACACGATGTCCGAGAGGTGACTCAGATAACAAACGGGAGAGTGGTACATCGTTGCAATGTGGCTACCGTTGAATATTTCCACTTCGACCTCTTCGGGCGTACAGCCGACATTTATAAGCTAACGCGTATAATGTTTAATTACATTTATTTATATATTTATAAATATAAAGGCAAACGTTTCATCAATCTTATAATGACTATTTCTAATTAAGATACTTTTAGTTGTAATATATTTGCTAAAGTCTGTTGTCAATATAAGTAAGCAGTACACAAAGTTAGCCAGAAATATTGTCTTACCCACTTATAAAACTGGATATAAATGATCTTAACAGGGTGTGTGATTTCTATCTTTGGCTATTTCTCTTTTGATAGTAGATGTGGAAGGGGCAGTTTATAATAATAATAATAATAATAATAATAATGGCGGCTGGAATGGAAGTTTTTTTTATACGTGGCTGGCTACCTTTATAAGCATTGTGTGCGTGACTGTGCGTTTTGACAGGCATGCACGTACGCATGCAAACACACAAGCACAAACGCAAGAACGCACGCGCATATTTCGTTCTAGTCCAGTACTAATCCTTTGTGCAGTCAGTATTCACGTGTTCATCTGAAACCGTTATATTGGTTGATGCACCGATAGCTCATAAAAGGCGTAACTTTTCAGCCGGTTCAGACATCAACTTGCGAATCCGGATCTGTAGGAAATATGTCCATACGGTTGATGTTGGTAGGATTTGTTAAGCTACTTGAACTCGGAATGAAGTTGAGATCACCATCTACGGCATCGAAATGTTCTTTTATGGGGATCTCTTCGAACCACGGCAAATGACTGTGTAGGCTATGGTGTTAACGTAAATATGTTGTATGTGCATCAACTTATCATTTCATATCGCTTGCAAATTGATAGCTGCAATTTGCCCATAAAGCCAACATTTTGTTGTCAACTTCCACAGACCAGGTCAGTTTTAAGAAAAATAGAACTAAACATGTTCGACTGGCAAAATAACCGCAACATAGGTTTTTCCATTAAAAGGGCAAGAATGACAACAGACACAACTGTCACCCCTTTAATAAATAACGTCTCATCAGATTGTTACACGATCGAGTAATAATAAAAAGTTAAAGTTAAGTAAAATGTTGAGATATTTCTGAAACAAAACAAACAAAACCGAAGCCAATAACATCACAACAACAAAAAAGAATAATATGATATAAGTCAAAATCTATATGAAGTGGTGTTTTTGGTGTGCGTATATATATATATATATATATATATATATATATATATATATATATATATATATATATATATATATATCGCTTGTGAAATGCTTACAAAATTGAGTAAGTTAGTGAGATATTGAGGGAATTGTTCATCCACAGCACTGGTCGGAGATTTGGTTGAGAGATGACCCCTAAGATGGTAATAACCGTAGGGATAAATCGGATTCAAACCTACAACCTGCAGGTTTGCAATGAGCGAGTGAGTGGTTCAGTAAGTCACTGAGTATGTGAGTGAGTGAGTTAGTGAGTAAGACTTCCTTAACAAAGCATCATAACGCCTAGGGCCACAGGACAAGAAATAAATGTTTCGGGATCATAACATAGATATAAAGTGTATTTATACTTGATCAAAGCCGGATTTGTTAAATGGAGAATATAAAACTGGATGTAAATGATCTCAAGAGGGTGTGCGGTTTCTATCTTTGGCTATTGCTCTTCTGATAGTAGATGTGGAAGGGGCAGTTAATAATAATAATAATAATAATAATAATGGCGGCTACCTTAAATGAGCGAGATGTAGACAGCTTGTTGTTAATATTCCCTCCAAGTCTACAATTTGATTTATACATGTTCTTTAACGGAGAGAAAACGTTGCCAGTCGTCTGAGTGGACGAAATACACCCACATAATATGGAGACTAATTTATTCAGTACGGGTTCATTACGTGGTTATCATTTATATTAAATTTAATAAATTTACTCATCTTCTAAAACGATGGATATAATCGGAAATATCGTGTGCCAGCAATTGGCTGTGTAATAACGTTTAGTCTAAAACCTTTTTACGTATTTTATGATTATCAATTTTGCTATTAATACTTGCAGGACTAGTTCAGAACTAGTCACCGTCTAATAGAATCACGCGACAACTAGCCACCAATTGTGACGTAATTGTGACATTTCGGAAACTGGACGATGTGCCACAGTTTACGGACAACTAAAAAACACGATATAAATAAACACAGATCAGTGTCAGAGTAGAAGTGGACGATTTTGTGGACACGATGGTGAGATGGCAAAGTTTGGCGACGATAGCACTGTATTATCACATCACAACAAGCCACCATTGTGTATCAAAGGGCCTGAAACACGTAATTCGTGGAAGGCTGGGCAAATGATTTGATTAAAACAACAACAACAACAACAACAACAATAACTACAACAACTATAATAATAGTAATAATTAAAAAAAATATAATAATAATAATAATAAACGGAAAGAAAGGCAAAGATATTATAAATATTTCAGATCAACATTTTTAACATCAGAAGATTGCTGATCTCAGAAGATTGTTGACACATCAAGCGCCAATTGTTATCTATAAGACGATACTTGGAGAGAAATCATTGATCGTGTCCTCATCAATCAATGTAGAATTATGGAGATATTTATATAACAGAGGTATCAGACAGACAGACAGACAGACAGACAGACAGGCAGGCAGACAGGCAGGCAGGCAGGCAGGCAGGCAGGCAGGCAGGCAGGCAGGCAGGCAGGCAGGCAGGCAGACAGACAGACAGACAGACAGACAGACAGACAGACAGACAGACAGACATACAGACAGACAGACAGACAGACAGTCATACAGATATACATACATACAGACAGACAGACAGGGAGAGAGAGAGAGACAGACAGACGGACAGACAGGGAGAGAGAGAGAGAGAGAGCCAATGTACAAACACGTAGTAATGTATTAAGCATTAACAAATATTATAGCGACATCTGTCGTATAGTAGCAGGGAATCTTGATTAAAATAAATGCAGATGAAATTGTAAGTTACTTAGGTTCAATATCTATACGAATCCGTGAAAAACACACACAAAATGTAAATAAAAGGCCTTTATTTAGTAAAGCAACACATAATAGATGACCAAACTGTAACAAAATGTATTTATATAATAAAGTTCCACCTAATACCAGACCAAAATGTAAATAAAACATCTTTATATAGTAAAACAGCACCTAATGGGGGATCAAAATGTAAAAAATCCTCTGTATGTATTGTAAACACCTTAGCTGGGTAAAGTAATCTATCAACTCACAGAAGACCACATCGTTAACAAATGATCCAATATTAGTCATTTAAAGCGACGCCATCTAGTTCTACTTTTACGTAATCTGATCACAAAATATTCAATCATTTAATTCCTAATTATGACGTCATTATGTTCATTACCATATGGTGGCCTACTGAATGTCGTTCGATGTCCTAAGGATATTTAACCTTGACCTACCTTTATCCATGGTACCGGAAGTTGTATGCCGGTTCTGGTATTCGACCGCAAAAATCAAATCGAACCGACAGGTATCCAGAACTATCGCGTAATGGAGCCATTAGTCTTTATTAAGGGGTTATCAACAAAGCTATTCGGCAACAGTTACGTTATTTCAAGATACTCAGCTAAAATATAGCCAATGCACCATTCCTCCAAAGATGACCATTCCTTAGCATAATTGCCGATGTCGTGTTTTCTCCACCTTGAATGAAGGTTGGGTGAGAAACAAACCTTGTCCGAGTTTCTCTGTTTTGAACCGACCCCTAAACGTATGGCTGGGTTCAAGAAACGATTGCAGATTAGGGCACAAAGTTACCATATCACAACTGATAAGAAATCAAAGGTAAATGATTCCCTTAGATATAGAGATAAAGGATCGTGTGATCTTTGAGTGTACGAGCTACTCCTTTATCGCCTGCAGACCCCATACGTAATCGAATGACCACCCCCACCCCCGTTTCGTTTGAATTCCTTGAAATATATTTATGATTTATCCAAGCATTCATATTTTTAAAGCGAAACTCTTCATGCAGCCGAATAGCCGGAGTGACAGCTGCCTCAAATCGTAACTAACTTTCTATCTTTTGTCATTTCGGGCGCCTCCGTGGTCTAACGGTAGCGTGTTGGACCACAGATCACTACCACCCGTGTTCGAACCAGGGCATATCTGAGAGGTGTTTCATTACCGTTGGAGGTCTCTCGGCCCATTTAGCCTACCATGTGTACAAAAGTGGCCGTAAAACACCAATCATCTATCATCTATCTTTCGTCAAACTTCTGATGGTTGCTTTCAGTTGGAAAGGTTAACCGTATCTAGCGTGTTTTATCATCAGTACAGCTGATAGAACAATGCGCTTCATACATCAAGGGTTTGTGGGATGTTCGTAAGGATACATCTTTGGGTACTTTCCTGCAGCTTTGCCCATATATTTAAGAGTTGTGCTGAGTACTAAGGCCTAATGATCAAAAAGCAATATAAATTAGCAAACCAATAAAAGATTCGGTGATTTGGTGGGCTGATATATATATATATATATATATATATATATATATATATATATATATATATATTAATTGTTTGCCATTTATAATATTAACAATATAAATTAGGTTGGCTCAGGTACGATAAGTACCTCAAATATCTTGATTTATATACCTTTCGATGATTTCGAAGTATTGATTAAAATCGATCAGGTACAAATATATGGTCTGATGTATCTTAATGTATCTTGAACTAAGACACAACTGGACCTCACGATGATGGATCAAGAACAAAATTGCTGCAACTTTAAACAGACCAAAGACAAAATCGAGTCCAGTCACTCCCGAGATACACCGCCGAGAAATGACTAGTTGCGAAAATGAAATGATCTTGCGACCGAACCCATTAATGAAGGATGAAACATCGAACATACATCGGTACTACTATTGGGATTGGATCCCACGCGTGGGAAGCTTGCGCGGCGACGTTCTACTGATCGTACTACGGGATTAGTTGAATTCAAAAATGTATTTTAAGCCATTTGTGTTTCAACTCCACTAACATGCGTATAGAGGTAAATGTATATTTCAGTATAAATAGTTGCTTAAAGCTATTGGTGGTCGTCGTGATGATGACGGTGGTGATGTTAATGATGATGATGATGATGATGATGATGATGATCACGATGATGATGATAATCATGGCTGTATAATACTTCAGTATACAGTGAGTAAAACCAACTTATCGTAAGCCGGTTGTAGGACAAATGCCCACCGGACAAATGCCCACCGGACAAATGCTCACCAATAAAGTAGGAGATAGGACAAATTCCCAACGAATATTCAAATGATGACAAAATTACATCTGATATGAATATATATATATATATATATATATATATATATATATATATATATATATTCATATCAGCAGAATGGTCGTGTATATGACATGAGTGAATCTCTGTCACATCAGAATCTGTGGTCACTGCACCCTTGCAACCTGGTCAAGTCCTTCTAAGCAATCTTCTTCACGTACATATATCCATCAACACAAAGTCTGGGTTTTTAATAACCTCCATCAGCAAGAATTTGTAAATATATATATTGTATAAGCTTCAGATATGTTATCCCAACAAAGAGATTCAGAAATTATGATATTATTGGCTCCTTTTATTTATTTTTCTGAATCATGATTGCAACGAACCGAGCCCTGAATATTATATGATTGCAATCATGGATATAATAGACATTATATGTCAATATTTTAAAGCCAAAAATTGCATGATATAAAATTACATATTATAAAATGGAAATCTAAACAAAGAAAAAAAGAATTGTTTTAGTTTAATATTTTCATTCTTGGTGGGCATTTGTCCAATCTCTCACTTTATTGATGAGCATTTGTCTGGTGAACATTTGTCCGGCGAGAATTTATCTGGTGAGCATTTGTCCGTGCACCCGTAAGTCAGTTCAGAAGGTCTTAGGCGAAATGGTACGATGTGTTTCAGTTGATGCTAACATATTCATCGTATTCAGGTCGATAACAACTTTTCACGTGGATCAATATCAGAAGATCGGTTTGTCGGAAACAACGATCCGACTGAAATCACTGAATAATATTGAAATTTGAGGACATAATCTAAAAAAGTTAACATTTAATACAGAGACATCATTAGATCGACGCATACTTAAGTCGTGACAACTCCCAGCATCTTGAATGACGCTCTATCAATATTCGCCTTTAAACTAAACAATATTTATTACACGAAAAATGATTATGGGAATGATGATCCAACTATTATTACAGATTATTTTGTTAGTATTGTTTGTAGAGACCGTCAAGACCAAACAGGGTAGGATCCTGCCATCGTGTGTCATAACGTTGCTACGAGACTCATCCGGATCGCACTCATATTACCTGAGCTTCTGGCGGGGATGAGTGCCCCGGGAAATAATATTCCTGAGGCCATATAGTTATTCAGACCCAACAACTTTAACAGCTAACGCGTAACACCGGGGCCCTGCTTAGGTAATTCAGAAGGGTATTCCTGGCACTGTTTACATTCCTCCTCCCCCCCCTCACTCATGTTCCTGTAAGGTCACCCATATAATGATTATTTAAGCTGGTTGAGTGCATGGTGGTCATTCTAACATTCTAAACCATTGTCAGGTCGCAACATCCAGATAATTTGCTGCTGTAGACTAATTCTCGCCAACGGAAAAGGCAAGTCTTTCTTCGGTGAAATGATTATTCTTTTCATGACTTCGTCGAAAGGAATCAGGGGTGACCCCGTAGTCTAACGGTAGCGTGTTTGATCACATACCAGCCGTGTTCGAATCACGGCGTGGGCATATCTCAAGGGTGTTTCATCTTTGACTTCAATTCTTTATCTATGGAGGTCGCTCGGCCCATCTAGTCTACAAGGTGAACAAAGGTGGCCGTACAAGATCAATCATCATCATCATCATCAATCATCATCATCATCGTCGTCGTCGTCAAAAGGAATCAAACTGGAACTCAGGTGGCCTTGAACCACACACACACACACACACACACACACACACACACCTCTCTCTCTCTCTCTCTCTCTCTCTCTCTATATATATATATATATATATATATATATATATGTGTGTGTGTGTGTATGTTTATGTGTGTATGTGCGTGCGTGTGCGTGCGTGCGTGCGTGCGTGCGTGCGTGCGTGCGTGCGTGCGTGCGTGCGTGCGTGCGAGCGTGTGCGGGCGAATTTATCTCTCCAATAAACAAAGTATACATGTCAGACCAAGAACACAGAACAGATATGATGACTCATATCTGTGTATGGCATATAAACTAACAACACGGTAATAGTTTATCACACCAGTACATCCTCATCCTGTCGGTAATCGGCAAGTGATAATATAGTGTCGTCACTAAGGTAACACGGTAAAGGCGTCACAAGTGATCATATTCAGACGTCTGTAGGTGATCAGAATGTCAAAGGTCCCCAGTAAGGGGTGTCACAGAAGTATTAGAACAGTTGGCCAACCAACCAACCAACCAGTCACATATCCAGCCAGCCAGCAAACCAACCAACCAATCTTAAATGGGAACACTCGTTATTCCATCACTTCTGTGTCACCATCTATACATACGTAAAAAGGAGGTAACGCCCACAATTTCAGATGCCATAACGGTTGAGCATTATAAGATGGCAAATCAATTATAACATCTGAGATATCATCAGCCCTAATATATATATATATATATATATATATATCGATCAATCACTAATTGGACTAACCAGACCAAGGTGACATATATCTACCTATAGGGGCCATCTCCAAACAATACAAGCACGGGAAGATGAGGGTTGGATGGGGTTTATTATTGAAATAAATGACCTAGATCCCTAAATAAACATGTAATATAATGGTTCCTGGCCTCGGAACTAAACACGTAGTTCATATAGTAGTCGTGTCAGATGTTTATTATGGATAATGAATGTTTCTTTAAAATATTTGACGCCGGGTTTTATTTTACTACATTCAGTGTAATCGCCGAGAACATATTAGCTACAGGTGATGATGATGATGATGATGAAGATTTGAGTTGGTTTTCAGTATGGCACTCTATTAACCTTTTCTGGTCCAGGTTTATGTTGTGTTCTGAGGAGAGTACCCGAAAGCTTGGATAGAAATGGGATCTTCGTTGTGTACTGGAAGAGACGAAAGTCTTTTCTAGGATTTGAACTCGAACCAAACAAATGAATTCATAGTATACAATTGATAGTTGATACTTCAATTGTTCTCCGCCGACTTTGTCATCTAGGTTTGTTAAAGCACACACACCCACACTCACTCATTCACTCACACATTTTGTTTTAAGTTTTATTATAAACTGTCTGGCACTTTGAAGCAAATTTCAGTACATAACTCTGTCAGCGGGATTTGTCCAGTGAAAACGAACAGAACGGGATATTCATATAGATAGATGGCTGATATAGCATCCGATTGCTGTGCCATACATTATGATTAAAATAAATACTCTTCCGTGGAATACTGATGTGTGGACTGTTCCTGTATGTGGAAGCCTTTTTGGATTCCTGTGGGCGCATATTTATTACATATATGTGGAAATTCATAACAAAATATTCCTCTGTGGAGCATTCAAATATGTAACAAATATATTTTATACATATTGATGTCACAATATTTTTAACAAGGGTCATTAATTTTATAAATGCGTACCAAATGAAACACTTGATTCTTGTTATCAGTAATATTAATGGTAAATTACTCAAAACATTATCAGTAACTAATGTCTATGTTGAGTGATAAAGTGATCTTTAGATGTGTGGAAGAATTGCTATGTGCACTTAAATTTGATTTCCCTCAAACATTCACACACGATTATTCTACAGGAATATCATAATATGTTGTAGTCATTAAGGTAATAATTTCGATTAATCTCATAGAGATAAATGCGTATGAAAGATGGCAGAATTAACGTATTGTGTATAGACTGAAGGAACTAATGTTAGAGATTAGAGCCCTGCACGGGTTGGAAAGCTGAAGCCATTCCCGACCCAACCCGTAACTACTCAACCACAGCCAACCCAAACACACAAATGTTATCTAGTGGACGACAAGGTTCAGTTCTTGGGCCTCTGGATTTCACAATGTATACCCATCCTCTTGGGATCATTGAGCAGCCGTATGGGGTTAAATATCACTTGTATACTGATAACACACAGCTGTATATATCATTGGATCCTGACAATGAGTTAAATTTCTCTTCTTCCTTGAAGAATTTAGAACATTGTAAAAAATCTAGGGGTGATCTAGATATATCCCCCGCTATTACCGGGACGTCATGTTCATCTAATCAGCTCTGCTCATTCATTACGTGCTGTATACACTGGTGCATTGGCATGTTGGAATACAAATGGGATCATGACATCCCCAAACATATTATAAACGGAATCGTGAAGATTGTGATGCAGAATATAATTTAAAAAGTACTTTTCGTAGTACCAACCATGATGACTAATTCACCAACTCCATGGTAAGAAACACATCTCCATACCATTAAAACATATCCCGGTAAATCATGCAATGTTTTCTGGCGCCAGTGCTGTCTCATTCTCCCACTATACCCTTATTATCATTATTAAAGCCAAGACCGAATCTCGATTCATATGAAAAGACAATTCCGAACCAGTTATCTTCTGTGTTCCATTGTGTAACTCTGGTACACCACCGGATTCTGGTATGTCTGTTGTTCGGACCAATGAATAGTTTCCTTCTGGCGACTACTGTATAGAGAGACCCGCTATGAATCCTTCTCCTGGCAGTTGATTGCGAAACCACTTTGCCTATCCTGTCTTTCTACACGTGTTTAACGGTTCCTAAGGACAGGAATCGTTGCTGCTGCACAACCGGTTTCAGCATCCTGTCTTCCCGGAGTGTGGTCTTCTTTTGGCGTCCAGATCTAGCCATTCTGCCAACAACTGCCAGTCTGTATGAACCTCCACCATACCATAAAAACAGTTCTTGGGCTAATGGTCATCTGTATGGCGATCCAGTTGACCGTTACTTCAGCATGCCGCATGTTGATCGTCGTCCATCTCTGCTCTCGTATCAGGTCTCTGTCACGCCCTACCGTAAATTAATAAAGACATAATGTTACTTATTCCAGTCAGACAGTCATATGTACAAACGACATTCAAATTGTGGTCTTTTTGTTTTCATTTTTAATGAAGCTATTACCGTTTTTCCGTCGAGCTTTTTCACGATTATACTGGTAAAAAGTACGATAGGACAATACGTTTGGCAGGGATGTGTACGTGTAAATTTGTTGAGCTCCGATGGTCTATATGATAGAATCTCTAACACGTAAATGAGGCATTCATATACCAGATCGTTTGTTAAGGAGAAGAACCTGTTTGAGCATCGATAACACTTTCACCACATTTTCAGCTACAGATCAACTTACAAAATTGAAAAAGTGGATGATTTACAGGCCTTTTTGCCTGCTTTCTCACTGGATTAAATGCGTGAGATGCTAAAGACCCTCATTGGACGTAAATTACTCGAAAATACTCAGGAAATTCCAACTAGATAAGCTATTCTCGGATAGTGAACAACAAATTCTTCAGATGTATGATCTGTCTTTGATTATCATGAATGAGAAATATTACGATGGCTGGATTGTTAAACCATTTATATTAATAATTAGGTAATAATATAGTGGTGGGAGCTACATAACCACACACCCAAATTTCTGTATTACACAGATAGTTCCCTTTACAAATATTAACATTACTTCACGTATACCTATCTTTACCTTCTAATTTCTATAAAATGTATAATCGAACTAGCTTTAATGACTATTTATTCCTAATTATATATTATACTTTATGTTAAGTTACGTAGTTAAAGGGTTTATTTCCTACCATTAATCCTAGAAGTGCTTCACGCAGTGGAAAGAAATTTATCAGAAAACGGGGTTTATTGATGCGGAACTTCAGTCACACATTGGGAACGAAAAAGCAGAAGTGCTCACTCATGTGGAAGATCATCCGGTATCCACGTCTTATCTTTGGCCGATAGTCCAGAACGAATTCATACACGGATGGCATCCACGGTTCGCCGGTGTTTACTGAGAAGCATTCGTAAAGCAAAGTGTACTATGGTTTCATGTTCGACTCGACCCCTGATCAAGCGCAACGTGAACAGATCAGTGAGGTATGTAGAAGTTGATTTCGAGAGGAAACTAATCCTTGTTAGACAGTCCTCTCTTGATTTTATCCCGATAGACCCGAGGGATGCGATGCTGAGAGGTTGGTTGAAGACATATTTGAAACAGCTGGAGAAGTACGAAATGATGCTACAAGATTGTCGTCACAGCGCTATGACAACGCTACTGTTATGGATGGACACAGAAGTGGTGTTCAACAAGGAATAAGTGAGAAAAATAACCTGGCAGCATTTGTGAATTGCGATAATCATTTACTCAAATCAACGGGCTACACGCAGCCAAGTAGGATACAACGATGATAACATTTAATTTTAGCCACCGAAGCCCTCTACGTGTTCTTCTCTGGTTCAACGCGACGCTTGGGAAAACTCAAAACGGCATGCCTGTGGTTGTTAAGTCGCCGAATTAGTGAAGCCCGTCAATGAGTACAATGAGGAGATAATTCAAGTTTTCGAGAACATGACAGACACTGACGATGAGACAAATGAAACAAGAAGCGACTCGAGCCAGCTATGTTACCGTATCCTGAAATACGATTACCTGACTTGGCTAGGTTTATGGAACAAAATACTCATTCGCATTGATTGCGTTCAAAAAAGGCTGCAGGTTTCTAGCATGAACGATGCTGCCCTGGATTTGAAACCCCCCAGAGATCATTTTGATCTTGAAAGAGAAATATTGGTCAGTGAATCACTCGAAGAATGGCTAGGTCTCTCTCAAGAATGGAATATCGAAGTTGAAAGACGTCCGAGGCCAAAGAAACGGGTGGCTGATGAGAACCCGAGAGGCGCTCGGATAACAGTCAGGGGGGGGGTTGGAAAGATTCATGAAAGCAACACTCGACTTTCTTCACAGAGAAATGGACTCCTTCTCGATGTCGAGGGACTTTGATGCGGAATGTTACTATTAAGTCGGGCCAACGCGAACATATCAAGACCTGAAGAGTTTCTCGGATTTATTGTTCGGCGTGAAGACGAGAGTGTCTTCCCAGATCTTCGCATTGCTATTCAGATAGTGTTAACCATCGCAGTTTCCATCGCCAGTTGTGAGAGATCATTCAGCAAGTTAAAACTGATACTTTTTTTTATAATTGAGAGCCTCCATGTATCGAGGCACACTCTGCGATCTTGCCCTACTGAGCGTATAAAGAGAAGAAATTCAAAAATATGACCTTGACCCTATCATAGACCAGTTCAGTGAAAGCAAGGAAGGTGCGGTTGTAATTTTCATATAGTGTCATAATTTGTCAATTAAAAGATTAACGAATTGTTTAGCTGATTTTATGGTAAAGTCATCTCAAAGATGGATGTCAGATGTTTAGACAGGGGCGCAATCTTAGTGCTAGCCATAGACGCTATTTTGCTTTGATACGCCCCTGCACCAGACACGAATATAACTAATGTCATACCGATAGTTTCTCTCTCTCTGTATGTGTGTGTCTGTTATGGAATGACAGAACGAGAAGTCGGCTGAATCTTTGCCACAAAAATATATACTTTATGCGTTGTAATAATAATAATATAGCTGGCTTTGTCGTCTAGCTGTTAGTATTCCGTGTGTGTTCAAGGGACGGTGTACTAATATCATGGGCACAAAACTTTCCTCGTATCATCGGTTTTATAGGCTGGGTCTAGAAGACCTATAGTGGCCCAGAACATCTGATGCAAACACTCTCGGTGTATATATCGCCAGGTTACCCCCCCCCCCCAGTTACGTACGTAAGCCAACCACTCATTTATTCAACCCCAGTAAATCCTATACAAGGGAACCATAAATTATGTTATGGATACGATCGTGTTAGTCATCGAAATTTATATGCTGAATTAACCGCATCTATTTTAACAATGCTAATCAGACATGAGGCGATTTCAGGACCAAGGTAGTCGATTTCCATTGCTTCAGAGTACAATTATTATGATTACGATTACGTTAATACTTAACGTAATCGATTACGATTGCGATTACAATTTTTAGTAATCATGAATACTATATGTATATCACACAAGCGTAAATGTGAATCTTCGTCTTTATTCACTAAGCTGCATGTGTAATAACGATATAACTACGAAATAAAAACACTGGAGATTTATAGAAGTAGATTTTATTGATCTAGTCATATGTGATGTGTAAAGAGACATGATATTGATTTGAATATGACATGGCAAACGTCACAAAGTTTACTAATCAAAGTGAGAATAGTTTTTTTATGCATTACCAATTAATGCTAAACTAAATAGTAAAATTTGCATACGTTTATCTAATATTTCAGTCGAATCAATCAATCAATCAACCACTCAGATTACTTCAGAAAATTTATTACACAGTGTATAGTAAATGCTGGTAAACCTCGGCGGTCTTAACACCTAGGACATTGTCGAGGTCTAGAGAAGGAGCATCAGACAGCATATCGGGACACGATCTCTGACCTGCAGGTTAGCAGCGCAGTGTTCTAATTACAGAGTCCCCCATCTTAGTCACACAGACACACACACAGAGGGACATAGACAGAGAGTCACACAGACACACACACAGAGGGACATAGACAGAGAGAGGAAATAAACAGAAAGAGAGACGAACATGTATAACCAAAAATATATGTAAATTACGGAATTGATTTAAAAGTCAAAGTACAACTTGCCCCGAAAAAGAAAATTTTGATAAATGATCCACGACATCTTCCGATCCGTTCAACCAATGAGTTATAAAAAAAAAAAAAAAAAAAAACCCCCCCCCCCCCCCTGATATTTTAAACGACTGATACAAATGAATGCGTTAATTTAAATATTATAATATAATTTTCTCGTGCCTCCTCCTCCTCCTCCTCGTCACCATCATCACCACCATCATCATTATCATCATCATTACCACAGATAGTATCTTCACTTCATCATCTCTCGGCCAGTGAGTGACCTATTTGGATAGCGGGATGCTCCTTCCCGCAACAGTTAAAACACCCCATTTATCAGTTGTTTACGTTCGTGTTGCGACTGACCTGCCCTCTATTGAATTTGTTCTTATCTACAGATGTAAATATTGTACATAGACTGCGGCTCGACCGATATGTGTCGCATTTTGGGATGTTCCTCGCCCATTTACCCATCTTAGAGACAATTATCGGAGTTATGTAATCACGGACCACGGGATGGATTGCGAAATGACTCAAGCGATTTGTAAACAAATCATGTGTTGAGCGATAATAGATGAATACCGCAGCCTGCGTTCAGGTGGAGATCTTGACTAGTAGACTAGTAGATCTATCATCATAGTTCATGAAACGTGACTTTGCTGGAGTTTGTAAGTGGCACGATCCGTAAAATTGAACCTAACACTAACAGATAATATTTTTGTACAGTTAGATATTGTTATGAATACTAAATTATTTAGATAGTATACTTTTATTATTAATAAACATCGAAGCTGTCACTTTTCTTGTTTGTTAAAAAAAGAGGGAAACCAGTCTAATATCACTGTCAGTGTGGATGTTTGATGTAGTAGATATGATACAATTTTTAATAATTAAAATAAAGATTAGTCATTTAGGTGCACATACAAAGAAGTCAAATCCATTAAAACTAGACCCTCTAATACGTTCTCTTTTTAGGTAATATAGAATAATTTAACGTAAAGAATTTAATTTGATTATCAAGTTATTTTTTTAGACTTACACTTATCTTTTTCTGCATATAGTTTAGGCTTATAGCAGATAGTGACCTACCTAGGGTCACACGGTCAGGTTTTATCTAAGCTTGCTTTAAAGGCGTTGAGACTTGGGGCATTTACAACATCAGCTGATTAGTTGCTCTTATGCCATGGTGAGGAACTTTTGAAGGTGGTGGTTGGTGACTGATCTCATTTAATGTACTTTGCATCTATATGATATATGCCATGTGTATGCTTGTACAGCTCTACTGCTTCTCGTCCTACAGTAGTAAAGGCTTGGTAGCTTCAATTGTTTCAGCCTATCCTCATATGCCATATCATGCAGGTAGAAGACTAACTTAGTGGCGCGTCTTTGTACATTTTCAAGTAGGGTGGTGTCTGTTTAATTTTAAAAAAATTTGCCCAAAAGTGCAGAAATAAGGCATGTTCACAGACAACGATATGTCTTATAATGTAGGATTAAACAATGGTTTACTTTATTTGTGGTAGAAATACACTCACATTTTGCTTTTAAGGCTGTTCTGAAGTAACATTTTCTAAAAAAATTCAGATAGTTAGTATGTTATTATTATAAGTAAGCTAATCACCATAAATAGTCATGTACATTTTATTGCATTTTAACAATCGTTTTCTCTGTTATGAATAAAAGAAATTAATAATATCATTTCTTTTTTAAATAAAACATAAATCATTTACATATCTTTTAAAACTTTTTATCTTTAAGTTGTTTTTAAGTGATATTGATAAATAGTATTAGTGGACTCTATTAGATCTTTGTAAATAGAAAATTGCAATAAAGGCGATTAAATCAATATTCTCATATACAGGTGGAAACTGTAATCTTCAGGCAAAACTGTTGGACGACACTCATAATTTGGTGAACTCTAAATTATACTTGAGTGCTTTGTATTTGGGTTATCTATATGTTGAAAAAGTGTTAGACTGTACCAAATATAATTAGTTATTTGATGTATCATTTGTATGCATATGGTGAATACTTTGATGTGTGGTTGCTGTTCTTGAGCCTTGGCAGCCACAGCATAATTGTCACACGTATCTTTGTATAATGTGTACATCTTTCTATTTCTGACAGGAGACAAGATGTCTGGAGATATAAGTCAGGCATGTACCACACTTCCTGTGAGAGGGTATTTAGCCAGAGCTATGTATAACAAAATGTGTGAAGACACAGTGGAAAGACAAAGAGATCACAGCAGTGTGTGTATCACACGCATATACACACACACACAAACATAACATACTGTATAGTAATTGTTATCTGAACAAAGGGAAAAACTACCACAGTATTAAATAGTTTAAATAACTTGATGCTCTCTATCTATCTGTCTCTCTCTCTCTCTCTATATATATATATATCAGGCATGGGGTAATCATAATCAATTACATGACCTCAAGTAATAGCCATTTCCAGATACAATGTAATCATAATTGATTACATTGTAAATGTAATCATAATCAGCAATTAGTTTCATGATTGCACAAGGTGTTTGATTATTGAGCATGTTATATCATGCCAGGTATATGGTTTGGTATGTAACAATATAACTGATTTACCCATTGATGGACTCCTGTCATATTTATATACACATGATGATTTGTCAGTTTATTTGTTCTATGAATGCGAATTGAAAATGTGTTGAAACACTGCTTCAGATGTTGCCACTATTATAGGTCAAATAAACAGGCATTTCAGATTAACTCGTGTTGTTTTCACATGGTTAAGCCCAAGTTAGTCACACAGCCAGCAATCGTACATGGCTTCTTTGTGACACTGTCATTTTCAAACAACCCTGATTGGCCAGCAGTCCAATGAAAAACAGCCATTAAATTAATACATGCGTTAGTGAATATAAACAACTCTATAACTTCCAGTATAACCCAGTATACATACGTGGTGACAAACATGGGCAATAGATAGAGATCAAAGGTCGAAATACGGCATTGGGAGGTGGTCTAGTTATGGAAGAAAAATACAATTTTAAAGCATAGCAATAATGCATGACTGTGAAAAGTGGTCAATTTCCAGAGGTGGTCAAGTTACAGAGGTGGTTGGAGTTGGATGTTCTAATGATCTTATATATTATATAGACCTTACCTGGCTCTAGTCATGCCACACATGATGCATTTCGTTACTAAATATATATTTCCCAAATATTCAAACAGTTCAATTGATATTGTTTGCACTAATCTCAGTTATCTCTATAAATACCTGTGCATTCATGGCAAATGCATTACTTGCTCTTTTGCTCTATATGGTGCATATTGATCTCAGGAATATTAAAAAAAATTAACGCCATGCAATGGCATCAAAGTCTTGTACATTTTCATTTCAAGAACATACCAGAAAATACGTCTGGTTCTTACAAATCAACATATAAACACTGTAGCATATTTATATCGGTATTATACATGTAACTGGGATGAATATTGATGAAAAATCATATTCATGTTTGTGTTATAAATTAATGAGTTATATACATTTTAATCATGATTGTAACCATTCAGAATAAATGCAATCATAATATTCTCAAGTAATCATAATTAATTAACTTGGTCTTGTAATTTTGTACTGGTACATATACAGACACTTTACATATCATGGCAAAGCCTGATTACAGACTTGTATACAAACTGAACACTCACACACTCATTATAATATTGGTAATACTGATTTTTTTTTCAGTGGTATTATATTGATGAAGATCAAGTCCCAGTTGAGTTGTGTGAGAAATTCATCCAATTCCATGAAGATGTTGAAACGAAAAAATTTCTGCAAAGCTGCTTTGAAAAATCCGATTGGATGATGACACAACTGTACCACGTGATAGCGAAGTCGCTGCTTAGTTGGTTCATGAATACCACATCAATCAATGGGTAAAGTCATTGTTCTAGTAAACACTTAATTTCAGTATATTCCATTTTTATTTACACATCATAGTGCTACAATTAAGAAAATCAGACTAGTACTGATGTGAAAAAGAGAATATCAGAAGCGCTATGCTTATAAATTTAAACCTGGTTTAAGAAATTACATGTTTAAAAGACCAACTGAATATGTATTTAAAAGTACATGTTGAAATCCTTTTAACTTATTTATCTTTGATCTGTATTTGTTAATTGATTGACATATATATATATAAACACACACACACACAGTCTGGCTCTGCTATAATATTGTCTTCTATACCAAGGAAGCAGATAGAACATAGGATTCTTCACTCCTAATTATTAAGAACAAAGATATTATGTTTTCTGTGATTTTTCACAGTATGTCCACTCAAAATTCATTCATATTATTGGCCCTTCAGGAGTCACAAAAATAGTTAGAATAGTGAACAATTAATTTGATCTTAGTCACGTATTATAACAAACACACGTTCATGCAGATGGTTTCTTTTGTTGGTGTGGTAATTGATAGCCCAATAATTACCCATCAAACAAATGTGACTCTGCCCATAAAATGATTTTGATTACTTGTACTAATTCCTCCCTCCAAAATAAACATCCACACAAGAATAAACAATCATTTTATGTCCAATATAATTACTGCCACAGATAGGATTTCCAGTGTTTGAATAAACATCGGATGGTATTTAGATCTTTTGTTCTCTGCAGATCACTAATAATGTGGTCTAGGACCTATTGACCCCAGTTACAAGGCTACAGTGGAACCAGACTGTATATATATATATATATATATATATATATATATATTATATTATACATGTATTATATATATATATATATATATATATATATATATATATGTTGTATGAAAAATTAAATTTGATCACATCTCACTCTAAATAGAGATATTTCTCTGTTGAACTTTAACTTTTATGTAAAAGAATATTATACGGTGTAATATTAATTTGATTAGAGTTGATTTGTGTTAATGTACACTTCCTTGTCTGAAAACTGCACCATGTAACTAATATATTATTAAATAGAAACATAGACTGGGTTCATGTGAGCCTTCAGGTAGAAGTGGTGAGGGGTATTTTATCATATCAATAAATTTATTTAACTGAACATTCTTCTGGCGAGAACCTTCCCCGGAGTAAACAGAACAAAACTAATTATCTCAACATGTCAGTCAGCGTTCATTGACCAAATAGAGGCATGGCTAGCAATATCTACCATATGGGCCTGTATAATGTGGATGCAATGTACATGATATGAATCTAGTATAATGGCTGCCACTGATGTATAATTATAATAGCTTATTGTCTGACTGTATTGTTATTAATATAATGAGTGTTTTAGATAGTAAATGATACCTGTGTAATATATTTGTAATCAATCAGTCAGTCAGCTATTAGTTACACATGTTATTTAGTTTAATCCTGTTTGTGGAGTAATACATTGACTAATTTTATGTTTTACTCCTTATATATATATATATATATATATATATATATATTGTGTGTGTGTGTGTGTGTGTGTGTGTAGACACAAAAGATCATATTTATTGAAGAATACTCCCATAGGCCCTCCCGCCAAACAGCCAAATAACTGCATTTTTGTAACTTATAAAAAACACTTCGTTAATTAAGTCTCTGTTTGAACATTAGTTTTTTTTGTGGTGGTCTTAAACCCTGACAGATCTGTTCCTCATTGATATTTTATTTTAAGAAAGTGTGCTTCCATGTCCATTGAGGGAGTATATAGTGTTTGTGTTGTTTGTAGACAATATGAAGCTGCTGTATGCTCCCCTGGGAGTTGAGAAGTGTGGTGGATTGAATTGGAACAGGTCTGAGTTAGGGATAATAATACTGTAAAGCTGAATAGGGCACTATAGAAATGTTACGTATTATTATTAGTATGTTACAATTTTATTCTTGAAATGGTACACAACCATCTACAAATAGGATTAACTGAACTCGGATGCTAGTGTTAGGTTACAGATGGATGCAGGTAGTTGGTAAAGATAAAGAAACCATGTAAACCATATCCACAGATGTCTCTGGTACAGGTACTGTAACTGTATATGTCACTCTCCTACTCAACAGGTTACTGAAGAGAGGTTCCATGTTTGTGTTCTCAAAGTCACAGTTTCAGAGTTTGCTTCGTATTGAACAAAGTTGGAGAGGAAAGTCACTCCTGGATCTAGGTACCTAAAATATTTTTTTCAGATTTGGTTTAGTATAGTCAGTATTTGTTGAGCCCATCAGTCATTTGACATTGGACATGCACTGAGTTTTGTGTGTCGAAGACTTTTCCTCTAAAGATTTTCTGTCCATCTAAACTGATTCTATTGCAATTATTCAAATCTTTCTCTCCCTCTCTCTCTCTCTCTCTCTCTCTCTCTCTTTATATATATATATATATATATATATATATATATATATATATATATATATAGACAGAAGAAGATGGCTGACTCTCCAGATAAGATGTTTCTATGTATGGAGTACTACAGCCTTTTCCATGTATCTCAGCATTCTTTGTTCATCAGATGTCAGTTAAAGGGTTGAGAGATTATTTTTAGTTGGTTGTGGGATATATCCCACTAAATCGGGTAGCCAGTGAATAAACGATTGACAGACAGGTCAAATTTTACAGTTTTGTGTGTCAAAATGTTGGAAGTTTTTTGTGTGTTTTTTGTGTTTTGTTTCTCAGCTTTTGAACCACAGATGCCGGCTGATTGGATGTTTTTATATTAATATCTTGTATGCCGAATATTGTCCATTTGGCACAACCAAATTAATTTGCATTTGAATACTTTAAGGGACTGTTTCACATTGTTTAAAAACTTTATGATGATTTCTCAACAAATGTACTATTTATGTTAACCCCAGTGTTATTACGTTGTTTGACTCGAATGTTCTCGTGTTTACTTCTTATTGTAATTCATAATATTTTAGGTGCAGGCGATGGCAAAGTGACGCAGATTATGGCTGGCCACTTTGAACAAGTTTATGTCACTGAAGCCTCAACTCCAATGAAGTGGAGATTACAAGATCTTGGTTACAAGTGAGTACATCCCAACCCTCTACCTTTGCCGTAACTGTTGAGAGCATGCCGAAAGGTTAGGTTGTTACTTATATAAATTGTCGTTTTAAGATAATTTAAAAGATTCTATAGCCACTAAATTCGGCTTGAGCTGTTTTATAATATTTGTCAGTGATAAAGTAATACCGCACACAAATCTTAGCCCTTACGAGTTTTATTTAATGCATTAATGAAATAATTCATTTGCAGCCATTATGACTTATGACTGGTCATTATGTTCTATAAGTGAAGGCGTACCACTTGTTTAGTTTTTTTGTCTTTTATTAGACTGTTGGACATCAGCGAATGGACGAAGAACAAGTACGACGTCATCAGTTGTCTGAACCTGTTAGATCGTTGTGATAAGCCAGTAAAGATATTATCAGATATCCAGCAATCTCTGGAGCCAAACAACGGGAGAGCTTTAGTGGCTGTCGTGTTACCGTTTAGACCTTATGTTGAGTTCAGTAAGTACAGTTTTATACTGCGTATGATGTTTGAAGGACTACATTAATGATAGAGGTATGACAGGTATATACATAAATACTATTTGGGGAATTGATACACAGATTGATACATGGATAAATAAATACCTTCTCTCTCCTGATCCCCCCTCTCTCTCTAAATATATATATATATGTGTGTGTGTGTGTGGGTGAACACATTGCCCTCATGGAAAGTAAAAACAATTTCCTACCCAATGTTGTTGATAAATTGTTTTGTTTATTTGAGTTGTTTATATCAGTCAATAGTGTTATGTTCCAGGTCTCATAAATCACTACTTATTCACCCAGACACTCATTCAACCTCATATCCAAAGTCCACCTAGTTATCCCGATCCACGTAATTTGTTAGAGTCCGGCTTGGAGCCAATATACTGGTTGTACTTGAGTACACCTCTCTAAGGATTGGGATGTATACATGTACTGACGTTATAAAGTACTCAGTATGTGTGATCAAGTACAGACATGAAGTACTCATACACTCTGATTACTTTCCAAGTACTTTCACCATAAATAGGTCATTGTGACATCATTTATTTCAGTTTGTGTGTCATCCGTGTTTTCTTCATATAACAGCTTCATAATAAAATCAGGTTATTTGATATTGTTAGAGAATTATTGCTAATTAGGTCACATTGGTCTTAAACATAGAAGCATCGATGTTATTGCCATATACTGTATACATAATTTAATTTGATTTGCCTCCAGCGGATAGTTGGTTATAAATTAACATACATTAAATACTGCTATCGTGATTATGCACATGTTTGTGATGTGATTATCGTGGAACTTCTGTTCATCTGAATGTATAATGGTCATAATATGTAGCTTGTGGGATGCTGATGCCACAGAAATACCTATACATAGTTCGACTTAACATGTCCAATATGGCTTAGTGGGATTGTGGCATATGGTGATGCGAACACGTCCATTGAGGATCATCTGGTCCAGGTGTTATTCCGTTTGTGGTTCAGCATTTCCATCAAGTAGATGTCTGCTAGCCGACCCAACAGTTGAACCCTTGCTGTTGTTCAGCTGTAATTATTTCTGAATTGGTTGTTGACAACATGTATTTACTGTAGGCATTGAAGAAGTGCAGCGATGTTGGCTGCATTCGCTGATGCTTATGGAGAATAAATCCCTATAAAAAAGAGTTCATCATGTAGGAAAGCCTTTTATGGTTGACTTTTAGCAGCTGTGTGCGTGTTTGTTTTCTTTTAGTAATCAGTACGTAAGAGATGGACGTTACTCGTAGTAACACTGGAAGGTGGAAGAGGAGGAGGAAGATGCGGACGTAGGAAATATCCTGAAATTCTAGAATATGAACCATCTACTGACATGGAAAAGTTCAAATATGGCAGGATATTTGGAACGTTTACAACCAACAGGTGGTTGGTCCATTTATGGATTTAATCCCATAATCCGTGAAGAGATTGTTTTCGATACTAGACTGCTTTTCAAAAGTAATTGTTTATAAGAGATCCTTATCAAACCGAAACGTACAACTTAACAGTGTACCGTGTTAGTTTTTCTTCGCAGCATTATCTGACCTGGCCTAAACAATACCGATTTTATTATCCCATTACCCTGTCGCTCTTCCCTCGGTGCGCCGCAGACCATTTCAGTCAGCTATTTTTACCATTCTTTTTTTGTCATTTATATAATAAACTGTACATATGATATGTTGGGGTCAGTGGGAAGACAGCTTCGGCTACATTGGGCCTTCATCCTCCATTGACTATATTATGGTCTATTATTGCATTGTATCTGTTATATGGAAATGGAAATTGAAAATAAATTTCAATTCTGTTCATAAATAATATATATATATATATATATATATATATATATATATATATATATATATGAGCAAGTAACATTGAATTCTAACGAAGTATTTTTCTGGTTTACTGCCAGCATTATCTGGATGGGGTTATTTATTCCATTCTGGTAAAAGAAGTAAAAACATTTATCATGTAACTTGTGGGTTGTTGGCTAAATTCAAAATAAGTTCAATTAAAGGGATCAAAAACTCGAGCTTGGAACTAGTGCTGGGTGGTCTTGAAACGTGAATTTTTTAAATCCTGATATAACTCCATACAACAAAGTTATGAACGTTTCAGCCTACCAGACACGTCGTACCTAAGCATATTTCAGCCCAGATCCCGATCTGTTTCTTGGCAGTCCATGTGTTCAGAAGGGAATTGCTCTGAATTCTGTTTAGCGTCTTCATTAAGTGTCATCAAGTGGGCAATGAAGGTCATCAACGACTCAGTTGAAGTTGACTCTAATTTCGGGCCGGATTAGTTAAGCGGATTAGATTATGGCGAGCTGCGCTCCAGAAACAACATCTCAAATAACAGTATAGGTTCTCAGCCGGGAAATAGTTGGATATCTGTACTGTTTCGTAATTGGTGCACTAAATTATGGATACAGATAAATTGTCTGTGGTTGTCATTATTTATAGTTGTTGTTCCACTGTCTGGATTTCACAGGATTGCAAAAATTGGTAAATCTTGCAATCAGATTTCGATATAAACTTCGGTTAATTGTATCTGAAGAGAGAGTACAGTATGATTGATTCTTCGTTTATTTGTGTATACATTATGCATCGACGTATGTACATTTTTTAAACACTCATGCTGCTGTTGTTGTTGTTGTTGACTCGAGTTATTTAACTTCTGTACTGGTCACACTTGTGACATGTGACAGTGAGGCGACTCCAAACAAATCCTACAAACACGGGTAAGACACGGATTCGAACCCATAACTTGGATATTTGCAGTGAAGCGCCCTATAAACACAGCCACAAACTTAGACGCAAGAGAGATGGAGTGTGTGGTGTGTGTGATGATGATGATGATGATTGATGTTTTATGGCCACTTTTGTGCACATGGTAGGCTAAATGGGCCGAGCGGCCTCCATAGGGTGTGTGTGTGTGTCTGTCTGCCTGTCTGATAAGCCGAACTTATAGTGGAATGTCTACATATTGAGGTTTATTTCGTTGTTCGCTTCAGGTAACCATGGCAACATGCCGGAGCAGTATCTACACATACAGGGAGATAGTTTCGAGAGTCAGGTCTCTAACTTCGTTCACGATGTTCTCGAACCGGTCGGCTTTGTGGTGGAGGCCTTCACTCGGCTGCCTTATCTGTGTGAAGGTGACTTTGAGCACTCATTCTACGTCCTTGACGATGCTGTTTTCATCCTACGTGTAAATGGAGAACACGCTTCAAGTGATAACAGTAAAAGTGCATCATGATTCTCTCTCTCTCTCTCTCCCTCTCTCTCTCTCTCTCTCTCTCTCTCTATATATATATATATATATATATATATACGCCATTCATTTCTGATTATGGATAATTGGATAGCTTTGTCTATACGATATTCATATGTATGGTAATATTTATGTGTGTGTGTGTGTGATGATGATGCAGGCAAGTCCATGCACGTTTATCTCTGTTTAGCAAATACGTTGACGCACTGGTTAGAAAACCGGACAGTGTATGGGTGCACATTATTTGGTGTATTATTGTGTTCAGATACATTTACGGGGCTGTGCTGGTTTACCTATGTTATCGTCGGCCATTGTTCTGTTTGAGAGATTCTTCTTCTATTGATCTACGGTGATATTTAATGGTGACTCACCCGACTACACCAATAAGACCCGACATTTTAGTAGCTATTTTTGGTATTTGGATAGGGCCTCTCGTGTT
The DNA here is from genome assembly GCA_025642065.1 of Paralvinella palmiformis. Classification (NCBI taxonomy): domain Eukaryota; kingdom Metazoa; phylum Annelida; class Polychaeta; order Terebellida; family Alvinellidae; genus Paralvinella; species Paralvinella palmiformis. Next base: position 367,113 of record JAODUP010000239.1, read on the forward strand.
GGTAGTTATGTTTTTTCCAGCATTATAGAGTTAGAACTAAGCCTTAAACCAGCGCCCTATATAGACCAGTATATACCTCTCCTAAGGACTAGAATGCTCATATTGTACATATTACGGTGATAAATAAGACTGTACATACACAACTATTACACACAAAAATAATATACGCACATACGTGTTTACGTATCGCACACACACATAAACATATACATATATACACATACCTACACATGCTTGCATCTGCAGTATGGATATTAATTCACGAAAGCAGAAAACTTACGGTAGTTCTCTGAACCATATAACAGAACTGTGTGGAATATAATGGTAATGTGTAAGGGTGAAGAAACGTTGATATGTAGTCGGAATTTGGTGTTGTATGTCCGAAAACTTGAGCAGGTGCTGTGTGAAATGTGACTTGTATGATAAACAATTGACGATGTTCAAGTATGTACACGTGCGTGTGCTATAAATTACTACAGTCGACCGCTGATAAGCCGGATTCGTGGTGGGACCAGATGTAAGTTTTATGATCGAATCAATCAAAATGTCGGTCAACCGAAGAACCGGCTAATGGAGAGTCGACTGTAAATGTAAATAACCGAGCAGTTATAATGGTAATAAAATGACATACTTGAATCAGGCACGTTGTGCATGAACTAAAATTCGTGATTAATTTTGTGCTCAGGTGTTGTCGTATTTTGTTCCCTCTTTCTCTCTATTACCCGCCCTCAACTTGCATTGTTGGTGATTCCGTATTCTAAAGTTTACTCTTGTATTAATGGAACGGTGCAGTAAGGGGAACACGTCATCCGAAACAGAACTTGAGAAATGGCTTTAGCTTATAGCCATTTAATAAGTGTTACATAGAAAACGTTGTTTGAATGGTAATAATAACATGGATGATTATGCTAAAAGGTGTGCCTCGTCACAACATCTGGGAGCTACCAGTAGTTGACTGTCTAAGTGTAAGCCGTGACACATGTTAATGGATTATACCCGAAGGGCTCTGTGTGTGTGTGTGTGATGGCGTATGGGATGACTGCTTGAGGAGGGGGGGATTGTTGATGTTGAGTAGAGAACATCTGGATATGACAATTTTGCTGAGAAAGAAATATCTGGAAGGTTAAATGTTGTTCAAGGTCTTCCACTGGGAAGGACAAAAACATGTACACATACACACACACACACAGAGGGTAGGTCGGCAAACGTGTTAAACCAAGTGTATGAATGGAAAGTTAGCTGCAGCGTTCTGATCAATCACGGAATTATTGTAAGATATTTGCCAAAATAAACTCAACAAATTAAATACATGTATGTTGAAACATCAGAGTTTAATCTGTTATTGTATAGATACGGGCAATTGAGAAATAACGCGAAGATCCTCATCCAGAGATAATGTTACCATCATGTGGTAGTCTTCTTTGTCTTGCACTATTAAGAATAGGTAACATTTTGTGGAAGATGTTTCAGAATTATCATTATAGTTAATAACTCGTCCCGAGATGAATCTCGCTAAGCGTAATGCGCATCTATCGGCGTCAGACACGAATCTTCTCTCCTAACTATGGCAATTGTTTCTTTTAACAGCCAATACACAGTGTATCCACGCAGTGATACACCGATCTGTATGTATCAATAATGGACAATTTCAAAAAGATTATCTAACTGTATCAACGAACTTGCTGGATGGACTTCAGAACATAGCTAGACAGTCACATTGTAATCTCGGCATTAACATCGAAGGTTCTGACGTAATTTCTAAAATGTATTGTTATCTGTTGCTATGTTACCAAGGTCAGTTTGAACACATGTCATACACATACACAATTATAAAATAAACCAACACCACAATACATTATCTAAATATTTGAAATACGTTACCTACTAACGTACAAAATCTTCTTTTATAGTTTAAGGACTCTTTTTTTTTATTAGACATATATTATTCTCTCTGATGTGAGGAGATTTGCTATTCAGGATTAGCGTCATCTCCTCATGACAGAAGATGCTCTCGTTCAGACTGACCAGCAGAAAGCAACGACGGGCGGACCTGTAAGAGACACCCCTGGAATGTCTGTCACAATGAGCCCATCATCAGCTGTAGGTCGGAGACGAACCGGATCTGCCGAAAAGTCACATGACTAGGCGAACCAATGCGTCATAGATCTGTCTATTCGTCCTTCGGCGTAATTTACGTCATTCACAAGGTTGATTGTTATTCAGCAAACACACATCCTGTAAATGTTTTATACTATCATCACTAACTGCAGAACATTCGTGGAACAGTTGATTGAGTTTTAGAACATTTCCAATGTAATCAAGGTAAATGAATAATAATAATGTAGATTAGCAATACTCCTTTATTACGTATTGTTATTCAGAGGACACTGTAAAGTAAAACCGGGATTAGATGATGTAAAAACCTAATACGGATCTTGAATGACCAACTATATTTATCTGTGGAAGTAACATTGAGTAGGCGATGACGATTGACGTTTTACGGCCACTTTTGCGCACAAGGTAGGCTAAATGGGCCGAGCGACCTCCAAAGGTAATGAGACGAAGTGAAAGACGAAACACTTCAGATATGACCACGCCGAGATTTGAACACGGGTGGTAGTGATCTGTGGTCCAACACGCTACCGCTAGACCACGGAGGCGCCCCACTTTGTAATAGGCGACACATTAAACACACAATTATAAATAAACTAGCACACATGTATACCCCCCCCCTCACAAACGACAACTCGCTAGCCATTATTTCGATTGGCAGATAACGTGAAGTTGACATTATGATATTTATCTCGGAATATTTTCCAATCTGTTTGATACATTTCTCGATTTGCATTTATTGTTTAAAATATTAGATGTTCAAAGTCATTGTTCCCGTTTACAACTGTTCATCTACCAGGAGTACAAAAAATTCCTCCATATTCAATCCAGAAGTATCATTCACACATCAAGCCGAGTACGGTTTTGTGAATTCTGTCCTGTTGTAGAGTCTCGTGGGAGTGAGAGAACGCACCAGGAGAATTGTAAACATTCAAGAAAACTAGCTACATCCTGTCACAAAATATTGTAGATTTATGGCTTCCGGATGAAATAATATGCAATTGTAGCAAATGCAGTACCCCCCCCCCCGGTCCTTACGGAACAGCTTTCCGGCTGCTATTAGAAGTGAGTGGTCTTCTGAATAGTTTAAATCTGTTGTTAAAACTCACCTGTTCAAGGTCACTTTCACGGTTACAAATATCGATCGTCTTACATTTTTTAATTTGGGTTTAGATACATGATATTAATGGTGTTATAATACAACGTCTGTGATTGGCTCTCGCTCGTAAGAGCGTTTTATTAAATCTATATTATTAGTAATATTATCATTATTTCGCGTTGCGTAATCTACATGGAGTAGTATCAAAGTGTGAGAATTAGCTTATGTTATGTGTTTGTTATTATAGTTATTATTCGGTTTATATTATCTAGCCAATAATCGCATATACCTTTTAAATATTTAGGCAAAGCCAGGACAAAATTATTATTTGAAAATTAAATCCCCAATATGGATTTATTGCTCACAATCTGATCAATTGCTATCATGTATCTAGGCAAACAATGCCTATGCCAGAGCCATGAAGAATAAGATGCATTCATGAGAGACAAATTTCACATCATCTTATTTTGGGTGATATAGTTGTTTAAGACGGCGAGTTGGCTTTCAAAAAAGTAAATTATATACGGTTTAGTGATTAATATGTGGTCAGGCATGTGAAATATATGTTCGCCTTAAACTTTGGCCAAGACTCGCCATCTGAAATATTTGTAAAGATTTTGCGGTCTTTATGGACAATCGTATTTTTCACCAAGGTCAGATTTCATCGTCCATTGTGGATTAATGTGCTGTTATTAGTACCAATTGTCTTCCGTAATATCCAACCGTGGGACACCTTGTTGATTGAACTTGAGTTAGGGATTAATTAGTAGAATCCGTGTGGATGATGAAGTAACCCTAACAAGTTCTTCTTATCTGGGGATAGGTCATTAACCGAGAAGTATTCTTATTGTAAGGTGACATTAATCACCATGGAAACATATCTGATGTTGTCATGGTTACTGACGCTTTGATCCCCTACAGAAACATCGCGCGCAACTCTTGTACTTTTTCTGGTAACATTTCGCCCAAAAAGTTACCACAATTTTGTTAATCGGGAAATGTCAAGTGTGATCTATTGAGAAGACGGAGGGAAGGGTTAACCGCTTTGGCACGACTTTCTTCAGGTTATTTTGGGGGACAACGTGTTGGTGACTACACCGCGCAGAGGACAAACCTTCGGACATGGGTTCAAATCCAGGTCTAGCTATGTCTGAACAAAATAAAACTACAATGTAAAGACACTTATCTGATCACAGGCACCCGGAGCTAGGGCGCCTCCGTGGTCTAGTTGGTAGCGCGTTGGACTATAGATCACTACCACCCGAGTTCGAATCTCGGCGTGAGCATATCAGAAGGTTGTTTCATCTTTGACTTCGCTTCAGTACCTTTGGAGGTCGCTTGGCCCATTTAACCTAACATGTGAATAAAAGTGGCCGTAAAACATCAATCATCATCATCATACAATATTGCTAGTTTTCGGCTATCTGCAGAAATGTGTTGAGTGTTTCACGAAATAAGTAAGAAACCATTCAGAAACAAATACAGGATAATTAGTGAATACAACATTTCATAATTAGTTATCGGAAAAAGATAACAATTATAACCAATGTAAAAATACTTGCGTTTATGTTTTCATACTTAATATTATAAATATCTGTACACTGTCAATATTTAAATAACATTTTACGTATTCAATTATATGTAGTGTCGAATAAAAGCCAGATCTTTGCTCTTTATAAAAGAAATATTCTAAATTTAGGACATTTGGTAAATGTAATAATAAGGTTTGTAGCATCGTTGTCACAAGGTGAACGCGCACATAATTAATGATTGTTTAAAACATTAATACATGTCTTAAGTAATAAAGCACACATTTACAAAATATGAAAATTAATATATATATATATATATATATATATAGTTGTTTATATTGCGCCGTAATAAACTTGTATTGCTATAAGGCGCTTTAGAAGAAAAACGCATTTTATTTCTGAATATTCTGGTATATATATATTATAAACAAGTGGGTTTTCAGAAGTTATATACGACTTATTCCACAGCCTGGGAGCTGACATTCGGAAATATTTCTCTCCTCACATACTGTGTGTCTGTGTGTGTCTCTCTTTCTCTCCCTTCCGCCCACCCCACATAGATATATTGGTGTCAGTATTAAAATAAGTGCAGCTTTCAGCCAAATCATTGTACGATTGGATCACACACTCTTGACACGTCATGGTTTAAGACAACTGATCGCTAAATAAGTACATAATAATACGGCTTCTTATATCAATCAATATTGCATACAAACAACCGACAATTGTTTCAAGATGAGCACAGGAGACTGATATAAAAAGTGAAGTGGTGTGTTGAGGAAATTAATAAAAAAGTAACTCCAGCAATAGAAGAGTAATTGACTTTCTATTTACAAGGTGTCAACACAAATATTTGCTGTCTGGTTTATCAGACCGAAAACCCTCGACATCAGTATGAGAACAAGGATACACCACTACACTACAAAACGAACAAAGACAAACTGGAGGTAAAGCTTGGGTACGAACTCCTTAGATGATTTAACGAGAGTGGCATTTGAAGGATACAAAATATCAAATTAATATAACCCTAATAAACCAATTACCAGATGGTGGCTCTCTGATGAAGGATGTTTCCAATTTAATGACTAATTTATGACCTGATGTTGATATTGAGTGAAGTTATCTTTTTTCCCCAAATTTAAATTTGTTAATGAATGAGCAAATTGATGAATACAATTGTGTATACTATTCCTGTGTGCCATTCATTACCTGTGGTACTGTTTTGATGTACCTGGACATATCCAAATCACCACTCCCCTGTGTACCTATTATTTTACACATGATATTATGTATGATTAAACTCATGGTACTTTTATTCCTACATGCCGCACACCCATATTTCAAGCAATTAATTCAATGTTTATTGCATTTTATGCTATTGTTTTTTAATCATAATGTATGTAAAGATTGCCAAATAACAACCACATCTTGACTGGTTAGCTAGGTGTCGGTGATAGTGCTAATTGTCCTGCTAAGTAGGATATATTAAGCCTATCTATGGATAGTCACGTGGGATTTCCTTTCCAGGAACCAGTTGCTAAAATTACATTGGATTCAAACCTTAATGTAACACCCAACAGCTGCTATGAAAGACAATGATAGAATAACACAACCTCAGACATTACAGAGCATCAATATGGAAAGGTGAGGTACTTAAAGTTGAAAGTGTGTTCATTGACAAAAGTAACATTAACCACGATTACCAACCTTAGTTATCATGGATCGGGATTCGACGATGTGCCTGAACAACACATCCATGGAAGATTCGTCTTCTTTCAGTATGCAAAATGGAGACTTCCAGAAGAAGAAGAAGCGCCATTACAAGAAAGTTCATCACGTGACAGGATCTGGAAAAGGGTTTCGGTTCCCACCGATTATGAAGTACCACTGCTGTGACGGTACTTCTATGATGTGGCAGATCACGTGCAGACCGTCAGTTAATCTGTGTTATACCCAATCTGGATCGCGTCTGGATGCCAGCCTGCATGATGAAACATTCGTTATTTATATGGATCGTCAAGACGTCTCACCAATGTGCAGGATGCTGTGCGACGAGTCTACGCTGTGATGGAATACGTGATGTACAAACATTTATGTAATAACTGGATTGGATATCAAACTGTTGATGAACTATTTGTTTGTCGAGTGCGCAATATTCAGTAAGTCATAATAATTGCTTGGATTTGTTATTTTATATTGCGTACATCTAGTAATAAAACCTGGTTTTACTGTTACAGCAACCTAAAGTTGATGGCTTATATCAGAGTACTATAGAAATAAAGCTTAGACAATCACACTTCTGTTATCTTCATATATGTGTTGAAACAAAATATTTTATATGTTTCCATGTGTGATCGTTTTTTTAATAAATTTCCTATGTTTGCAGTATAAACTTACTTTCTTAATTTGTATTTACAATTTATTTACAATATTCCTGACATCGTGGGTGTTAGGATAATTGGGTGTCGTTGATTAGTATATCAAAAATGCTTTTAATATAATGTCAGTCGCATTTTTCAATATTGCACAATCTTATTTACATCCGAGAAATTCTCAGAAATTCTTCATCTAGACAAGTTAAAAACTTGGTTTAGTAGTACTGAATCGGCTAATTACCAAGTGTAATAATAATAACGGGCGAAATGGCAGTTTTTTACGTGGCTGGCGACCTCAAATGAGGGGACGCATATGGTCGGTAATTTATAGCTTCTCCACGGAGACTAATTCTAAATAAATTTAGAATATATGGCGTATTCGGTGGAGAAAACCTTGCCAATTGCCTGGTTGAAAAATAGTACAAAGGCCGAGGCGCGAACCTGCGACCTCCCGCACAGAATGACCATAGGTAAACAGTCTCATGCTCTATCCATGAAGCCAAAAAGGGCGGTATAGAGTGAAAAAACATTACTTTAGAATTGCGTCATGCCATACTTTCTTCTATATGTACTGTTTCTTCTGGTAAAATAAAAAAGTTCCTATGACCAAAAACAAAATTTGAAACTATCAGCATGTGGGCTAACTAGCATTCAAAACTAACTATTGCGCCATCAAAGATGGAAGGAGAGGTTTTTGTGACTGTTGGTGACAACTGATGGTGACACAGTGTGAACAAATTGTTTTCTCAGACGTCTGGATCTGTTTACGGTTCTCTTTCTATATAAATAAATAATATTAATAGATATAAAATATCCCACTACCTGCTATTGTTAATTCAGTTAATCATTGTCATAATTGATCATACTACATTAGAGGTTGGGAGAGAGTTTGTAATTGTTTTCTTGATGTAAAAGTCATTTACATCAAGTGCTAGTACATTTGCACATATAGCTTCCGCAACATTATTTGAAATAGGGAGGGATGGCCCCTCGACTGTAGGTTTAAATTTCGCGATTTTCCCTCCGCTTGTGAGAACCTGATCTGTCCAGTACCGCAAGGGAGTGGTTTTCCAGGTGAAATTGCAGAGCTAAGGTTAAATAAAGGACTATCAGGATTCAACGCCATTGGCTCGGTATCGACCCTTCTAAATCACTTTCTGCCTCATCATAATAAATAATAATAACAACAATCAGGTGTGTATTAATTTTTTTTAAATTTCACAGCTAAACATATTTTTTTCATATTTTCATATCTTATTCGAGTTTAAAAAATTATTTAAAAATAAATATACAAATCGTATTTAAGATAAATGCTATCTAATATTTACTTAGACTTTTACAGAACATCAACAAAATTTAATATCTGATAGATTATATATAAGGGTGTTAAGCCATGAGATCAGTTACAACAGTGAAATTGGCTTTGATTATGTATTTCTGCTTATATTTAATTTTAAGAGCTTCTTATTTTTATTGAATGATCGATCTACCATATTATCGCCCATTTCGTTGCTTATACTAATAATCAATTTTGTTGTTGTTGCTGTTAAATTATACCAAGTTAATTGTTGCAGTTGCTGTTGCTGTTGTTGCTGTTGTTGCTCTCTCTTTATAAATTGTTGTTCGAGATTTTGATCGATAAATCATGGATCACCATAGACATCAATTACTTTTCTTTACACCTCCTGTTGTCTGATTTACGGTACATCGATGTATCCGCACAGTATAACATACCTTTAGCAATGGGATATGATACAAATAATTTGATCACCTTGCTACCGATATCATCAAAGCATTTTCGGTAGTTAATTGACCCACTTCCTACCTACAATACAATAGCCATCTGTTGGTCTTCATTTGGCTTGTCCGAGCGAGTCAATTAACAAAGTATTCGCTGAAAATCTCAAATTGGCCAATCTCATATGACATGTGCTAAAACTGTCATTAGATCAAGGCATAGTAAGTGTTGTGAAGAAATGACAGTATAATGATCAGCCTATCTTCTGAAACTTTACTAGCTGAGACAATGATATAACCCACTGTATTAATAACCTATTATGACATAATGTATCAGTTATAGGGTGATGACTTTATTGCTGTCATCATATCTCAGGAAGTCTCATTGTTAGTAGAATGGTGCTCATCACTGATGCAATGGTTATAGTTGACTCTCTTCTAGGGGAATGAAACATCCCCAAATGTCCTCATAGCTCATCGAATATGACGAGGACGCTCTGGTGGAATTACTAAGTAGGTGGCTGGTTGAGTGAGTGAGTGAGTGAGTGGGCGAGTGAATGAGTGAGGTAGTGAGTGAAGGGGTTCCAAATTTATGTTCTTATTAATTCAGTCTGTCAAATGATACATATCTTATTCAAGGGGCCTGTGGGAAGACGGCTTTGGCTACACTGGTCCCCCCAATTTCCATTAGGTATATTTAGTTGTATGTACACTTTGTATGTTCACATGATTGGGAATAGATAGTCTACTCTACTCTACTCTACTCTACTCTACTCTACTCTATGGTCGAGGGCCGTCTCGATGTGGAAACAGCCCACGGACATTGATAACGTAGTTCGATTCTAACCGTATACTGGAAGTTTACAGTGTAGCACTGTAAAAACTGGATTATAGAAGAGCCCTAATCGTTTCTTTCGGTCATTTATAAAGTTAGTTAATCATTTTTTTAAACTAAGAGCGTCTTCCAAATATCTAGGAAAGTCGATCGTGACACGTAATAATGTTAGCGTTGATGACACGTTTCTGGTTCCGATAACAAGTTATATTATCATTTTAATTGATTAAGATAAGCCGTCGTCAGCGGATCTTCTAGATATAGTTTATATCGTTCACCATGATGTGGTAATCTCCCGATATGAAGATGTGTTTGGGTTTTAAGTGCTAGAATGGCTTCAGTCGTATATAAAGCTATTTTCCGAGAGCTCGGCCTTTCGTCGTATTTTTTCAACTGGTATGTCGGTTACATGTAGCTGTCGAAATCGCATTATCTAAATAAAAAAGTGTCATTTTCTTTAGCAAATTTCACCATATTAAGTAAACTCATTAAACACACCAAGATCAGAGATGGATCAGCATTTCTGTCGCATCTGTTAATACGAACGAATAGGAGACATTAGTGTGGATAACTGTAGTTATCATTTTAGTAAAATCAGCTGCTTAAAACGATTGTTATACAAGAAACACTTGTTATCGGGTGATATATGCCTCTGTTGTGCCTTACATACATCACACTTACTCTGTATAATCAGGTAATATGCATATTACCTGAAAGTTTCCGGTAATACGTCTATTGCTAACTGAGATTTAATACAGGTTATCTGAAAATTCCATGTAATATATATATTACCTGATTATACAGAATCACTGTAACATATATACTGTTGTACCTTCCTGTTATATAGCGCATCCAATTATAACATCATTCATATTCAGCGAATTCGAAATGACGCAGTTGGTACAGTCACCATAGAAATTATAACCGCTTCGTCCGAATTCTTCGAAAGACACACAGGGGACTGAGATGGGGTATTCATTTCAACGATTCCACTAAGCACTTATACGTCTACCTATGAGAGTGCAACTGAATATCTATGTAAAGTACCTGTCCACCGGAGTATCATTTCAGAAAGTTTCAGGTGGTAATCTAGTCAGACACCAACGTAGGTGGTAGATGTCCTGGCTCAATTAATATGTCAATTGTAGGTTAAGCGGTGTAAAATCTACTTTGTGGAACAGAGACTGCTGGGGGATGTTGGAAGTGCGTCATCTCTTTAAAGTAAACCGGAAGTGTTCGACGTTGCTATTTCCTGCAAATAATATCAATAGTTCAACATTCCTAATTTGGATTTAGATCAACTAAATTTACAGTTTTTATGTACACTATCTTTGAATGGTTATTCTTAGTAGTGTACCTTAACTAAATTTACATTATCCTTATTCTTATATTATATTTATTATTATTATTATTATTATTATTGTTAATTTGTATTATTTGTATTTTTTGTATCATCATCATCATCATCATCGTCGTCGTCGTCGTCGCCGTCGTCGTCGTCATCATCATCATCATCATCATAATCATCTTCATCATCATCATCATCATCATCATCTACTTTGAAGTTCTTGCCGTTTACCAATATCTCTTGTTTATTTCGATTCCGGTTTCTGCTATTTTTCAATAACACCAGCCACAATTATCAACAGCCGTCTTGACGTCCATCCATAAGTTCCTGATTGGATTCCAATCCGGAAACATCCGCCAACTGTAATCATTTATTGGCTAAGACGGATGTGTGATCGGGTAGAATGTCATATCAAAGTTCATGTATCATGTTACGCAGCTAGCCATACACTAAAACTTGCCCAGTATCCGCCATAAACCTGATGAACTCCTATCTTGGCTGACAGCATAATTGGCATTCCACTCGTCTCTATAATCTCATCTTTATGATATTACCTTTGGCCTAGCATCCCATGACCTATGTGTCGTAGCCCCCCCCCCCGCAACTCACACAAATCAATAAATACATAGACAGGTATATAAATGAGCCATAGACATTCATAGTAATTCTGGACTACCCGTCAGCCTGTGAAGCCCAGACAATCCGCTTTTCGTATGTGTCAAATGTGTCACGCTCGCGGAGTAGCGGAACTACATACGAACAGAGGTGGACACATATACATATTTTGACACCACATTTGGCGGTAAATTTGCAATTTTCTGTGGCTGAAAGACAAATATCCCTAAAAGATAATTAATCTGACGCCTCGGTTTGCGAAAAAGGTACAAGGGTGTATGGGTGTGTGTGTCCTAATACACACCCACCCGCCATAAATCTACGCATACTTGAACCTAATCATACACAAACACCTCCCAACATCTATACATACGTAGACACGCACACACACAACCACACACACACGGAGACACATACACACACGAAGACACATCCACACACACATCTATATTGAAACATAATGAAAACACTTCCTTGTACATGTTAAGTATGTACATCGACATGGAATGGGGCCAGGTATACTATTTGTATATAAGTGAGGAGAAATCTTTAATAGGTTAAACATTTAATATGTTAAACTTTCCTGACTGTATTATAAACCCCTTTCTTTTGGTTTTAGAACACTACATTCCTGTTACCTGACATGGTATTAATAGTATTTTAAATATGTATAATCATACCTTTCCTCCAATAAAACTATGACAGAGATTAGTAAATTTTGTACTGGAGTGAAGCCATAACCGTCCTATGTTTGCGCGCTGTCAGAAAGGGGTCTCGGGAAGCGAAAACCGTTAAAGGAATTTAGACCCCCGAAACACGTGATAATGCCCATCGCGTTCTAAATATCACACGCGATATAATACGACAAATACAGTTCAGTAATATGTTGTGTAGTAACTGAAGCCTTTTTTCGTGGGAAATTCTCTCTTTATGATTAGAAACGGCGGACGTCATACATTTGGAGAAATGTTAATTAAGGTATAACTAAACAAGCTCACATTACAAATATCGTCTACATGTGTGTTACACGTATTCTTCTTCTCCCTCTCCCTCCCTCATTACCTCCCCCTTCCCCCTCCTTGTCCTACTCTCTCCATGAATCGATCGATCGATCAATCCATCTATCCATCCATCCCTATATTCCCCCCTTCCACTCCGGTCCCTCTCCATTTCTCCCCCTCACTTCTCCCCCTCATTTGTGTTGGCATCGTAAACGGATATTTCATTGATCTTGTTGTAATGTCCTAAAACAAATGTTCTCGTATATATTTGATAATTATGTCATTGTTAACAAATGATAAACTTACTTGATGCTGAAATAAATATTCAATATGAGGAACGAATTATTCCAGACTACTTACTGCTTTTGTAAAACGTAATTTGTTTGCACTTTTGTGTAAATACTAATTCCAGCGATAAAAGACACACGTCACCAATCATATCAACCTTCAAATGGACATTAAATTTAGAAACTTAACAACAATAGATCCAGAGATCACACTGTTAAATTAAAGTATCACTGGCGTGATATTTTGTGTGTGTCTTATTAATTTTCACACAGGCAATGTCATTTATTACATGATTTAAAAACAAACAGATATCACAACAATTAACCATCCGGCGGCGTCTTAATGAATTCTGGGGCGGAAACTTCTCTGAGCAGACCATCGAACAATTCCTGATGCGGATTATGAAAACATCTGGAGGAACGATGAATCCTCGGAGTATCAGAGACAGTATCTTAACTAAGTTAGTCCATGCACTACCTCGCTGTGTTCCTATTTGTGATGCATTTGAACAGTTTTCAGTGTTGCACACTGCTACCTCAGAGCAACACAAAGACCCCGATGAAGACTTGCGCCCATGCACCCAGTCAAGCAACAACAGGGTTCATGTCATCTTTGTGCAGTGACTAAAGACACACCCACCATTTGCTGGATATGAATCAGATCGTCTAGTATCTCTTTCAACTGGAATTGTTGCGGAGCATCTGTAAACTGTAACTATGCCGTGGAAATTGGTCGCGCAGCAGCATCACAAATGGATGATCAAACGTTCATTGACATCAAGCTATACCGAAATGATCAAGGGACGACTATTGATGAAAGGTGTGAGACCATCAAAGTCAGGGGATAAAATGTATTAGTCAATCCGAGTGTGATATTCAACAGAATCACACGTGTTCTAAATAACAGTTCCGAGATGGCAGCATTCTTGGCTTATGAACTTGCTCCTCAATCAACTACCCTTTTAACAGATGGTGTGATGCGGAAACCAGTAAAGAGTGCCCTGTGAATCATGTTCAAATCATTCTCGATTCAGCAATGCAATAGGCAAGAAAATAACATTTTTGTTGGGGGTCGCCTGCTTCAAACAGTTGTTTGGCCACAACCATCCACATATGGTGGTGTATGTCAGTTATATATTTCATACACACTGAAGCATTATGGTGTTGGATCAACAGTGTTTTGTGATGGATATGACAGCACAAATTCAACAAAGGTAGCCGAGGAGAGACGTAGAGCCCAGAAACATACATCCAGTGACATCATATTCGATGATTATATGCCAACTACCACAACCCAAGCAACATTCTTGGATAACAGCAATAATAAGAAGAGAGTGATACAAACTCTACGTGAACATATGCTTATGGCTGTCATACGTGTCAAGAAAGCTGAGGCAGATGCAGACACACTTATTGTCTCAATAGGGCTGATCACAGCAGAGTATGAAGAGCTGCTTGTCATTGTTGTTGGGACAGATACATAATCACTTGTAATGCTGGTGGCTCGGACAACCCTTTCGGACGACCCCTTCTACAGCCATGTACATGCTATGCCGCCGCAGCCCTACAACCACTGTATAACATTCATGTCAGCATGCTATCGGAGACACAGCCAAATACTTGATTTTTCTACATGCCTTGACAGGCTGTGATGCTGTGTCTGCAATACATGTATATCGGCAGGGTAAACGCAAAGCTTTCAACATAATCCATGCAAACAGGACTATGAACGGTTGGACAGATTCACAACGACTGGAAGCACGCATGATGAAGTCAAAGGTGCAGGAGAAAACATTTATTCTCAAGATGTATGGGGCCAGCAAGAATCACGTGATGAATACCGCCAGATCGCATACAAACGGGCGATTGGTCGAACTTCCCTAAGTTCATCATTTCAGCTAGCAGGTCAGCCACCAACTAGTGCTGCAGCAAAGCAGCATTTATACCGGACTATCACACGGTTCATGAGTAGATGGGAAGGCCTTTGCCACCTACGAAATGGGGCTGTAGTTCACAGGATGATACACGCACACCAGTGGAAACCGACCTCGCTGTTGCTCCAGACACTTTCTCAAAATGGTATGCTGCGGATGCAAAGATGATGGTTGTGGGAGCATGTCATGTTGGTGCAAGAAAATTGCATCAATGTGCACCAAATGTAATACTAAACCTGTATCATTGGATGATGATGAAGATGAAGATACTGCACCAACAATACTAAACATTGAGGTTAATGATGAAGATGAGAAAAAGAGCCAACCATGATGCAGTAGAGTACTGCATACTTAATGCATAACATTCTATGAAAAATGGCTTAGAAGT
The DNA here is from genome assembly GCA_025642065.1 of Paralvinella palmiformis. NCBI lineage: Eukaryota > Metazoa > Annelida > Polychaeta > Terebellida > Alvinellidae > Paralvinella > Paralvinella palmiformis. Next base: position 382,376 of record JAODUP010000239.1, read on the forward strand.
CAAATTGTGTTGTATGCAAATCGTGTGGTTTGTATTGGACATAATGACCACTACGTTAATTTTTTAGATATCTGATCTTAAAATCATGTAAAAGTGATTTGATAACACTGCTTGTGTGAAGACCTGTGTTCAGATACTTTACTTGCATTTGTACTATGTCTGGTTGCAAAGATATGACAAAAACTACATAAGCCCGCCATTTTTGACGCCATCTTGGATTCCCAAGTTAGCACAAGGTAGATTTCCGGGCATTTTAAATATGTTATTTACATCCATTTTCTGGATCTTTGTTGACAATTTCAGCTTGTTATCAATTTCTTCCAGGTTTAACCTAATGTTTATAGCCTATAATCGTTTATCAACATTTTACAGATAGAATATTCTTCATAATATTCTCTTCTAATTCGCTTAAACTGTACTTATATTTGAATAGTTACAAAGAGAACATTTGGTTGGAGAAATTCATATTAACAAGTTCACGAGAATTAGAACGAGCAAAACTGACATTTCTGTGAATAGATGGATAAGCCTACCGTATATTAGCTTCCCTTTTTTCTTCGCTATAAGTAAACATTGACGAAAATGGATTGGTTTCTGTTAACTGACCATCGCTGGACATCAAACCTTTTTCCAGGTAATGAGATATTTCATCACAAAGTTGGAATCGCAGTAAATATATGACTTTACTTTAGACAATACAATAGCTTCTCAGAGAGTAATAAAATGTGTTCTATAGCCAAATGGGATACCCCAGTGCATGTACTTTAATAATAATGATGCTGATAATATATATATATATATATATATATATATATATATATATATATATATAGTGGCAGAAGACTGGAGGAACAAGAGATAGGGGGAATGAAATATCGGATCTATCCAGGTTTTTAATCTATAACATTTTATTAATACAATTAAAGACATCTGTTTAGTCGAAATAGGTCATTACCTAGTTATATAAGGTAGCACGTCACAGGGACATAATTGTTACAACGAAACAGACTATATTAGTGTTTATATATAGAGCAATTACATGCTAGACGAACATAAGTGGAAGGGAATACCTAACGATTTACTACAGACAAACGACAGCAACACCCGTCTATTGTTGTTATAATAATAGCCCCGTCTATAGTTAGCAGCAACTTAGACAAGACACGAAGTTGCGTAATGTTGAAGACAATGATCATCTTCGTTTACTGCCGATTTTAATAATTATCTTGACAGTCGAAGGCGCATCCAAGCAATTATTACGCCGCCGCCTCTTATTTGGTCAATCTCCGGAATAGATGATCCCGAATGGAAAGAAATGTTCCCTGATCAGTACCGGAAAGGTCGGTCGTATAAGGAAATGAAAATCGTGACAGGGATAACATAATGACTTACGATTGCCAGGTCTGTTGGCCTACCCTATGTTCAATCGGGATCAGGTCTGAACGAATGTTTGCAAAGTGGTGTGTCCATTATGTATGTGGAACAACGTATCAGCATACAAAGTAGGATGTAAGCAGTCCACGCTGTTATGATGTGATGATGATCATGATGATATATATATATATATATATATATATATATATATATATATATATTTATGTGTGTAATATGACCAATGACTAAATTAAACAAAACATAAACTCGGTTGATAATTGTATTTTGTTTGTAAAAGTTCTTAGATAATTATGATTGAGAAAGAAGGGAATATAAATATAACTGCATTATAAATGTATTATAATTATATTATAATTGTATTATAATTGTATTATAATTGTTCCACCTTAATCGGTCTTTAAACGAATAACCGAAGACACACAGAGTCTAAAGGACGTCTCATTCAAAACATCGAACGCTGCCTACATACCACCGACAGCGTTATCGGTCGTGATGATCAAATAGTGAGAGCTGTGAAACAGAAACTGGGATCTTCTTGGATCGAATCCACCTGCCGGCTGCTGACTGTTATGTGTTCAAGTTTGTAGAACACATTTCAAAAACGGTTTATGAGCTTAAAACTATATTTTAAAATGGGAGTCCTTTCATCTAGCCGGCTTCCTTACCTACTCATCACTGGCTGTGTAGAGATGGCACTAATTGTCTAACCGTCGTCCACAGTTCAAACATATTCTTGGACTTTTTGTTATAAATAACGCCGTAATTCGTTATTTGATGCCAGTTTGACACCTCGCTGCGATAATAGATGATTTCTTAGAAAAATGGTTATAGAACTTTGACAAACATTTCCAGGAAGACAGCTGCTACTTACCTTCATTACTGTAATTAACTCGGCAGGTAACATGGATGATTGGCGTCTCTGTAGTGGCTTCGTTAACAATATGCCTCTGAAAATAAAAGCTCTAATGGTTTAGAAATAGCTGGAATGATCCGTGTGTCTGTGTCTACTCACAAGTTATTGATGTATTAAATTAATTATTCAAACATAATTTGAAATAAACCAAAGTAAAAATGGAAATATATTAAAGCTAAATTTCCTATATTAATATCAGTTTTATCATAGTAATAGTAGTAGTATTAATAGTAGTAGTAGTAGTAGTAGTAAGAGTAGTACTAGTAGTAGTAGTAGTAGTAGTAGTAGTAGTAGTAGCACTTTTCAGTGAAAATTTAATTAAAATATGTATTGGCTTACAAGGCCCAAACATATTTTATTCATGACTATGCAAATACAGTACTGTTATAATTTAAATAAGTGGATTTTGATAATCATAGATATTTTTGTCTGTACTTTGCTGTGTGGCTTTTTGGTATCTTCAAAAGTGTACAACATTCAAGTGCATTAATTTCTTTGGTAAAAAAACCCAACTTTATATAGGCTATTTACCAGCTATAGTTGGATTCTATTAAGAGCCCATTAATTAAGGGTATGTGATCTCCAGATCATAATTTTGCATATAATAGAAATGGCATAGACTTCATCAATAGATATATGCCACTAAACTAAGTAACGTTCAGTGCGATTTGCATGACTATCAAGGTCCGGCCTGTCTAGTTCAAACTTATTATTTGTAGAACCTTTGCCATCTGACATGAAGATGTGAATAGATAAAATATATGATCACATAGATTATAATTCAATGGGTGATTCCTATTACTGTAACATTGGCATTTTATGCCTGATATCTTGTATTGAAAGTGAACTGTTTTATTTTCTGAACCAGCCATTCGGGCAATATTTACTACATGTAAATGTCAAGGGTGCTAATACTTCAATTTAATAATATTATTTCTTTAATAATATACAGGTGATACATATATGATTTGTTTCGAGGTACAAGTAAAAATAATATTTCCAAAATCAATTTAATTTTAAAATCATTTATTTAATTTATTGAAACCTATGCTAAAATATCCCCTATAAGTCAACATGAAAAACGAAGGCTTAGCTGTGTCATTCATCCGGAAAGATCCGTCCGCTTAGTCATTGAGTGATATCCTGATAAATAATGTGCTAAATCCTTTGAAAAGACACAATCGTTCAGCTGAAATACCAGTCTCAGTCTCTGTGAAATGTGAAATAGTTTGCCGAAAGATATCCACTATGAGCCCCCAGTTGGTAACCGATGCAACGCATTTCGCCTGGATCGGTCTATTCGATGGCTCTAGTATTGTTTACTGAAACTCGTAAAATATCAGCTTATAGTTAATATGGGCAACCCAATTGATTCACAATACAATAATTACACCATGGATGCAAATGATAGTTTAAGAGAATTAAAAACATAGTTTTATCTAAACTTCAATAATGGTTGACATTTTGCAAATATAGGTAGTTAGGCAGTTATATATGCATGAGCAAAATAATAATTATTGCTGTTCTAGTCATATATGTTAAAGTGATTTTATCAGCAAATTTTTATTTCAAATATGTTAGTTCTTGGTAATACATCTATTTTTTTCTGTGTGAGTATTTCATACCTCTGATCATGATGTTAGATATGGCCGAGACCAGTGATGTGAATGAATTACAACACTAATGTCTTGTAATAATGCTACTGAATCTCTGTTTTTAGACATGATTATGAACGTTTTGCATATTGTTAAGAATATATTTACGTTTAATGAGAAAGTTTGTTTAATAAATAAAAAATTACTTTAACCTCTAGTTTAGTTGTGAAATTATTCAGTGCAATGTTGCTGTAGGGCACCCAATACTGAATTGCTTCAGACAGTAAACTACTTTCCAACACATACATATTACAGGGATGTACTGTTAACCGATTATGGCGCACCATTTAATACGATGGTGTATCACCGTAAAATGTGTACTGAAGATAACAGTAATATACAAGCAAATGTCACTTTAATGTATTGTATTTCTGTTTACAGTATTTTACCCTTGAACTGAAAAATTACAGTTAACCATTGGTATAATTTGCTGCCGGTAAAATACCGTTATATATAACGTTATGGCAAAAGAGTGTGGTGTTGTGTGTTCTCTTTTACGAGGACATGTTACCGCACAAGGAACATAGTTCTGTCTTCGTTGTGGGTCGTTTATTATATATAAGCCATTTATTATCATTATAAGGGTTTGGGCTACAGCCCTGCATATTTCATCATTTATGTACTGATGAATGAACGACATCTTCCTTATTTGATAATAACAGGTCTTACCTATAAAATTGACCTCTTTCGCTATTCCTATAATTTGATCTAAAACAATGCATAGACTTATTAAAGACACGAACAATTTATAATGATGATTGATGATTGATGTTTTGCGGCCACTTTTGTGCACAAGGTAGGCTAAATGGGCCGAGCGACCTCCGAAGGTAATGAGACGAAGTGAAAGGCGAAACAACCTTCAGATATGCCCACGCCGGGATTCGAACACGGGTGGTAGTGATCTGTGGTCCAACACGCTACCGCTAGACCGCGGAGGCGCCCCACGAACAATGTATATGACTCAATCCTAGTTTAATTCCAATTTTATTCATATGTTACTTAGAGCATATCACAGCAAGTTTGGTCTTGTCCTTGTTAAAGGTATCCAGATTGCTGTTCATCCATCCGTTTATTTCTGCAATACAGGCTTGATTGAAAACGAAACACCATTCCGTTAATAACCTGGCTTCGAAGTCAAATACGCCTAAGTATCATCGGCATGATATTAATATTTAATATTATGTGTACCAGTTTAGTGTGTATGTCTTAATTTCTTTGTCGATTTTTGGAAAAATCCAAAACGTGCCGAATCTTACATAGTAAATATCTCAGAAATATCTCAGACCCATTGTTACCTACTGTCGGCAATATTAACAGAAGGGATATTGTCAGATGTGGACATCGTCCGACGTCCTCATTGATGGGCTATCTGGTAGAGCTGTTGACTGTAGACTTTAGTCTAGTTATGTTTTAATAATGTTTTACCTTTCATGTCGTCTCTTTCCCCTTTAACGACTGCCATTTTTATATATATATATATATATATATATATATATATATATATATATATATATATATATATATATATATATATATGTGTGTGTGTGTTGTGTGTGTGTGTGTGTGTGGCTCTGTCTCTCTCTGTGTGTGCACAAAACTGGCCTTGAAACGTGAATGTATAAATGTTATGTTTCACGATCACATCGCAGAGGTGAGATCTAAACTCCCCACCCATTTGAATTACAATTAAAGATTCCAGAGTTCTTTAATTTATGCAGAACTCTTTCGATTAATTCTACATTCTAACATTTTCAAGTATTTTTTTAATAATATGGTCGTTATGAGCCAATTCATACCCGCTAAACACCTGTAAAATATAACTGTTCAATATCAGGTAGTTTTTACTATTTCTATCTAGTATTCTCTCGTATACTTATTTGGATTCCCCCTTTCTAATTTCCATACTATACGACATGATACCAGAACATATTGCATCTTTGTTGGTCAATGGAATCTAAGAAAATAAGTATATTATGAATAGCGGACAATCTGTTATGCAGCTGAACAAATTAAATATTAATATAACAATAAACTAATGAATGAATGAATGAATGAATGACGGAGATAAACGTACCAATAACATTATGATAAAACCTTCAACTGACTAGACATTGTTGAAAGTAAAGACGACACGAGATGTTCTCTGTGATATTTCTGTGCCTCAACAGATTTTTGAGCTGCGAAATGGAAATTGATAAACATATCACAGTTATACTTTATATTGTATTATATCTTTATGTTAACATATAACCCGGGAACGTTTTATTATATGACATAAAAATTAAACCAAACTAGACTTGATATCAGGTATAATGTTTCAATATAGAAAAGATCACACGACATGGCCACCATCAAGTCATTTTGCAAGGAAAATTTTTTTTTTTTTTTTTTTTAAATGTGACCCTAGGGGGTATTAAAGGGGTAAAAATTGTTACAAAAAAAAGGCTCCTTCTTTGTAAAAAGCTGCGTGAACACCGGAATGGTGGAAAGTCAAACAATGTCTGAACTTGTTCAAACAACAAAAGTCGATCATTTGTGTGTGACCCCGGAAGTGTGTGCGTGTGACTTTCTCTGATGTTCTCCTCTTCTCTCATTTTGTGTGTGTATATATATATGTCTTTTTTTTATATGCTTATATACATGGCAAGTTGTGGTGTGAAATGGTACTTTTTGTACGTGCTTAGGTTTCTGTACGTAGGCTGCATCTAGCCACTTCCCTGTGGATATAATATATTTGTCACATACAAAAAGCGGTATGGCTGATGAGTAGCCCAGACACGTGTATCGGTTTACATATAGATAGTGGAGGTGATAATATTATATATTTAGATTGAAGAATGTATAGGTTTATGATGTTTAGATGTTGATGTTCTGAGCCAGTGCCACTATATATCTATCCTAAACCACACATTGGCTATGCCAGACATCAGACATATTTCGATTCAGATTCCTTATTACAGCAATACACTTAGTGATAAACGGAAACGTATGAAGATTAGCTGTTAGGTTTGAGTCAATCATATTATTTACTCAGGTTTGAGACGATATTTCGTTCTAGTCCAGTAATAATCCATTGTACAGCATGGCTACTTTTTTTAAGCTAAGTCACTTCCCTGCTACTATATATAGGTAGTGTACACGACACAACTTATCTTATGTTCAACTGAAGCTGTTGTGTTGATTACTGCGCCGAGAGCTCATAAAAGGCATATATTTTCATCCTGATCGAGTAACGCCTTGTGGTTCAACTGAAACTGTTATGTTCGTTAGCACGCGGAGAGTTCACGAAAGGCACATATTTTGATCCCGATCGATTAACAATTTGGCGACGCCGGTAGTGTACAGGACACACCGTTGTTGTGTGTTCAACTGAAACTGAATGCAAACTGTGTTGTAAAATATTTATGTTGCAGTTATGTCAACTTACTATTGAACCACATGCACGTATTGATGTACGTGTTGTAAACTGCGAGCTGTGGTGTCAAATAGTACTTTTTTATTTTTGCTTCCGCTTTTTGTGCGTAGCTTACATGAACCCGTGACATATTTGTCGGGTACGAAAAGCGAATTAGCTGGGCCCCACAAGTTGATGAGTAACTCACTCGCTCAACCACTCACTCGCTGACTGACTGACTGACTGACTCACTCACTCACACACACACAGACATATCTATATTGAAACATAACGGAAACACTTCCTTGTACACGCCAAGTATGTACATCGACATGGAATGGGGCCCATGTATACTAAGAAATCCAAAACGATATTACATCCCATGTGACACAGTAACAAAAAGACGAGATTCAGAATTTTAAACTGGAGGTATGGAAATTAGAAGCGGTTGGTACGGCATTACAACAAAGGAGTACGGTAATTGGTACAGAGTACATACTCGAAAACAAGTTACTGTTCGACTCAAAGAATCCCTGTTTTCTACCAATGATGGTGAAGGACCTCAAGAAATGTGACTGACGTCATATGATAGTTGGGCATCGACGCCAAGCTGCTAGAAATGTTGCCGTTCGGAAGGTTCCTAAAATGGTATGGTAATTGGCATATATACTCTATACTGCACTTTAGGATCATTAATCTGCGTATGCGAAACTTAGTAATTGGTTCAGACAGGAAACAGGAATATAATAACATACACCCCTAAAACCTAAGTAGCGTTATGTAATAAAGTACTCGCCTATCTGGTTTGTTGAGCGCTGAGTGAGGAGCGTGCTCCCATTTCTCCTCATACAAAGTGATAATTGTGGTTGATCCGTTGACTTCTGGAAATTGAAAGTTCTTACACTTGTGTATTACTAACATTTGGGGTGAGTATTAAGCGTTATCTAGCTTTTGGTGAGATTATCCGGATAATCTCGTTGAATAGGTTAGATATCTGCACTGAAAAATGATATTAACTTACAGCAGAGCTACACTTCTGGCACTTAGACCAGTGCAAGCAGAGATCAGTGAACCGTGTCGATCTGTGTTCCGCAGCAGAAGAGGAACCAGAGCTGGGAGATGGATAGTTAGGGTAATACCATGTATTATGAGAAGAAAGTACAACAACAAAGAGGCCGATGGTGACAAACATCATCACAGAAGACCACAGTTTCTCATCCTACTGGCTAATTGCAATTGTTCCGACAGCTACCAGCAACGAGACTAATATGACAACACGGTGTCTACTGTAGCTACAATTGTGACACGGCAGCTTGAACAGCCGAACACACTCTAGGAATAGTGCTGTACGCTACGAAAACCTGCAGACAATTAAACCAGTGAAAGATTGCTTGAAGACGGCTAAACATTTGACGCTTTTCTCTCTAAACTGCCGATCAGTGAAAAATAAAGGTGATTTAGTGACGTCTCGCAACATCGATATACTTACTTTGACAGAAACTTGGCTAGCTACTTCCATCGAGGCCCAGGTGTTGTCTGAGTTGGTACCTCCTGGTTATAATATTCTGCACGTGGCAAGAACAGATAAACGCGGCGGCGGTGTGGCGGTTTTGTTCAGGGAGGGATTAGTCTTGAATATAATCCAATCCACCAAGGACGGTATATTTACGGAATTTGAACACATGGAATTGTCCGTGAAAGTTGGAAAGACCCAGATGAGATTGTTTGTTATCTGTCGTCCACCTCCTTTTGGTCAGAATCGCTTCAAAGCTACGATGTTTTTAGACGAGTGGTCAAATTATCTTGACCGCCTAACAACCATACCTCAGGAGGTCATTATTACTGGAAATTTAAATTTCGATTTTGCTGATCCTACAGACATCAATGTTCGTCGATTCACGGGGCAACTTGATGCTTATGGTCTTGTACAACATGTTACTGGAGCGACTCATATCCGTGGCCACACGCTAGATGTGATCATTAGAAGAGAAAGTAGCTCCATCATCAAGGGAAGTCCGTCTATTGTCGATCCATGTCTGTATGATAGTAGAGGTAAAGACTCAGGTGAACATTTAGCCATTCAGGTTACACTGGATTGGGTGAAGCCACAGCATAGTAAAAAAGAGATCACTTTCCGCAGGCATTGTGCTATTTCTGTGCCAAATGGCCAAATGGCGCTGTAGATGACCTTGTGGAAGCATATAATTCGGGTGTTAAGTTTTTGATCAACAAACATGCCCCTTTGCAGAGGAAAACTATAACCCTGAAGCCAAATGCTCCCTGGTATACTGAAGAACTTCGAGAAGGAAAACACAATCGTCGGAAAGCTGAACGACTGTGGCGGAAAACAAAGCTGGAGGTCCATCATCAGCTATTCAAAGAAAGATGTCGTGAAGTAGGAAAGCTTCTCGTGAGATCCAAGAAGACTTATTATTCAGACAAGATAGCGGAATGTGGGAACAGTAAAAAATGTCTGTTCAGAATCACTAAGAATTTGATGGGAAATAAAGGAGAAATCATTCTGCCAAGCTGTTCATCTGATGAGCACTTGGCCCACAAGTTTAGTGATTTCTTCACGAGGAAAATTTCAACCATTAGAGACAACATTGATAATCACAAATCTCCAATAAGCGACGCTGTTGTGATGAGCGCTGATATCAAATTTGAAGGACAGCCTCTGATAAAACTCGCGCCTGCCACTCAAGATGAGGTACATGATATTATCATTAAGTCTCCCTCAAAATCTTGTGAACTAGACCCATTACCTACATACCTGTTGATAGAAGTGCTGGAATACCTACTGCCTTTGATTACGGCTATTATAAACAAATCACTGGTGGAGTCCAAGGTTCCGCTTTCCTTTCAAAAAGGATAATATTAGCCCACTGCTGAAGAAGCCAAATCTGGATAAAGAGGAATTGAAAAATTACCGCCCAGTGTTTAATCTGCCTTTCTTGTAGAAGATCGTGGGGAAGCTGGTTGCTAAGCGGTTGGAGACCCATTTGAGTAATCACAGACTGCACGATAATCTTCAGTCAGCTTACCGTACCAATCACTCTACAGAGAACGCGCTCCTGAAGGTCCATCATGACATTGCTGGAACTTTAGATAGGAAGTGTATGGCGGCATTAGTTCTGCTTGACTTATCTGCTGCTTTCGATGTCATAGATCACAAGATCATTCAAACGCGCCCTGAGCACTCGTTTAGAGTAACCGGAAGTGCCCTCTCCTGGATCAAATCTTATCTGAGTGGCAGATCTCAGTGTGTTGCCATAGAAATGACGACATCAGAAGATAAGCGTCCGAATTTTGGGGTGCCACAAGGATCGGTACTTGGACCACGTAAGTATTGTTTGTATTCAAAACCAATTGGTGCGATATGTAGCCGACATAATTTGCTCTACCACTGTTATACAGATGATACCCAGGTTTATATGGCGATCATGCCTAAAACAACTTGGTCCGACGTTGCAAAGAAATTGGAAGCTTGTTTGGCTGATATCAGTACTTCGTTGAGTGCAAACATGCTTAAGTTAAACGAGGAAAAGACAGAGCTCATTATCTTTAACCCAAAACATCAGGTTGGGATGAATGAAGCATTACGGCTTTAGGAAGGTAATAATACTGTTTCTGTAGCATCGTCAGTGAAGAACGTAGAAGTATATTTTGATACATCCCTGACTATGGAGAGGCAAGTAAATGCAGTATCCAAAGTCTGTTATTACCAAATTCGTAATATTGGTCATATCAGGCGGTACATTGGATGCTTGCAAAACACTGGCACACGCCCTGATAACTTCTCGGCTAGATTATGGCAACGCTCTCCTGTATGGTCTTCCAAGCACATTGATGACACGGCTACAGAAAGTACAAAATTCTTCTGCCAGGTTAGTCACATGCACTCATAAAAGAGAACATATAACACCAGTCTTGAACTCCCTACATTGGCTTCCGGCTATATATAGATCGCAGTACAAATTTTGATGTACACTTTTAAGGCACTTCAAGGACAGCCCCTCAGTACTTAGAGGAACTTGTCGTTCCGTATCAGCCGACAAGGTCTCTACCATCTGAGTATGGAGCATTCTTAGCCGTACCACAACATGTGGAGTGACATGCGGTAATAGATGTTTCAGAAAGGCTGCTGTAACCTTATGGAATAATCTTCCAGTAACCATCAGAAAGTGCAAAACCCTTGATACCTTCAAAAAGAAGATAAAAACTAATCTTTTTGTTTCAGCTTTTCCTAGCTGAATATATATTATGTATTTGGCTGGAAAGAATTATGTATTTTTAAAGATGTAAATCTGTTACATCCATATGAATTATTTATTGTCAAGCGTCTTAGAGTAACCTTCGTACAGGTTAAATAGAGCGCTATATACATTTTGTATGTTATTTATTATTATTACTATTATTATTATTATTATTATTTGGAATTTACCTCTGCTCAACTGGTCTTTGGACAAGACAAAAATTAATATTCATTGGTTTTCTTTCTTTATTTTTAAACAAGAAAAACCCGATACACTGGCTGATATATATATATATATATATATATATATATATATATATATATATACACTCACACAAACAAACACACACACACACACACACACACACACACACATCACAAACATTTAAAATAAACACAAAGAAAACATCAAAACTCAAGCAGTAGGAGAGTAGATTATTTGTAGCCAATAATTCTACTAAGTGCAATTGTTCAGACAATTCAAGTACTTTATTTCTTCTTTAGAAGATACACTAAAACACCTTTGATAGGTGTCAGACCACCAATCACCTAATAAATAGGAAGAAATTGACCAATGAGACAGTCGTCTATCACGAAACATCATATTAATGGGTTAATTCGTGTCACTGTGACAGGATGCATAATTCCTTTTAATACAAAAAAGACATAAATTTAGATGAGATAATTAAGATATAGGAACAGAAAAACCTTCTTCCAAAGATTTAAGTAACACTAAATATTTGACATATCGGGCAATAAACGAAAATAACTGAATACATTTAAGCCACCAACATCTATCCTTAGATTACATATAAACCACTTTCTTACGTGAGGAAGCCTCAATCTTGATATAGCATTAGGTAGATAGATCATTTGTGACATCTGGGACTCAACATGCATCAATGTTCAAGTTTTACGTCATCCCTGGCATTAATTTCTTAATTTTCGTTGTGCCTCTCATATTACTTTACTTGGTGGTTACAGTATCAATACAAGATAATAATTTTGAAATTTCGTCAAATGACAAGCACCCAAATGACAAGCACCCAAATGACAAGCACCCAAATGACAAGCACCCAAAATGACAAGCACCCAAATGACAAGCACCCAAGACAGAAGAAATTGTCTCTTCGAAATGTATATGGACATTTTCTAAATCTGGTAAATAATAATACCAATTGATCCGAACGTTCTGAGTATTGTAGTTAAGGTATGTTGAACATGCAAACATGTTACACAGTTTGTGTTCTGGTCATGTGTTAAATATGCCCAATATCTTTTCATCAGCATCACAACACAAAGACGGAACAAAGTCTGTTATATTCAGATGATCCGAGTTTTTACTCTCTGCTAAATACATTAATGGCTAAATACATTAAAGTCACCCCTAATACTGTGCCTACTGGTATCTCCCATATCCCGCATACAAATATTTAAATCACCATGCCTAACCGACGATTGGCGTTTTCCTTCTGGTGTGACCTCATTTCTGGCGCCGATGAGTTGTTCAGCGTGGATGCTCTTTTATCCGCCATAGGTAGCCTATGTCGATGGTCGTTAGAAACCAGGTTTGGTGGCCACAGTTCCTGTAGTGATTTCACAGGTTATGATATTCTCAGCCACAGTTGCTTGGGGAGCAGTAGTATCAGAAATCTTACGACCGATCTCTCCAACAAACGTTTCTGGGTCAACTGTTTCGTTTTGAGCGTGGGAATGTCGTCTATGTCTAAGAATCCTTGTTGTGGTGCCTTTTATTCTATTTTCTGCCAAGTATTCTGATCACTTCCCTGTGAGGATATCTTTGGAGAACTGTTCAAATTTGAAATAATACGGAGTACCAACAAAACACAGGGACATACTTCGCGCCGTCAAAGTTAACAATACCGAAACATAGGAGATGCAGATATAATTATGCTGCACTTCAGTATCATTAATAGGCATTAGTTCCTGAGAACAAGGAATCTCACACCACACACCGTCAAAACCCTAGTACGCTTATGGAATAAAATATTCATTGTTTGGAATTGACCCCTGTTCATCTGGTCTTTGAGGAAGACAAACCCTGAGGGGTACAGCTGCTGCAGAAGCGGAGAGAAAATGGAAATATATCTTCAACAGTAGTCAAGTTGAAAATCCAAGATAACCTTAATGGTGATGTAAAACAAAACATTTCCTTATCTCCAAAATAAAACAAGGGATACATTTTACATTCCGACTTATGAACTGGATTATATGTTGGAATGATTGTATTGCATTTCCTTTTAACCTACAAACGTAATTATATCCTGCTTTCAATACAATTAATAATTACAAAACATCTATAGCGTCAATATCCTCGAAAAGAATCGAACTCAGAGCCGCTAATATCTTCATTTGGGAATTTTGTATTTGTTTCTCGCTGTTTGTTAAAATGAAATCTGTTTAATTTGGCTGATGAATCTAATGATAAATAGCTATATCATCACTATGACATATTTGGTGTATTTGCGAAGTTCAAAAAGATGATGGTGTGTGTCCCACATACTGACAAATCTCAGAGATATAAACAGATGAGTAGAGTTCTGGATCTGTAGGTTATTTTTAAGTATGGGACTTTATATTTTATCTATATATATATATATATATATATATATATATATATATATATATATATATATATATATATGTGTGTGTGTGTGTGTATGTGTGTGTGTGTATATGTGTGTATAGTGTGTGCATGTATGTTTATATGTGTGTATGTGTGTATGTATGTACATATGTATATATATGTATATATTTAGGCCTCTAAAACTCTGATACAGACGGAAACACAGACAGAGAGGCAGAAAGACGGACTGACGGACGGATCGACCGACCTAAAGTGAGAGAGAGATAGACCAACAATTAGAGAGAGAGCCACCCGCATAAGTATAGCTAGTGGATTGTGGGTATGTTATTTGTGTATATGAAATAAATTTTATTAACAACATGTTATTGTATTATCTAAAATAACGACCACACATCTAGTCTAGAGACACGTTTATGTAGAAATGGCTCATTTCATGCTAAAACATCTGATATCCGTCGAGAGACATATTAATTATCACACAGTAAGAGGATGATGGTATGAATAGAAAATAGATTTACCCATCTCAGTTGCGTCAGGTTTTACCATCTAAACCTAACCACATTAAACTGACGAAATGGACATATTAAAGGCGGAGACGTTTCGAACTATTGACATTCGTGAGAAGAGGAAGGCGGAAAGAAAATGAGAAAACATAGAAAGAAAGGAAAAAGAGTGGATAGAAGAAGGCAGGGTAGGAGATTACGTCAGTTATCTATGGTGGGAACCTTTCTTAAGAAGAGACAATAAAGTTCTAACAGAAATTGGCAATTAGGAATGCATCTTTAATGTGTCCATCTAGTCGTTCTCGTCAGAGTCGCTGACAATTAGATGACAAAGCTGACAAAACAGAAATGGATAAACCTATAATTATTAAAGCGCCTTAATTAGCACTAATTAATCAAATACGAATTAATGATGTATTATGACGTGCCATTGCTAAAGCTTTATTTGGGCGACTAATATAATATTAAGATTAAATAGTAAAGTTTTCAAATATTTTCTAGAGCTCTAAATAAGACAAAAAGAAATGATCATTCCCGATATCGTTGCTAAATTTGTCAGTTAATCTGTTGTCCATTTAAAGCTGAATGTAATTCATGGTGTGTGTCTTCTCATGCTGAGATTAACATTTTCGCAAAAGCACAAATGAATTACTGTTTTAATGGCAGTAGTCTGAAATGATGTGTTCGTCGTACTGAATATTTATGATAGTAGTAGGTAATTTCATCTTTTGCTATTTAAAACGTAATCGTCAAATATATTGGAGCGGATTTTTCTATTCAGGAAATGAGGAAAAGTGCAACGAGATTTTCGTTTCCCGTGAAAGTAAGATTGAGAGAAAAGCACAATTAATATCTGTAGCATTATCTAATAATCGTTGTGCGAATATAATTAGTCGATATATATATATATATATATATATATATATATATATATATATATATATATATATATATATGATGTTGTTGACGTTTGTTCTTGTCTTAATTTGTCTTTCTATAAATGCATCACATCTCGCCTTACATTTTATAGTTGTAATCATTCACTGGGGAGTTGCAATCATTTCACCAAATATTACTGAGCTTTAGTTAATCATAATAAATAAATGTATATTTAATATGAAGCCATTACCAGCAGGAGCCAGTTAAAGGTGCTGCACAATTATACTCCAAATAATATGTCTGTAAATAATCGTTATTTATCTGTGAAAGCACACTGGAGAACAAACAGGTTGGTTTTCAGAACAGATTTAAACTTTTTAAGAGACGATACATTTATACTATCCGCGAGCAACCCATTCCAGAAACTGGGGGTACGTTTCGGGACGATATTCTAATGGATACCAATTCACACAGGTATTCAGATGCCATGCCAATGATAGATCTGTAAGATGTAAGCAACATTTTGAAATGGATACGCTGTTTAACAGGTAGCCAATGTAGTTTTTGAAGAATTTGGGTGATACGATCATATTTTCGAGTATTTGTCACTATGCGAGCTACATTATTCTGAATTTATCGAAGGCGCGATTGATGTTATAGCTATGGTTATCGTGAAAAATCATAAATGAATTTAAAGAATGATTACACATTTTAGAGTGTAAATTGCCAAGTAACCGTTGAGTAGTTCTGCATCAAATTATGAATAAATTCCATACAGTGACATTTATCACCAATTCTCTTATTAAAGAGTCAGTAAAGCTATATCATATTAAAGCCAACGTCTAATATAACATGCAATAGTCTTCGTCAGATATTTTAGCAGCATGTGTACCATTACACACACACAACAACATACGCACACGCACATGTACGCACACACACGTACGCACATACACTCACACTCACACCCACACCCACCCATATATATATATATATATATATATATATATATATATATATATGAAGTTTGTTATTTATTAGTATCGTGTTAGACAAATAACGAATTGTTCGCGTGTATTACTGATCTTCCTCTGTCGTTCGAGTGATTATTTGTTGAGAATACAATGACAAAAGATGCACTATATTCGTGTATAATTGTTCACGTGTAAGTGCTAATCTTCCAGTGTATGGTATGCATACCCAGGTGTAACCGCATATAGAACACTTATTGTGTAAAATATTTAGGAAGAGAGTACGCACACGAAGGTTACGAAATAATCACCAAATAGAAGATGTAAAATCTAAGAGATAAGTAAATGACCTTTTTAGGAACTGAACTGAAAGTGTGGAACTAAGAGGTGGAATACCTCACCATCATCAGTGTCTGACAACAATATATCATTATCACAACACGTTATATTGACCTGATGTAAAACATCTGTACATTAACACACCGAAGACCATTTTTAGAGAAATCGAAGGATGACAGTTAGCTTAGCCAGAATTGTTGTTATTGCAAATGTTGTAAATATTTTGTAGAAAGACACATAAAGGTTGTTCTCTGTGTCATGGCCGTTCAGATTGTTGACATTTCCATATCAGCGGACCCTCTGTTATACGTCTGGAAGAACCACACCCAATAGCAACAATCTGTGAGTTATTTTGTTTAATGTTTAATCCGAAGCCATATGATGGATGACCCGTGTGTTAATAAATGTTGGCTTCGCGATAAAGGTGATGAACTGGAAAGCAAGAAGCCCTAGGTTAGAACTCGCCAAGCAGCCGTTAATGATTCACGCGCATTGACCGGCTAACCCTCAGGTACTGAAAGAGTACCTGGTATTGAATGGCCATAACTCAAACTATATACAACCATTTGGATTAAATCGGAAGACATCTGCACGAACTAATTGTATTTTAAATACTGTTGATAAAATTTCAGGTTAGAAGACTATATTCCACTTCTATGGTGACATCGTGAAACACAATAAATTATACTTTCCTGTTTCACGGCTATTCTGTGCTCATATATGCTGCACCAATCAAACAAACTCTAAAGGAAAAGAGACAAAATGAAAGGTGAAACATCCTCCAAAGTCTACGGCCAACAGCTTCACCAGATACGTAATAAATGGGGATCTCGGATGATATCAAAATTTAACAATCTGCTTTTTGTCAGCATTGATGATATGATGTAATAATGTTTACAACAAACAGATAAAATAAATTACTACATTTAAACTAAACCGGTGGGTGAAATAATCAGGGGATATTATATTAAATATCATGTGTTATGCCGATAATACTATGGCGTATTTGACTCTAATGCCAGCTGATGAAAGCAATGATATTTCATCCTCAATCAAGCTTGTATTGGAGATATTTGAATTTTATGAACATCAACCTGCAAACGTTGAACAAGGATAAGACTAAATTTATTGTGTTCTATCCAAGCAACATTTGAACCAAATAAAAACCTTGGAAAATTCGTATTAAAGTACGACAAAGTGATATAAATTATTTCCCGTCCTTAATATATCTAGGCTTTTTATTACATAATAATCTAGCAATAAAAAGTAGTTGATTAATATATGTAAATCCTGTTATTGTATAATAAGAAACAAAGAGGTCTTACGCATTAAAGGTATTGAGTGGAACAGTACTACTATACTCAATTAATGTAATTCAAAAGTATATGACAGTGGGATTATTGCTATCTGAGTCTTGTTCACATTCAAGGTGCCAAAAAAGCCACACAGCCACATATAGGGAAAATCATGTCCTAAGTTTCTCAAAGTCAACCATTTAAATTAGACTATAATTATACTATCTCTAAATTACTGTATTTACGTATTCAAGTACAGAATGGGTTTGTGGTACGTGATCTGAACACGTTTTATTTTGGATGTGTAAAATGCCTTGGAACAGCTCAGGTTAATAAGGTGGTATATACAATACTATTGTTGTTGTTGTTATGGTTGTTGTTGTTATTATTATTATTGAAATTATCATTTTACGAATATACAAATTATTACAACTATTCCCAAATCCTTAGAGCCATTGTCTTCAACGGTTGTTGGTGTTAAACGAGCTACTACAGATATGCCAATCTTACCTGTTACCTGAATAATTAATAACAGAATTGAACGTAAGTAGCAGCTATCTTTTTGGAAATGTTTGTCAATTTTGGTAAATCAATTATTATCGCAGGGAAGCGACAAATGGCATTAATAAATGTAGCGATTAGAAGTTAAATTATGGATTCCAAAAATAGCCAACTCTTCAGAGATTTTAATGACAAGAATTACTTATCCAGACAAGTTACGTATTCGGATAAGTAACAGAGCTTTCAGATGATCTCAGACGGGAACCTACACACACGTTCCTGATAATAATTTCTTTAAGACGCTTTAAGACGAAATTTGATATAAACTGTTATATTTGTACATATTTCGATAACCTTCGATGTCGATAACTACAGATTGCTATTACTGTTGTGTATTTTTATGCTATGACTGAGAGATCCATTTTACTATCAGTGTTACTATTGCAGCCAGCTAATTAATATTACATATACTATAAAATATTCATGCCCGTTCTAGGCATATTTCAAGACCTTACAAAAGCTACTTTAAACGATAACACCATGAAATCACATTGATAATATTGAATTAGTATTATCGCATTGTTTGAAACCTTTTCAAAGACTCACGTATTATGACTGCTTAGAATATGAATGTGATTAATAATGCGATTTGCCTACAAAATGAGATGAAACCAATTTTATTAAATATAGTGTCCATATAATGCTGGCTAAAGATTTCATTTTTAAATTATGTATAACATTCCTTTCCCAATATTAGTAGATATCAAAATAAAGTAGATTTATTTTAACATTTGCATAAACCTGCAAGTATGCAAATTAATAAGTTAGTAATATAGAGTTTATGGGTGATAAAATTAATTGATGTAAATTATGCAAACAAGTTGTTTATTAACTGTTATACCATGTTTAATTATTACAAGAATTAGTATTCGGAATGAATAATTAACCATCTCAACCAATATAAGACCACCGTTAACACGAATACGTCAAACACCAGCAGCTAGAAGGTGGATTCGATCCAATAAGCTCCAGGTTCTATTTCACTGCTCGTTTTTTTGGATGATCGCATATTATTTACACTGTTGGTAGAGTGTCGCCTATGAGATCTGCAGCCAAGTTATTACTTTACTCTACAGGAACGCCCTACCACAGACGACATCTATTAATCATATGTAAGATTTTATCCCGGTGGGAATTAATTAGAACATGGTTGGATCAAGAACGGCTCATCTCTTAAGAAATCCAGATAAGTAATTCTATTCCATAGTGTTTACAATACGGGATATTAAGTAATATGTATAATAGACGATCCAGATACATAGGGCCACACTATTTTAGACATAGACGTTCGGACGTAATCCAGAGTGGACATAACGTAGACAAGAGGATGTGTATATGGTATCTTTATCCATCTCTGGTGACTTTGTTTGTTTCCTGCTAATTGTAATGGAACAAACCCCACTCTAATTGGGAAGGCTAAACAGAGAGATTAAAGATGGAAACAATGCTAATTGACATTCTTCGGAACAGAAACAGAAAGAAAGATAAAACGATAGAAAGGAAGAGATCAGACAAGAGATCAGAGCATAAAGGATCCAGAACAAAATGGTCAGTTATCTATGATCATGTCTTTTTAGAGAACAGATTATATCGCTTCAGGATTAATCACGAATGAATTAACAGTGCGTCGTAATTAATACTTGTTGTTCTAAGGCAAATTAACAAATTTAATGAATTACTCTAATCAAAATGTTATTTTTGTAATTAATAAATTATAATTACCGTTTATCCAAACCATTAAACATCTATCGAGAATATACTATTTGTAATATTGATATTAAAGATTAGACAACACACATATAGAATATCTTCCACAGACTTAAATAAGACAGAAAGCTATATCACTTCATTTAGACTTTAATTTAACGTTTGATCTTTGAATCTATTTTTAATAAATTTGTAAGTTTAATGTCCATTTGAAGGTTGATGTAATCTGTAATCCTTGTTTCCTTTTACTGAATTTAGCACTTTCATAATAGTAGAAACAAATCTTTTTCTAAAAGTAGTAGTGTGAAATAATTTGCTCTCCATATTGAATATTTCTGATTGCACGAAGTAAGCAAATCTGTCATGATTTAGAACGTAATCATGAAATCTGTTAAATGTTATTTTTATTTTCAGATCATTAAGCGAAAAGCATGCAACTTCTGTTCCTGATATTTATAAAAACGATATATATATATATATATATATATATATATATATATATATATATATATCATATATTATTACTTTTATATTCTCCCTTTCTCTGGATATATATATATATATATATCATATATATATATATATATATATATATATATATATATATATATATATATATATATATATCATCCACTTTTTACTATTGTTATTATTCGTTCTCTATTTTTGATATATATATATATATATATATATATATATATATATATATATATATATATATATATATATATATATATATGAAGGCGATTCAGATTAGGTATAACACAGATCAACTGAAGGATCTACACGTGATCTGTCACATCTTATAACTGTCGTCAGAGCTGCAATACTTCAGAATGGGTATGAACTGGTAGACGTTACACGATCCTGTCATGCGATGAACGTTCTTGTAGTGGCGCTTCTTCTTGTTCTGGAAATCTCCATTCCGGATACCGACAGAAAAATAATCTTCCATGTTTTCGTTTATTCAGGTACGTCAGTGAATGCCGAGCCATGCTAACTAAGGTCAATAACCGCGGCTGATATGTTATGAAAGGATGCACACTTTCAACTTTATGTATGTCGCTAGTAGTAATCTTCCCTTTTGACTGTAGATGTTCTAATGTCTGATATTTGTTTCATATTTTCATCGTCTTCCACAACTTCGGGGTTTTTAATTACGACATTGAATCCTATGTAATTTTAGCCCAATTAGCAACCGATACCGGAAACGAAAAGAAAACCCCAGACACGACTACTCATAGATAGGCTCAATATATCGTACTCAGCAGGAACATTGTCATCGTCACCCAAATCTCTTGTGACGATTCGAATATAATTGGAACCATTTTATTTCGGGGTTAAACTGATATGAATATTGGAAATAACTAATGTTTTAGTTTCATCGTTTATATACTGATATCCGTTGTTCATCTTTCATGTAGTAATAACCTTAATTTGGTTGGAGATTCTTCTGTTGAGAGAAGATAAACTGTAAATGATTCTAATCCTGCATCTACTATCTTGATCCTGCTGTTGAATAAATTTAGACGAGAAATATATTGTTATTGGATTGTATAGAAATATTTCAGTTTTATATTCCGAAAAACAGGTATTTTATATAAATTACTATCGCTATTTTTTATTTGAACAAAAAGATCAAGCTCTTAGTTGCCTCTATCTGAATACCGACGCCAGTATATATGTATGTATTGGACAAAGGTATATATTTTACTGACGTTATGCATTGCTTGAAATTGAATATGTGGCTGTAATAATCCCGTTGATAAATATAGGTTTTTGAAGTATATGTGAATATATAGCGTGTAAATATAACGGACATTACTATATGATTAAACTACTTAAATTATAGAGCGATAAATAATGGCAAAATTACTATATATATATATATATATATATATATATATATATATATATATATATATATTTTGACAGTTATTATTCGCGATTTATGGTACCACCGAAATATGTATATAGAAGTATTATTATTTTTTAATAAATAATGTTTTTGAATTCATTTTAACACAACTATTCAAGTATCCAATTTACTTCCAGCTTTTTTTAATGTATCGATAGATAGACATATAGAGATATAGTCAGAAGGATGAATATTCAATTGGAAGGTAGATAAATAGGTATATAAAATAAAGTACCACTTAGAGGGAATATATACATCCCTGATATTATTAGTAAAATGTAGATTGCACTTAAATGAATGCGAAGTCAGACAATAATATTCTATATATGACATTATAAATATATAACCGGATCTCTTAGAAACGCACAATGCATTTTGTCTGTTTATAATGACTTTATAAATATTAGTTTGTGCAATGGTTGACGATGTGTACTGACATAACTCAAGGTGAAAATCTCAGTGAATGATGTCACATCAATGTGGCCTAATCTGTTTCAATTGTTGCGATGTCACTCCAGGGTACTGATTTTATACCTGATAAAAACTAGTTACCATCATATTTCAAAATAAAACAAATAATCCGATGTTGAAAAATAATTTCTACCATCGATACCCGAGAACATGATCAGGATCATTTCTGTCAGAGATAAAATGAAATATTCCAAATTATTGGAGGGTAGTCCAAACGGCTCTCTGAAATGACAGATGGAAGAAGAAGGATGGAAGAAGAAAATTCACGTACTATGACATCAACGTGCACCAGGATCAAAGATGCTCTAATTGGACAATCCTTGTAACAATACCGCTCCAGGACTAGCCTACTAACTATTGTTAACTGTCGCAGTCGTTGGTTCATTTACATATACCTGACAGGTAAGTAGATACTTCGTGCTACAGAGTACAAAACAATCTTCATGGCCTACCTGGTAATGCGGTTGGCCAGAGATATATAGCACCTGGATACAAACCCCGGCAGGTCTACGTCAGAAGGATGTTTCATCTTTCACTTCGCCTCATTACATTTGGAGGTCGTCGGCCCATTTAGCCTACATTGTGCACAAGAGTGGTCTTAAAACAGGAACATTTACATCTTCATAATGCATTACTTGCACATATATATTGTAATTGGTTTTAGACGCAGGCCCATCTTATGTCATAGGGATGTTTCATCTTTCACTTCGCCGCATTATATTTCCGAGATCATCTAGCCGAATTAACCCACTATGGGCACAAACTTGGCTATAAAACAGCAACGTTTACATTTTAACATTTAAAAAGGAATCTCACCTTATAGGTTTCTTTAGCCATTTCAGTTACATTTCAGGTTATTTAGACCAAGTATACTGTAATATTGGTAAATATATTTTGGTTCGAAAATTATGGTTAGCTGCCCCTGGTGTACATTATTACAAACATATTATACAAACAACTTGTACATTTTTGTTGTTGAATACAGTATATACTTATCTTTATATCTAGTGACGTCAGATTGTGGGAATATCGAACTTAAAATTTCCTTTAATGTCAATTTTCATGTTTTGGCAAATTAAATTTCAGTTGTATTTGCTCACTCTCATGGATATGCATGAAATGATATAATCAAAGAAGCATATATATATATATATATATATATATATATATATATATATATATAATGTGTGACTATATAACTTGTTTTTGCAATCTATGCAATATATAGGACTACATTTACCTTTCACGCAGTAAAGACGACTTTTACAGGGGTGTGTTTATCCATCAGTGATATGTAGACAATATTTGTTTGCCATTTGAACTATTGTAAACAATAAAAATTCTGATTTTGAATAACATTAATTCCAATGTCATATCCCAGATTTCATAATAAAAATGATATAGACTTTATGCAACTCAGCATTACATCACTGAATAATAGGTAAAAACTCAAATGATAACATCATTAACAGATTATCGTCTCATTTATTGAAAGTAATTATTAACAAATAAAACATATTTAGTAATATGTTTGTACAATTTGTTTAAATTAATCGATTATATTAGTCAAGGTTAAACTTCCAAACAAAATCACAGCAGAGTAAATGAAATGAAACAAAAAAAAAATTTTTATAATTTATAATATTTAAATTATAAATAAACCATATTAAAGTGTTACCCAGTTATTGAAGAGTCATTTCTTAAGATAACTCATAGTCAACGACAGCTCGTTTAATGTATAATGACAGGTGATCAATCCAGTAATTAAATGTATCGATTAGCAGCTGGACTAGCAGCTGTCACGGATGGTGTGGATAGTCATTTCTACCTTTACCCAAAGCCAGCACAATCTTAATAAATGATCACTTAGCACGGCTATTCATAGAATAGTCTGTTTTGATCTTTGTCCATTAACACCTACTCGGCTTTTAGCTAAGTCAATAAATGTATGATAGAGTTAACCTTGTACCTGGGTGATGTAAATGTAAGCGCTTTTGTTCGAATTAATTACACTGGGATAAGGTAAACATTGTGTTGCTTAACTCTAAGGGAAAGTATCTGAATTGTTTATCACTGCTGAAACATTTGTGTCTGCCTCTGTGTATGTTTGCGCGCGCGCGCGCGTGTTTCTGTGTGCTACAAGTGTGGAATCAGGCGCTGGAACAGAGAATTTCCAATCGTGAATTCAAACTCCGAACGATTCACTAATTGGGAGTGAATCCAGATAACGGATGTTTATGCTATATAATGTCTCGCCAGTCACTAAATTGTTATCCAACAAAACTCTCAAAGGTAAATCACCCACAGTCGTGTTGTCTGGGAGTAACACGAATAAGTCAGATCACGACAGCTGTTACAAAACTCGTGTTAACTTGTCATGTCTTGTCATGTTAAGTGGAATTGATACTACAGACCGTCGCAGTAGGACGAAGCGTCTAATAGGGGGTTGCTGGTTTGCTGCAGGGTTTTATACAGGAGATATGGTAGATTCCTGATGAGGGGCCAGCTCGTCTTGTTGGTGATGACTGATGATCTCAATATATAGTTAGCTTTCTCTTCGGCGAGAACGGAATGATGAACAGGGAGTAATTTGTTTGTCAAATATTCGGTAGACCGTGATTTTTTATTAGGTAGTGGATTGGATCAACAGGGTTTTGACATACATGGAATATTAGTCCTGAAACTCTTGGAGTACGAGTAACATCCGAAAAGTATGAGTTGGGTATCTATGAATCTATTTAGGCATATTTTATGGTCTGGTAAGGTAGTGCTGAGGTACCGAGTACCAGTGGAAGCGATGTTGTAAATGTGTCTGTCATTTTTCCTTATTGGGATTTGACGTCCTAGATGGTCTGTTCAGATGCCTGGATAGTGTCGACGGATGTGGCAAAGCTGGCTATTCTGTAAGCGTCTTCATTGCCGAAGATTCCGACGTGGCTTGGTATCCATTGAAAGATAACCTTATAGCTAGTTATTTCAGATGTTCGGCTTCATTTCAGACTTGATGGGCTGTTTCTGGGTAGGTCGAAGGAATGCGTTACCGGAGGATATGGTATGACTATCCTCTGATGGAGAGTTCGGTCGGTTCTGCACCATCGGAGGGTCTCGGGGAGGGCAGTCATTTTAATCAAGGTTATGGGACTAAACTCATGGAATCATCCTGAGATGGTCGTTTCGTTTGTGTACCAAACTCTGCTACATAGAGTATTTCCGGATTCTTGAATTTGTGGAGGTCAATGCAGCAAACGGCTTATCTTTTTTTAGTATTCTCTCTCTCTCTCTCCCTCCCTCCCTCCCCCCTCCCTCCCTCTCTTTTTTATCTCTCTCTCTCTCTCTGGGATAATCTCTCCTTTAATTGTGTCTCTGGGAGAGCCCCCCCCTCCCTATCTCTGTCTCTCTCTCTCTGTCTCTCTGTCTCTCTCTCTCTCTCTCTCTCTCTCTCTCTCTCTCTCTCTCTCTATATATATATATATATATATATATATATATATATGGGATGAGGTGCGTGCATTAGTACGCACGTGCGCTCCCCCAATTTATTTCTAACGTAGAATCTCTTCTTAACCTTAATATATGTTATTCTGCCTAAAACATCCGCCCTTTAAAATGTATCTCTGGTAGTTTATGACTCACTCCTCTCTTCTCCTCAACAACATCAAAACAACAACAAAACAACCCTCTCATCAATTTGGCCCACGCACTATCCTGATAATTCTCTCTCTCTCTCTCTCTCTCTCTCTCTCTCTCGATGTGGATTTTGAATGGCGGAAGAAACCACGGATATTTGGGTCGGATTAGAGGTGGATGGATATGGGTAATGTGGAAGCGTTTTGGATTGCCACTGCCTTGAGTACCCATGTGACCGGTGAAAATACCCTAGGATCCATCTAGAGGCTATCCTGAACTAGTTGTATTACACGGGTGGGCTTCGGTCTTTTGGCGAATCTGGTTATGTAATTGATGGTAATCCTTTATATTTATTTTTTATGCGAGGTTAACCAACTTCGGCATAGATGACGGCTCCTGTGGTTGGTCTATGAAGGCCTAAAGTGATTTAGATAGCAGCCTATGATTTAATATCGAGTAGGCCTACGGATGAGTAATGGCGGCACAGCAGCCTTGTTCAGATCGAGAAATATCACAGCGGCTGTCCTATTCTTGCCGTTGGATTGCAACAGTTGGCAAAGCCGCCAATGGCCTGAGCAATTCCGTCAGTTTTCAATTTTCCTCGAACATATTCGTAGAAAAAACATAATTGGGTGTGAGGAACCTGGTCAGTCTGTTGGCAATCATCTTCTCCATAATTGTGAGATATATTGGACGAGGGGTATCGTACTATATACTATAACCTTCCTTCAATGTGCTGGTAGACTACCTGGTTCCCAAGAATTACCATAGAGCGCCAGTAATTATTTTAAAATGTTCTAGGGGACGTTTATACAAAATTCATAAGAGAATGTGTTCATGCTTGTTTCTAAGTTCCTGGTGGACCCTGAATGGTAGGGTGCCAGATGCAGCTCGGGTGGCAAAGTGTTTCTCTATGGAGTCAGCTTCTTCTTTCTAGTTTCTGATTGTCACTGGTGTGGTGGAACCTTTAGCTTTACGAAGGAACGTAGGAGAGTTTCAAACACACCACTGGTCATAAAACTTGATCTGAAGTTTCCGTAGTTCTCACATGACAAATATTTCAATGGCTCTAAACTCTTGTTTTATTTCATTAATTTAAAACCACTTATGCTATTTGGTGGCCATACTTAGTTGTCAAGTGTATAACTTACCCTCTGGTGGCAAGAAGTAGTAGTAGCGTTGTAGTAGGTCCCAGTGTGTTTAGGTACGGAAAGCTCAGCATCCGTCTGCACTGCTTTCAGGATATTGTCAACCTGGATGTCTATATTTGTGTTGGAGGAGATGTCAGGGTTCAGTTGTAGAATATGTTTTCAGTCGGGGGTTCCATTTCAGGATGGAGGTCTGGGGGGCTAGAATATGGGAAACAGTGTGATCAGATAACACATTATCGCCTCGTGATCGACGTGATTTCCGTATGAGGTATGTGAAGTAGATAGCTAAATGAATGGTGGAGACATTTTTTTGCGGTTCGGTGAGCTGGTCCACGAGAGCTGTTCGAGCAAATGTTGTCTTGTGTCCCCGGGCAATGTGGCGAAAATTAATGTCCCCAATTATTACGTGTGAAGGCTGAAGTTCAACAATATCTAGGATATCAGTGTGAGGACCTCGGCTTGTTTTGAGGATGATGAATGCAGGGGTTTTATCTCTATCGGCGTGCGTGGTAGAAATAGTTAATACTCCGTGCGATCGTTTGTAATCTGAATTTTGAAGGTCTGAAGAATGTCATGTTTGACCGCAGTGATTTTCCCCTAGGAGATGGTAGAAGTTGTGGTATGCTTGTGAGACGTGTTTGTCGACACTGAATGTGGTGTTGGAGTATGTTCCTACCAGAGTAGAAACAACATCTGATGTATCAGGAAGTGACATGGAATCCTTTGGTTGTTGTCTTTCTGTTGGTGTGGCCAATGTGGAATCTAATATGCTTGTCTGGTGAAGTGTCGGGTCTCTTTCGGTTGACTCTTTGGTCATTTCGTACGTTTGTCGTCCGGGAGATGGGGGAGCAGCCAAAGTAGAAGTTCCCCTCTGATGACGTTTAGTCCGCATTCTTTAGGGCGACGGCAACTTCTTTCTTTAGGTCTTGGGGTAGAAGCTCCTAAGAGTCCATATATAACTCATATGCGTCATGTTGGAAGTACGAGACTGGCAACATTCTTGCTATCCTATAACTTTATCATCCAATGTTTTATTTTACTTTTACAAATAATACTTTCCACATAGATATTTAATGGTTCACTTAAAGTGTAATTGTATTTTATTTAAGTAATAGGAATTTTTTAAATATGACTTGAACAACAAGTACTTATTTAAGCGTACTATTAATTTATTATTAAGTATTTGTTCATTGAAAAGACATAATCATTAGATACCTGACAATTGCGCTCGGAATCATTCATCCTCTAATATCTTTTCTTCTCTTCATTTTTCTCTTTTTTTTTCTTCTTTCTGTCTTTCTGAAAATTTATATATTAGCTTCCTTGGCTGGACATCAACTTTATTCTCAACACAATACTCTAAATGTGACTTTACTATATAAACAATAACGTGTAAATAATACGATTTGTTTTGAACCCAAATGGCATACCCCCAACCCCACTTCCTTTGCCCTTTATGCGCTTAGATTTGCATGTGTGTGCGTGTGTATGTGTGCGCGCGCGCGAGTGTCTATGTTCGTATGTTAGTATTTCATAGAAAGAGTATGTATGTACATGCGTGTTTGTGAGTGTGTGTGTTAGGATACATATAAAGTGGCACTGGCTCAGAACATCAACATCTAAACATCCCTTGAGACCTATACGTCTAAAAATCTATACATAAATAAAACTATAAATACATCAATCTAAGTATAAAACGTTCTATACCTCCACATATTTATACATATAGATGTAGACATATACATGTGTCTGGGCTACTCATCAGCATGTGGGGAACAGCTAATTCGCTTTTCGTACGCGACAAATATGTCACGCCCACAGGGAATCGGGTACATGCAGGCTACGTACAAAAAATACCAGTTGACACCACAGCTCGCAGTAAATAACACGTGTGTGTGGTTCAATGTCGAGTTACTACACACACAAGATAACTACTTTGACACCACAGTTTACATTCCGCAGTAATTTACTGTGATTCAAAAGAAACCTAACCGTAGATCATTCCAACATCACAGATGCTGACCTTAACTTTATTATCGGGGCGAATAACTAAATAAACCCTACCGTATCGGTAGACGTCCGACAAGTCTGGCGTCGCAAGTTGTTCCCAAATCTGGATGAAATTGAAGATGATCTGACACGTTAAGTCACATCATTTCTATGCACTTAGAGGATCACTGAGTTAATGTTATGCCATTGGTATGTAGCCAGGAAGAGCACATTTGGTGAGCATGCACATAGATTCTCTATTGAGAGTTTTTGTCATGCTGAATACTTACCAGAAACAAAAACACTTTGAGAATACAGTATTGCGTAATTTACAGTTGATAATTATTCAGTAAATATTCACATTTGTCCACTTCAAAATGTCTGACAGAAACCAGGATTATGTATGGTTATACTCTGATAAGATAAAACTGTGAGGAAAGAAGGATATCAGGCAATGTTCAAGAAATATGGCTAAGAAATGCAGTGACTTGTCGCCAGAATAAAAATCAGATGTTTTATAACCCTGCTTCACAGTGAAATAATTGCCATAATGAAATATATTATATTTAGACTACAAGTACTTGCACGTGGGTATTAGTACTTGTATATAGCTCTATAAAATGATAAATCAGTATAAATAGAAGCGAATATGATAGTTTAACATTAAGCTACTACAAGCTAAATAAGGTAACTGGCAACAACACATTAGTCACAGTAAGCAGCAACGCATGTCTATTGTTATTATAATAATAGACCGGTCTATAGTTAGCACCAACTTAGACAAGACACGAAATGGCTTAACAACGAAGGCAAAAATCATCCTCGCTTATTGCTGAGTTTAATAATTATCGTGGCGTGACAATCGAAGGCGTTACCAAAATATTATTGCACGGGTCTCTTTTATTGAATCAATATCCAGAATCGTCGTCGTAAGGAAATGAAAATCGTGACAAGGATCACAGAATGGCTTTCGTTTCCTACACCTGTCGAACGATGGTATGCCCAACCAGGATCATGTATAAACGACTGTAAACAAAGTGGTGTGTCCATTTGATTAACGATAATGCGTACAAAATATGATGTAAGCAGTCCATGTTGTGTGACGTTTGTTTTTGTTGTTTTCTTCTAATATCCAAAATTTTAAAGACACTTTAATATATAAGGCGGTCAAAGTAATAGAAGTATTTGTCTTAATCCAACTCAAAGGGACGTCTCTGGAGTGTAATTGTTAGGACCCTGCACTGCAGATTTCAAGGTCAGAGTTTGAATCCCAGTGATTCATTCACTTGTGAGATGCTTCATCTGATCATCTCTTATTTCCTTACTAAGTTACTTCTCAGTCATATATATCAAATATGACCAGTGATAAGATTAAACAAAACACTCACTCGCTTAATAACTGTATTTTATTTCTAAAACTTCTCAGATAATTATGATTGAGAGAGAGAGAGAGAGAGAGAGAGAGGGTGGGGGGTGGTGGTGGAAGGGGGTACTTGAGATTGTATTTTAATTGTTCCACCTTAGTTGGTCTTTCTACACATACAAGACAAAGGATGTATTGTTAAATACTTGAACGCTACTTACATCCAACCAACAGTGTCATAGGACATGATGATCCAATAGTAAGAGTAGTAAAACATAATCTGGGAGTTTCTTGGATCGAAACCTCATGCCAGCTGGTGAATGTTTACATGTCTGAGCTTGTAAAGTGCGTTTCAATAAGCGAGTTTACCAAGAGAAGTGTGTTGTTTAAATTTGCATTTAAAATGGAGACCCCTCTCGTTTAAATGGCCTTTGTTCATATACTCATCGCGTGTTGTCTAACAAATCCACAAATTGTTTAATACTCGCCCGGTTTAAACACATTCTTGGTATTCCTGCTATACATAAAGCTGTAATACATCATTTAATCTTAGTTTGTCATTTCGGTGCTATAATACTATAATACTCATAAAGGGCCATATCACTTCGACAAACGGGGCGCCTCCATGGTCTAGCGGTAGCGTGTTGGACCACAGATCACTACCACCCGTGTTCGAATCCCGGCGTGGGCATATCTGAAGGTTGTTTCGTCTTTCACTTCGTCTCATTACCTTTGGAGGTCGCTCGGCCCATTTAGCCTACCCTGTGCACAAAGGTGGCCGTAAAACATCAATCATCATCATCATCATCATCATCGCTTCGACAAACATTTCCAAGGATACTGCTGCTATTTGCATTCATTACCGTAATTAATTATTCATGTATCACATATGATTGGCGCCAACTAACACATTACCATTGAAGACAATGGATATAAAGGTTTTGGAATAGTTGGAATAATCTGTATGTTCGTGTGTGTTCAGGTGTGAATGATTCCCTAAATAAATAAATAATTGAAAAATGACACGATCAATACTGGATTCCTCATATTACTATCAATTGTATAACAATAACAATAATAACAACAACGACAATGATAACAACAATACTACTACTATATATAACTACTGCCGTTGCTGCTGCTGCTGCTACCACAACAACAACAACAACAACAACAACAACAATTAGTACTACTACTTCTACAACAACAACAACAACAACGACAACAACAACTACTACCACTACTACTTCTACCACAACAACTACTACTACTACTACTACTACTACTACTACTAATAATAATAATAATAATAATAACAATTATAGCATTTATATAGCACCTGAGCTGTTATAAGGCGGTTTATACTGAAAGCATGATTAAAAGATGTTCTGGGTTACAAAGCATAAACACGTTTTATATATGAAAACGTAACCACGGTAATTTATAGATATCACAAATAGGATAAGTTATAAACAGCATAAATGGTAACTTAGAACCGGAGATATTATATTTTCTCTCTACTCTGCTGTGTGTCTTATTGGCATCCTCAAAAAATGAACAAGAGCCATATCTTAGCAGGTATATATACTTTTGAATTAGATCGCTTAGATACAATGGTGTTGCTCCACTCAGTATTTTAAACGTGTGAACCATGATCTTCTACGATCTTCTACTTCTAAAGGTTCAGGAATACAGTAATGCTGGAACAAAACTGGTGTTCTTTGTTCATTTTGGCAGGTACATGTTATTAGGTGTCCTGCACTGTAGGTAGTTTCATATATAGAATGAGTTGTCAAAATCCAATCAGAAAATGATAAGGCTGGCATGTTCCATCCTTTTTGTGCTGACGAATAAGCCCTAGGTTTACTATTTTATAATAACAGGACTTACATATATAATTAACCCGCTTCTCCACCCTAGAGTATTATCTAATAGAAATATTTTTATTACAGACATCAAATAATGTATAGGATATGTTCCTACCTTAATACCAAGATTCCAGTTTTCTTCATGAGTTGCTTTGATAAGAACACACTTTTCCTTGTTCAACTTTAGCATGTTGCTATTCATCCGAACAGATATACCTGAAATACAAACTTTCACCACCTGGTTTTAAAGCCAAATACGCCTAAGTATTATCGGCATAACAATGATATTTAAAATGAAATCGCTTAATAATTTGACAGAAGACAGTTTGTAAAATGTCGATGTCGTTTGACTTGCTACATATGAACTATCTGATACAGTGATTGACTACAAACGTTGTCCTAATTCTGTTTTAAAGGATGTCTCACCTTTCATTTTGTCGCATATATTTGCTCTTCCGATTCATTCTACACATATTAGATAATGTTACCTGGTTACTAAAACATGTTCTCAGCATGAAAAGGCACAATTCTGAATAGTCAAGAGTTTGAATTTACGCTTCGATATTCTCTGTGCCAGTGCCTGATTACACACGGGTAAAAGGAACTACACACACACACAACACACACACACACACAAAACACACACACACACACACACACATATATATATACATATATATATATATATATATATATATATATATAAAATACAAACATACATACACACATACATACACATATACAAACACATGCATACATACATATATACATACATACATACATACATACATACATGATAAATTGAGAGATATAGATAGATAGATAGATAGATAGATAGATATATATATAGTTAGATAGATATATAGATTGCTTTGTACTTTTGCGTAATATTAGGACCAATCTAGTCCTTTTGCTGCCAATGAGGTCCTTTTGTTACCTGTAGTGGTCTTTTTGCTAACATTGCTGATCCTTTTGATACCTTTTTGGTCCTAAAACTACTTTTTCAATCCACTGTCTATGTATTAGGTCCTTATGTTACTAATCAACATGACGCTGGTCCCAATGCTACATTATCTCTGGTATATAAATATACAGATAGTTTCGTTTGTTAACATGTACCGGATATTTGAAGTTGTACTGATCATGTGGATAGCTTAGGTGTCACCAAATGGTGAAATATTTCGGAGTACATGTTCAAGGTATCACAGATTCAAAGCCAAAATAGGGGGGTTACAGAGGGATATATTGGTTAATTATTTGGCGATCACTATTTTTGCTAAGATATATTATAGGTCTAATCCATCATATTTCAGACAAATTATTAAATTATTCTGCTTGAAATGAATCCTGGGGACACAATATAACGATTCGGAGGCTCGATCCTCTGTGTACATCTATAGTGATGCCACTGTCTATTAGTTTGTATACACAAACAGCTATCATTGATTGTGAGTTCTGTCATTTGACGACAGTGTTTGAAGCTATATTATTTTCTAAAAGTACATACAAATTTCTTTATGTATGATAAATGCTTATAAATATGCTTTCTTCTCTGATTAAATACTTACATGGCTAAATTTAAGAATGTTTATCTACAATGTTTATGTACAAAAAGGCTGCCCTGAAAAAGGCGGAAACGGTCTGAAGTCACAGTTAATTTCCATCAACCACAATAGATTTACACCATGGTACACCAGATTCTTAAATATATTTAGTTAAAACCCCATCAGTTGATTGCGAGGAGTGATACCCCTGTCTATAACGCATGATCGCCTGTTTCAGAGAGCGGTAAATACGAATTCACCATGCTAGAAACGAAACAATGTTAAGTATGTTCTTTTTTATATTGAAGTAATGACAGCATTTAGAGTCAGTAAAATGACCACAGAAAAAGATATAATTTAAGATTAACAAGAAATAATGTAACAGTTATCTAAATTCGTTTCTAATATAAATAAATTACCAACATAATACTTGTCACATTGTGATGATATTGTATATGTGATTGTCAATATGGATCACAATAATATGTTGGAAAAGACTAAACACTAGACGTGGTCAAAGTTATTTATTAACAAAAATGCATATGGTCACGAAATGACTCACTCATTGTCAACATAAGATACAATCATTATTGTTTTCGTAGGTTATTCCAGGCCGCAATTCTTAACTATAATCTTCACATAACGTTATTCTAATAGTTCAGATCAGAATACGATTGTGGCGAATGTGGGTTAAAAATATCAGCTGTTATAAAAATTGAGATGCGAAATAAAGCTCACGTAGTGTCGGAATAATAGAAAACACAACATTTTGACCAAGATTTAGAAAGTACTGGTTAAAACCCAATTCAGTAAGACTTTAGTCTGGTGATAGGTGGTGATCGTTCATGTATAATATAGTGTTTGCATTCATACTAACTCTATCACACTGACATCTCAAATGGACCGATAGTTGGAGTGTTATGTTAATTACTCTGGCATGAATTGACTGTTGTAGTCCAAAACAATTGCTTACAGTCGATGAAAATAATATAGTTCTTATCAAAATTGCATTAATAAACTGAGGTAGCATTAGGACACGGAATTATTTTTATTATATATATATATATATATATATATATATATATACATATATATATAATCCTGTAATACAATATCTGGTGCATGTTGTATTGGCAGATGACTTCGCCATGAGATAATATTTAGAGAGTAATTGAGATATAATTGTCATGATATGGAATCTATTCTTATTTCGATGCAGTTCCAAAAGGTTACCAGGCAATTCACACTGTAAAACACAAAATAATTCCCAACATCCCCTAAATATCATTTCTGACATTTCACGATAATTAAACTTCAGTAATATGTTGTGTAGTAATTACAATTTTCTCCGAGAAAATGACTAATTAATAAGCTAGAAGGCGATGTGTTAAATGTGTAGTAAGACCGATCATAAATATTAACTACGTATATTCGTGACACGATTACTGAAAATGCTACGTGCGTCATTTGTCATTTTAACTGCTGAAAAGAACCAAAACCAGTATGCTCTTCGAGATAATTTCATAGATATTCGATTTGAGAAGCTAATCATTTTATAATTCTGCCATTAAAAACAACAATCCGTTTGTGCTATTGTAGAAATGATAATTTATGTATGGAAAGGAACACAACAATTTATACTCAATTTTAAGTGGAAATCGCCTTAGTTTACAAAAGTAGGAAATATATATTATGACAATATGCGTAGCATTAAACTTTGAATGACTTGGTATTTCTTGTATCCTAGTAGAGTTTCCGAGAAGTATTTAATTTTATTCATATTTAATCTTTTATTAAAAATTTACAAGTCGTATATTCCTCAATGGGGTTTAATAATTAGTTTAACAGGCTGATGAGTAACCCAGACATATGTATGGGTCTACGTATATATGTATAGATATATGGAGGTGTAGATCATTTTAGATTTTGTTGTATGTATGTATACTTTTATTTATGTATATATTTGTGGAAGTATATATCTCAAAGGATGTTTCACCCGTGTTCGAATCTTGGCGTGGGCATATCTGAAGGTTGTTTCGTCTTCAACTTCGCCTCATTAGCTTTGGAGGTCGCTCGGCCCATTTAGCCTACCTTGTGCACAAAGTTGGCCGTAAAACGTCAATCAATCAATCAATCAATCAATCAATCAATCTCAAAGGATGTTTAGATATTGATGTTCTGAGCCACGGCCACTAGATATGTATTCAAAAACAGACCTTGCTATTTCACTAGTTCACTATTTTACTATTTCGATCCAGATTCCTTATTACACCAATGTAAGAAAGTTATGTACTTTTTACAACTTGTTTAAGTCTATTAGATTTGCTATGTGGAATGTAGAATCCGTTTTGTTGACGTCTTATTTGGTCTGGCGCAACAACTTATTAATTCATACAATGCTGTTTGATGGATGTATACTCTTGGATGCGTTTGTTACTCCAGCAAATATCACAATGGGTATTAAACAGCGGGAAGAGGTTTTTCCAATATTATTAGTAATTAGGCTACACTTATATAGGAAAACTGTTGCTGTGTAGCTTTATAATCGCGACGTGAAATCCGCTGTTCTCGACCATGGGTCAAATAGATCAAGTGGATAGGCGCTTTAATTTAGATCCCACCACACCTAATTGCATATACTTAGGGATGCTAAATTGGGCGTGAATGAACTTTCACTTAGTGATGAAAGGAAACGTATGAGGATTAGCTGTTAGGTTCGAGTAAATCATAGTATTTACTCAGGTTTGAGACGATATTTCGTTCTAGTGCAGTATTAATCCAATGTGCAGTATTGCTACTTTTTTGCCGCTAAATCACTTCACTGATTCCATATCGAGTTGGTGTACA
Source organism: Paralvinella palmiformis (assembly GCA_025642065.1). Lineage (NCBI taxonomy): Eukaryota > Metazoa > Annelida > Polychaeta > Terebellida > Alvinellidae > Paralvinella > Paralvinella palmiformis. The sequence continues at coordinate 419,629 of JAODUP010000239.1, forward strand.
TTGTCTCACGTGATCAACAAAACTGTAATGTTTGTTAACACGCTGATGGCCTCAGGTTAGAGAAGAACTTCGAGGCCAGAGTAGTCGGACGTGTATCGATATATCTGGTTCATATAGGTAGGATTTATTTAGTTATTCGAACCCAGAATAAAGCTGAGGTCAGCATCTGAGGTGTCGAAATGTTCTTTATATATAGGTTTCTTTTGGACAACATACACTTACTGTTGAATGTAAACTGTGGTGTCAAAGTAGTTATCATATGTATGAAGCAAGTAACTATTGAACCACACGTCCGTGTTGTTTACTGCGAGCTGTGGTATCAAATGGTATGTTTTACGTGCTTCCGCTTTTGTACGCAGCCTGCATGTAGCCGCTTTCCCTGTGGGCATGACATATTTGTCGCGTACGAAAAGCGAATTAGCTGGTTCCCACAGGCTGATGAGTAGACCAGACACATGCTTAGGTATACGCACACATTTATCAATATGTGGAGGTATTGAACATTTAATATTTGATTAATGTAGTTAGTTGTATTTAGATTTATGGAGGTAGGTTTCGAAGGATGTTTAGATATGTTGATGCTCTGTGCCTGTTGCCTCTTACTATGTACCCTAAAACACACACACACACACACACACACACACACACACACACACACACACACAACACATATATATATATATATATATATATATATATATATATATAATATGTATGATATATATGTAAAATTTATATTGAGATTGATGTACGTATAGTTTATCTAGATTTAGATTTATATAGGTAAAGGTATCAAAGGGGCTTTAGAGTTGTTGATGTTCCATGCCTCTCTATAGGTATCCTAAAACACACGCACACTCACACGCACGCGCGCACACGCACACGCATACACACACACACACACACACACACACACACACACACATACACACAGACACCCCCACACACATACACAGACACACACGTGCGCGCGCGCGCATATATATATATATATATATATGTGTGTGTATGTGTGTGTGTGTGTGTGCGTGTGTGTATAGTTGTAGTCAGCGAATATGGGTTTATATCGTATACTATGACGTCGGCTGATCATGTGGTTTCAGTAATAACCAGACATAATAACATATAAAACTGCTAACATATATCTGTATACGATGTTTGCTAAATGTCCTTATTGTGACAATATGGAACGAAATTTTACATTTAAAAAAGTCATATCTGATATGACGCCTGTTTAGTTTATCAAAATTTAAGATACCAAATAGCGCCCGGTTCATATATCAGCACAGGGATGCAATCAAATATGTGGTTAATGAGCTTTTATGGGTTACACAGATCCCTTTCCTACGTTAAAATCGTGTTATGGCACCGAAATACCCTAGAAGAAATCTGGCAGCGTCTTTGTTTACCAATATAGAAGGTCAGTAGAATGCTTTTATCATAATGTTGCGAGGTCTGTTAATCCTGTTATTTATTCCTTTGCTTAATCTTATTCAAGTGTTTAATTTGTTCGTATGTATAACACATCTTCTGCTGTTAAGATCACGTTACCCTGTCTTTGTCTGTAGTTTCGGTGTTAAGCTATCAGACTCTGTTCAACTTTTGCTCGATTGACATTTCAAGGAGCTATATAAAGACAATAACACTCATCTCGACCAACTTGCAGGCTAAACGTAGCCTGTTTTATTATAACAAGCACGCCACTTTGAAGTAATCGCCTTATATATCCAGGAAACGATATTTGTTTTGATCCCAAATATATATATATATATATATATATATATATATATATATATATATCAGATATGGGGTCAAAACTCAGTTATATAAAGTTATTCATGTCTTTAATAAATTTATGTCTTATATTCAATAATACTCTACGAATGGAGAAGTAGGTCACTTGTATCTGTAAGTCATGTTATTATAAAAGAGAAGCGTGGGACTAATTCGTAAATACATAAATGATGAAACGCGCACGACCTTATTTCAAGCCCTTATAATTACTCGATTAAACTATGACAAGATATTGCTATATAACAAAGCGACCTACGCCAGATAAAGAAATGTGCTGCATGCCTGGTCCCATAAAATATAATATATGATACCCTTATCCTGTTGCACTGCTTCCTTGTCCGTTTCCGGTCCCATACAAAACCCTGTTTCTCACATTTAATGCACTGATATAGCGCCGTATCTAAGCGATATAATTCAAAATTATATACCAGTGAGACTCTTGCGATTTCAGTCTTATTCTCGATGGAAAGGGTCAAAAGGTCATACAGCTATAAACGGAGAAACGAATAGTTTCAAAAGTATTCAAATAATGTTTATTAAATTAGGCTATTTGTAATATATGTGCATTACTATATTTGTGTTGCAATGTATCAAATCTGTTCGTGTTATATTATCCTGAATATTGTTTAATTCTTTGTTATATGTAAAGCGTCTTAGGACAACTCGGATACAATATTGAACAATGCGACTGTCCTAATACCAAGAGCAGCAATATTCAGGCTGATATTCGATATAATATTCAACGAAACCCAGTTATCCTAATACCCACGATGTCAGCACTATCTCTAAATTGTTACATCAACCTAATAATGGAAGTCATGTTTACCAACGTCTGGAAATCTCGGAAATAAACATCTATTGAAAGCATGACAATAAAAGAAAATTACGACGTTCTCTATCTCTCTATCTCTCTCTATCTCTATCATTGTATATTATTTTTTACGAACAATGGCCCCACAATATAATAATTAGTGTATATGCGGTAAATTATTCGCGAAATGTTCATCGTACATGGACGCATATCAAATTACAATTTAATATATACACGAGGATGAGATAGGAGTGATATTATGAACATTATTTATCGACGAGCTTTCAATCAGATTTAGATTACCGTAAGAGAATCTAGTTTTGTTACTAGTTGCAGGCAATATAAAACAAACCAACAATCATAGAAACTCACTAAACATTGTGTACACGCCGATCACAGCGTTCATCAAGAGTCTGATATCTAATCAAGTTATTAAATAAATATTTGTACTGCCGTATCCCATCACAGCGTAAACTTATCGAGGATGCTGTATTTTGACAATCCAGATCGAAAAGGATGTCTCATCTTGGCCACTGGTATTCAGACGCGATCCAGATTGGGTATAACGCAGATTAACTGAAGGCGTAAACGTGATCTAAACGCATTCCGTATAATATTAGCCTGATTAGCAACTGACACCGAAAAGGGAAAGCACACGTTACTAGTCGTTGTTTTGTTGTTCGGGGAGAATCCCCAGGCTGTCGCTTAATCAACACAGCCTCTATGTTAGAGTGGTTGAGAAACCTCCTCCCCCACCACTCACAGGCGAGCATTACGGAAAGATGGAGCCGAAATACCCTGAGTTTGGTCACTGCCAGAGTGTTTTACGTCCTCAGGGGTTTTTAACGTCCCCTTATTTTAAATAATTCAGTGGAGACGGCAGCGCCATTTAACGTGGTCAGCCACCCACGATGTAGTGAGCCGAGAAATTAATCCCTGGAAAAGTTTCGACCTCTTACGGGGTTCGAACCTGCGACCGTTGGCACCAAGTGCGGGTGCTTAACCGCTAGGCCACTGGAGCTCACTCGTTACTAGTCATAGATAGGCTTACTATATCGTACTTAGGTGGATAATTAGCACCGTCACCCACATCCTTGGTGACGAGTTGTATATAACTTTGGAAACAGGTTTTGGTAAACTGATATGAAAGATTTGACTAACTAAATATTTAACAACGTTTCTTATCCTGAATTTACCATCTTGATCTTGCTGGTGACCAAATTTAGGCGAGAAATATATTGTCATAGGGTTCACTATAAATATCTCAAATTACATTCCGAAAACATGACACTTCATATCAATTATTACCGCTGGTAAATAGACAGGTTAAGATGGACTTGTAGTGAAATAGACGGTAGGCTAATAGGTATATAACTATATTAACTAAAGCATTCATTTAAAGGAAAATATCATTCACAAATAATATAAGAAAAATGTATAATGTTCATAAAATAACCACAGATCAGAAAATAATATTCTCAAACTATACACGACATCACGATATGAACTGACATAGATCAAGGTAAAAACGTGGGTGAACGATGTCGCATCCTTGCTTGCCTACTCTGTTTCAATTGTTAGGATGACACTTGAGATTGTTGAGGTATCGGGTTTATTCCTGAAAACTACACACACACACACGCACACACACACGCACGCACACACGCACGCACACACGCATGCACACACGCATGCACGCATGCACACACGCATACATGCACATACACACACATACTCACACACATATATGTCTTGGCTACTCATCGACATGCAGAAACAGCTAATCTGGCTTTCTTACGTGAAAAATGTGCCACGTCTTGAGGCAAAGGGTTACTTAAAAGCTATATACAGAAAATAGAAGCACATACAAAAAGTACCATTTGACACAACAGTCCGCCGTGGTTGTGATTAAATAATAAGATAATAAATATATAATCTAGATATATTGATACAACAGTTTACATTCAGCAGTAATCAGAACATTTTGACACAACATATGATGATCTTAGCTTCATTATGGGTTCAAATACATCCTACCTAAATGCACTGACAAGTTGCCTGATTCTGATGAAAAGTTAGGCCTTTTATAGGGTCTCAGCACGTCAAACAACATAATTATTTCAGTTGAGCACGTGACAAAATGGTATTGCGTACACTACCTACACATGGAAGCAGCGAAATGACTAAGCTAAGAACAACGTAGCAATAATACTCAATGGATTATTACTGGACTAGAACAGAATAACGCCTCTATCCTGAGTAAATGCTATAATTTACTCAGTCCTAACAGCTATTTATTATACGTTTACGTTCATCACTTATTGAACCTATATCCACGCTTAATTTAGCGTCAGTTCGTATTTGCAGTTAGGTATAATGGGATAGAAATTAAAGCACCTATCCACTTTTTCTATTTGATCAATAATCGAGAACACTGGATTTCAGGTTAATCTCTGAAACTTGGCGTGAGACGTTGCAATTATAATAGCTATACATTCAACAATAATCCCATACGAGTATAACCCAATTATTCACAATAGGGGACAATCTCTGACCACAGCTTGATACAAAAGGGAATGTCCTCTGGTTTGAGACTTGGCGGTTGGTTCAGTGTGTATACAGATTGTTGGGATTATTGGGGGTTACTCGACCTGTTACTAGAAACATGAAAGTGTCCTCGGTCATAATGTAACATATTGTGCATTATGTCACTAAGATATTTAATAAGCAGAGAGACCATTTATTTCAAAGTGCAAACTTATGAGAAAGAAGAAATGGTGTTTAAAACATTTATTACCTGTAAATCTTCATCAGTTAGTCGAAAAGGATGACCTTAAACAAACGTCCAGGGTGTTCTTTAATGAACCTATCTGCAGTTTTTTGGAATCGATCTGTTTACTGTAATATATTTTCATTAGTGTTAAGGCTACTCAAATGGCCCTTGATTAGCCTCAACACAAAGAAACTAAGCTATGCTTCCGCAGCTGTCGCAGGCAGAGTACATCCTAATACCAGTAAATTTCTAATGTCTGGAAAGATATCTGGATCAGGAGATACTAATGATTTCATCAAAGTATCAGGTAAATCGGCTCTGTCTGGACCATATATTGAACCATCTGGATACCTCGTTATCTAATGACCTCGGAGCTGGCAGGTCTTCATGACACGATTTAAATTATACTCGGAGAGGCATCTCTAGTTTGACAATTAAAGATGGTATTAGACTCAGCAAAGCATTCACTGGCCGACAGTAGTCTGCAGAGAAACTGTTCTGCAACTGATATAAATAACGCCAGTGATATAAATAAATATTAATTGACAAGAAGGACATTGAATGGTTTGCTATCCAAAATTTGAAAATATAGTTTCATAATACAAATTATGTTTCTTTAATAATAATTCCATTTACTGACTCATATTGATAGTAACTACACAGTACATCATTCAATAACCGGTAATAAATTCAAAAATATTATTAAATATCACTATTATAAATATAACTTTAGTTATGTATGATTCGAATCGAATATAATTAATATTAATTTTGTGCACTTTATTTAACATAAAGGACAATATTACGTAAATAAAATGTATTTCACACTACTGCTTCTAAAATAAGTAAATTGTTTGTACTATTATGTAAGTGCTAATATCACCGATAGAAAACACAAATCACGTGATACATTTAGGTTTAAATGAACATTAAACTTATAAACTTAGCAACGTCAGATTGAGACATAATACATTACTTTAATGTTTCATTGAAGTGATATTTCTTTATATTTTGTGTGTTTGTTATATAAACATTTTATTTCAATACATTTTTCACCAAGCTTTCTTTAGTTATTAAAGTGGTATTTTGATTAGACTAATTATTAATTTGCCTTAGAATAACAAATAGTAATCAAGGTGCATTATTTATTCTTTTCTTAATAAAACCCGAAGCAATATTTTCCGATCTTTAAAAGACATTACCATAGATACATGATTATTTTGCTGTCAAACCTCTATCCTCTGATCTATTTTCTTCTCTTCCCCTTTCTTCTTCTTTTCTTTCTGTCTTAGTTTATGTTTCCCAAAAAAATCAATTCGTAATGTTTTGTTCGACGAAAATTAGAATGAACAAAAATATCATTTGAGAGATGGATTGTCTTACCGCATCATTGTCTTTCTTTTGTTCTTGAGGATATGTAAACATTGATAGAAAAAGAACATTTCTCTGTTAGCTTCCATCGCGATATCTACTTTGTTTCCGAGTAATGAGGTATTTTATTACAAAGCCAGCAAAAGATTTTTATATATGACTTTACTTTAAATAATACAATTACTTTTCTGACGAAATATGTGAGTAATAGAATGTGTCTAAACCGAAATTGGATACCCTCAATCCCACTCCCTTTTGTGCGCGTGTGTGTATGTGTGCGTGTGTATGTATGTAAGTGTGTGGGCACATGTGTGTATTTGAGAGAAATAGAGTGTATATATTTAGGTTTGTGTGCGTGTGCGTCAATGAATGAGTGTATTTATGTGTGCGCGTGGTTCACGTGTTTGCTGTAATGAATTATTTAGTGGCAGAAGACGGTAACGTCTACTACCTGCAAAATAAGGCAATAGGCTCCCAAAGACAACACTGTAGCCACCGCCAGCAACAACCCAGGTCTATTGTTGTTATGATAATAGACCTATCTGTACTTAGCAACAACTTCGACAAGACACAAAAATGGCGTAATATCGAAGGCAAAATAAATCAGCTGTTACTGCTGAGTTTAATAATTATCAAGGTGTGACATTAGATGGTGTCGTCAAGCAATTATTGGCGGGTGCCCCTTATTTAAGCAGTGCCCAGAATCGGTGAGCACGAACGGAAAGAAATGCTATTTAGTCTTCACCGGAAACATCGCTGTCATTGTTGGCGCGAAATCTTCTTTCTACCCGCTGAAACGGTGACTCACAATAACTGTCGCAATACTAAATTGGCCACCTGGCGATTGGGTAAAAAGCATGCTTTCTGAACGATAATTGGAACGTTTCAATTCTGGTGAAGTGCGAACGTTTGTGGTAAAATTGCTGCCTTTATTTGGCCCAAAGAGGTATATAGATAGTACATATTAATGATAACATATGTTAAATTAGTAATGTAGAATATATAGATCACGATGAATAGGTTTAAGTCACGAATTATTGATAAAGGAACACGATTGATGTTTGAATCATCTACACACTCTTATATCCCGTAACTCATACGCCATAAGGTTTGTCATATGTAATTATTATTTCCGAATTGTGAATCAAATAGTATCAGAACCTATGTTTATGTATTTATAGTTTTACGACACGCAGTGATGATTGGTGTAACCAGAGAACTTGTATATAGAGAGGTTGTTACTCGTGACGAGACATTTTGGATTTTGAAGCAGTAGTGCACCTAACGGCCGGGTTCGGTTCTTAGAGTGGCAATTGCCAAATAATCAAAAGCTCTCTGGCTGTATACATCTGATTATGTACATGTGTGCCGCGCGGTTGAAATGAATTGCCAAATGCTAGTACTATATGTTACATGAGCACACGTTCTCTTGCTGATTAACATTTTAATTGTGTACACATGATACCGAAAAAACAAAACAACAAAGCTGTGAAACTGTAAATAAAAAAGTCATTTCACAGCCCGGTCTTTTCACAACTGATCAGAAAATAAATGGACGTGATTTAGGTCTATTTTCTTTTGTGTGTGCAAGGCGTATTTTTCGCTCGTTTTTTTAAATGAAAAATAACATATATATATATATATATATATATATATATATTTATATTTACATATATACAGTCAGAATCCGTTAATCCGCACATCGTTTATCCGACAAATCCACCATCCGATATAGTATTGCCTGTGACGGATTTAGCTCCATTATAAATGAATCCTAAACCGACAAAATCATGTTCCTTGTTCCGACTCGGAGACTTCATTTCGCCAACAGAATGTGACATTTTAATGTAAAATGACCTCGATAATCCGACAACACGAAAATGGTACTAAATATTTCCGCTGGTTCAATCATGCAAGACGCACCAACATGTTGTCAGTAATGGTTCATGAACCTGCCCACGCACGATAATTGCTATATCGTAACCAATTATAATCGTCCTTAACCATACATGCGGACACACGATGCTTCCATTGCCTGTGGCTATATATCTCATAGCCAATCATAATCATTCATGGTTAATTACAAACACAAATATGTGATCTATCCAATGAGCAGATGATGAGTTAACCTAATGAACTAAAGACACGAGTATTTCTTTATAGTGACTGTAATTAACAAACATGAAAATGATGAATGACTTCCTTGCTATTCCGTATCTTGCGCATGGTTATCGAATATTAGTTTAAATACGGAGATATATCTTTATGATTTAAAAAAGTGTGTCAGAGACTACCGGTATGTCACGGACTCGATATTCCGACATTCTCGTTTATCAAGTGACAAACCTTGTCGGATTAACGGATTCTGACTGTATGAGGTATATGTATAAACCTATTTTTCATCATGTCAGTTTATCATCAATTATCACACACAATAATGACAGGCCATGCCAGGGTCCTTTTATTTATTTGGATATATATATATATATATATATATATATATAAACACAGCTATTATAACGCAACTATGACATGATATATTAACTAAATCATTTCATAAGTTTATTTCGCGTCTACACCTCAACACGATAGACCAATATAGGCCTGCCCAGCTGAGACCAAAGAATATACATGGAATATTAACGATGGGTGCGTTAAGATGTTAGAGATAGATAAATAAGCAGAAACATATTTTGCCATGAACATTGACAGTTGATACGTTTGCAATTTTTAGATCTATTGAATTTGAAAGTGATCTGTCAAATATTTCATTACAGTTTGAAAATAAATAATCACAGACCGTAGTCACGAATGGACACAGTGATTTGTTAAAGCTGGCACTTACACAAGCCAGACTGTGAATTTATTTCTGATCGGTTGTGAAATGACCAGTTACCATTTCGACGTAAGTGAACAGAAACATTTTATTTCTCGCAACTATTCATATGAATAGTTAGGAGAAATATTCAATGCATCCTTTGTTACACAAATAGAATAAACAATATCGCAGTGCTTGTTAAATTAAAATGTCTACAACATAGTTGTGTATCATATCGAGCCGTGATAGCGCAGTTAGAGCGTGGTTCGAATCTCCGGGAGCTGCAATGTTGTCATGTGGCGACTGGCTCACTCATTCATAAAGATGAGTACCTGACAGGACGCGATGGCTATGTGTTTGAGTAACGCTTTGCGCCTATAATGGCAGCATGCGTTGTATGCTCCCTTGGGAGTTGAGATGTGTGCTGGGTGGAAACAGGTCTGTGTCAGGGATAATAATATTGTACAGCGTCTCAGAACAGGGTTACCTGGTTCTGGCACTATATAAACATGCATTATTATTTTTTTATTATCATATTTGAAACACATATGAAAAAAGGTAGCAATTAATGAATAATACAGAGATAACATTCATAAAACAAATAAAACTTATCAATATTTTGGCTGAATCATATATATATATATATATATATATATATATAGATCTTGAGCCTACTGCTTGGCTGACATTGTTAACCTCGAACATTGGTGACCTGGGATCAATAAGAAGTATCTCACACTAATTATAAATACATGATTATTCAGTTTTGATCAGACCCCTTATTTGCGGTAAGTGAGGTTTAAGGATATAGAATTTCTTGAGGTTATGCAAATATAGATGGGCGTCGCCGGGGATCATGTCCAGTGGGGGCGTGTCTATTTCAAATTGTTATGCTTATTTTTAAAATATATTTTATTTTTAAAAGCCAGATCACATCTCATTTTGCACTACCCATGTTAAAACGTCAAATAACACGTCTTGTTATAAACAGTCTTTGGTGTAATCAGACTAGGCCATGAATAAATTCCGTTTCGACCAAGATATCTGGGTTTTTGTTTGGTGCCAACCGCTAAAGTTAAACTCTAAGCTGTGGAGGCATAAATAACATTCGTGGAAAATCTACACTTAATGAAATTGCAACATGTGGCATATTGTGTCATATAATGTGGTTAATGTGTATTTTTGTCGTGTGGTTTCTGATATATATATATATATATATATATATATATATATATATATATATAATTCTCAAGACAAGACAGGACAAGACAATTTTTTCACAATTTCCGATTTCACATATAATACATGACATAGTCGAATTTTAATAGTAATAGAGGAAATTGAGGGACAGGCATAGCCATAATGACTGAATAAAATAATCAAAACATAGCTAAAGTATGGAAAACATTAGTACACATACATATACACATACATAAACACGCACGCACGCACACACACAAACACACACACACATACACACACACACAAACACACACACACATACACTACATATATATATATATATATATATACATTACATACGCATATATATATATATATATATATATATATATACAAACTTTGATTGTATGACATATCGTGTCATTTTGCCCCACCTAGAGTTGATTAGATATTATTCTATATCACTAAGACATTGCTTGATATAATACCTGTGCATTTATCAATATTGTAAATAATATGTCTTTATTGTACATGCACAACTACTGCCTTTCAGTGAAAGAAGACCACGAACTTAGTTTTTCTGATCATGCCAGATCAAATGAATATGTGCCTATACATAATCACGTTTTTAGAGCTGAGGCCACAGCTTGGGTAGATCGATTCAAACTGCATGTATAACCTACGCCCATCAATCAGCACACAGCCAGTATACCTATGAACTCTATGCCTGCTTATGCTAGTCAGGACACCGAAAGGTTATCATCTATGAGCATTATGATGCAACGGCAGGTGATAGATCTGATGAATCTGCCACCGAGTTAAATCATGACATTTGACCGTAATCCGATAACCGTTTGGGCCAATAGGTCAGCATTTGACAACTGTGTTGGGAACACTACAGTGGATGATGGTGCCAAGCTAAATTGTCTTTTTGAGTACTGTCGAGGAAAGGCAGCTGCATTTATCACAAGGTTTTATAAGGACCAGAAGTTGTTGAAGAACATATTTGGTTGTACCTCAACTAACACAATCACCACTGAAGACAATGGCTATAGAGGTTTTGGAATAGTTGGCTATGAACAAATTCCTCCGGTTTTGTGATCAGCTAAATGATGTTGATTAGACCATGACGTAATACGTGGTAAATACTGATAAGAAATAATATGTGACTATATAGGTAAGCAATCATTGCACCGAGTGAATTATTTGTGATGAATCGGTGTTCATAATGAACTCCGATCATAATTAATAAAGTGATTGATGGGTGAATCAATAACAAAATATATTAGTCTTATAATATATATATATATATATATATATATATATATATAGTTCTTTTAATGTTTTGAAAGTATATACTGGAGTGGGATTGAACGGTGAGTATACAAGCCTATTGAAAACATGACAGTTAAGGTGATTGACGAGTAAATCCACAGCTGAGGATCAACTCTCCCAGTGAGAAGCCTATAATAGGTATGGAAATGCTGGAAATTAAGTTTATTCAAGTTGAATGAAAAAATGCCACCAAATAAAATGATATTGCTGAGAGATGGCCTATATAATTACATCAGATGGGCCTATATAATTACATCAGATGGGGGGAAACCGATGTACACATTCTAATTTTGGTGCAGCGCATGCAGAGAGAGGCACATTGGGAGGCACATTGAGGCACAACTCATTAACACGTTCCATAGAAAGCAGTACAATATATCAGTTTCACATAGGAATCTCCTATTAATGGCCGGATTTCAGTAATGTATTGGGTTATGGTATACAATAGGGAAAATGTTCAGGATACACATGAGAAACCAGTTAGTTATATATGATTTAAATTTTGTTGCTTTTAAGGAACACGTGACTGTTGTATGATGTAGAACCAGATGATTTAGATGATTTATGCCAGTACTCATCTGCTATGTTCATGTATAATTATATCAACAACAACCTACCTCGTTCTTTTGATACTATTTTCTCGTTAAATAGGGATATTCAAACTACCGTTGTGACACGTCAACCGGATCAATTGTATATTCAGCGATATCTGTCTAATTTCTCCAGTAAACTCCCACTGTATACATTAACTCAAATATGGAACAAATGGACAAACATTGCTTCAGGGACACCTTTCCGACCCAATTCAAAGGTTACATCAAAACATCACGTGCACATTTCTACCCCATCCAGGTTAACAAATGTTTGAACAGATGCTGTCCAGATTGTCACTGAGAATTATTGTTTGTGCTATCCTGTACCTTGATCAAGCCATGTATTATCATTGTGAACGTATCTAGTTCAGACAATTCCTTGGGTTCATACTTCTGTTCATATTTCTGTTCCGACGAAACACAGACCAAACACCATGCATCATAAACATATGCCATAATTGACTGATTTTATTATATGTTTAGGGGCCAGTAGGAAGAAAGCTCAGGCTATGCTGGTTTTTCAATTTCATGTCTAACTTTGTATTACACCACCACCACCACTACTACTACTACAACTACTACTACTACCACCACCCATACTACATCAACACCACTAACGGTGCACCGACCACCGAGGTCATCATTTAAATTGTGCGAAGCCGATGCAGAGGAGGTAATTTTTCACGAATACGGTCTTGTAGTTCCAATAACTGCTATGTACCGATTTCATTATGTACTCTACATGGTTTTAAAATGAGGAAGATCTCTCAGTAACTAGGATTCGCATGATTATGAGGAAGAAATTCACATATCTCCCTATGTGCGCTACACGGAATGAAAATGAAGAAGATCTGTGCAATAACCAGGATTCGCATGATGATGAAGAAGCGATACACGTGAAACCAGACTGTATTCTGGGATAAATATGGTGACAGTCAATGTTGAAGATTAAGTAAATTGCTTATTGAGTTCGATATGTCCTAAAGTTGTCAAAAATCTGTAGGTTTCCTAATCTTCAAATAGATAAAGATATTAAGGAAAATAGATAAGAACCTGAACTTAAAATTTAATATTATGACTTTATTATGGTATCGTTCAATCTCAAACATAGATATAGCCCTACATAGTAAATTAAATCATTCTCTGATTTATAACAACAACAACAACAACAACAATAATAATAATAATAATAATAATAATAATAATGGTGTTTTATCCATCTAAGAGATATAAGTTAACGGGATTATTTGACACTGAATTGTTTCAGACAAAGGTAAGGTAACGCGATTTTGGCAATGGCGCAACAGGAATGTCTATCTATTACTGTTATAATAATAGATCTGCCTATAGTTAGACGTAATTTAAACAAATCACAAAGTGGTATAATAATAATAACGATAATAATAATAATAATAATAATAATAATAATGTATATTTACTAGAGCGTCATTATTCGCAGGAGATATTCAAAGTAGCTGTACAAATAATATGTAATATAATAATACCTAAAATAATATGTCTGTAAAAACCCTGTAATGATTTAAAAGATACTAATTATTAATCTGTGAAAGCGACCTTTAGAAGAGATTTAAAAGTTTTAACGCATTTCTAGACGACACATTTCTAATATTTGCCCGCAACCTATTCCGCAAAGTGGGGGCTGCAACACTAAACGCACAATTACCATATGACTTGAGCCGAGACACTAAGTACCTGCAACAGTATCTGACGGGATGACCTGAGTTTTCGGGATGACCTTCTAACGGACACCAGTTCACACAGGTATTCTGACACCATATCATTAATAGATTTATAAGTTATTAATACAATCTTGAAATGGATATGCTGTCTAACAGGTAGCCAATGTAGATTTTGAAGAATTGGGGTGACATGATCATATTGTACAGTATTTATCATTATGCGAGATGCATTATTCTGAATTTGCTGTAGGCGATTAATATTATAATCAGATATGCTATATAACAAGGAGTTATAATAGTCTATACGAGATGTAACAAAGGCATGGACTACAGTTACAAGTGCTTCTTATGTCAATAATGCTTTTAAACCGTGGATGTTCTTAAGATGGTAGTAGGCAGTTCGGCATACTGATGTGACATGTTCATACATGTTAATACATTTGTCAAACATAATCCCTAGATGTTTAACCCCATATCGCTACGCAATGATACAAAGAGGACGGATATGCATTGTTAAAACCAGAGGACCAAGCACTGAATCCTGTGATACACCAAATAACAAAAACTGAACGTCAGATAAAATACCGTGAACAGACACTCTCTGGGAGCGTTGTTCCAGATAGGATCTAAACCATTCAAGTACTCTACCTGACAGACCAAACATGTCTTTTAACCTAGAGAAAAGTACATTAGGGTCAACCGTAACAAATGCAGCAAGCAGGTCCAGAAGAACAAGTATTATTTGATCAAAGGAAAAATCACCTTCATTTACTTCAAAGTATAATATTGATCTTTTCTGCTTCTCCACAGGAGCACATGGAAGAAGGTACCCGTCGAACTTCGTATGCATATGTTGCTTCAACTTGTTGTGTCTTGCCCTAAGTTGGAAAATGATGACCCGTTCCTGACAGGATAGCAGGTAATAATCATTAGTTTATTTTGGACGTTTATAGAGAAATTTAATATGGGATGTCATCTCGTCGAATGTCACCCAGATCTCCTCCTATTCTTTAGCTACACCTAGTTTTGCCAGTCTCTCTGCATATTCATTTCCTGGTATGAAAGTATGTCAGCTTATTGTTTTCAAGAGTGTAGCCTGCAGAGAGAGAGAGAGAGAGAGAGAGAGAGAGAGAGAGAGAGAGAGAGAGAGAGAGAGAGAGAGAGAAAGAGAGAACACAATTTATGTCGTGTTTACCTGCAATATAATGTGTCTCAACTCGGTATCCACTGGGCTCAAGGGGGCACCTCCGTGGTTTAATTGGTTGCGTAATGGACCATAGATCACTACCACTTGAGTTCGAATCTCGGCGTGGACATACCTGAAGAGTTTTTCATCTGAGACATCGCTTCGTACCTTTTGGAGGTCGCTCGGCCCATTTAACCTACCGTGTGCACAAAAGTGGCCGTAAAACATCGACCTTCATCATTGGGATCCATTAGTTATTTTCCAGCCCTTCATTTTCCAACTGGATTTGTTGGATGTCCATCAGTATATACCTGTGTCCATTATGGCTCTGGGTATTGTTCACCCATCATGGCCAATGTTAGGGCTCATTTGTCTAGTTCACTGTGTTCTTCTTCAGGTGTTAGGTGTTGGACCATTGTGCAGATCATTACATTGTCCAATAGTGGTTCCCATGGTGGGATGCAGCTGACAGCACAAACCTGATCGAATTTATATAAAAAATTAAGTAAAATTTAATATTTCAAGGAAACTTTAATAGAATACGAACAAATATCACACCATTCGAAGTTTGATATATATTTTCTACATTTCAATACTAATGTGATTTTCACGTTAAATTGAGTGTCAATTATAGTGTGATTTCTCAAACATAGATTATTATTTCTACAATACCACAAACGGATTTTTGTTTTTAATTGTAGTATTCTAAAATGATTACCTTCTGAAACTTAATATTTCTGACGTCATATCGAAGAGGGAATTGGTTTTGGTTCTATACGTCTCAGTAAAAATGACAATGGAAGCATGTAACATTTTCAGTAATAGTGTCACGAATAATTGGTATTACAATAATTCTTTTCTGAGAGAACACATTAGTGAAGATTTATTATAGTGCAATGTCAGAAATTATATTTAGAGGACGTTGGGAATTATTACATGTTCTAGAGTGTGAATTGCCTCGTAACCTTTTAGAGCTGCATCGAAATAAAAATAAAAATCCCAATACTACATGCAACAGTCTTAATAAAATATTGTATTACGCGATTATATATATATATATATATCAAAACAAAACACACACACACATCAACAAACAAAAAACACAAATACTATTTAATATATATATATATTATATATATAATATAATATATTAATATATATTATCTATCACAAATGCATTAAAATCTGGAAGTTGTGTTATCATTCAGTTATTTGTTTCAATATTAACCCAAAATGCCAATATGTAAAACCGTTATCTTATTTACATATACAGTTTATGTAATATTAATTTTTTCTATCAAAATGACCTTATTTTAACTATATCATGTGATCCTTGTTATACGTAGAAAAACAAATTCGATGTGAAGTCTGGTTTATGGAAACGTCTAGGCTACCAAATAGTTTAACTTGTTATATTGTAACAATTTATTTTAAAATATGTTAACAGAAGGATGTGATAAAATATGGCGTAAAATACATGCTCTTGGTCATCAATGTCCAATCGCTAGGTAAAAACTCTGTGTTGAATCACAGAAATATCATGACAGAAATCTGGTGTTTTTATTTGAATTACTCCATAGTCAGTATAGGGTTTCATCATAATGTTGTGGGGTCTCTGTATATCACCCATTATTAATTAGTACAAGACAAATGATGAATTGTTCATTTGATAACTCTTTCTTTTTTGTTGATGATATAATTATTTGTTGAGATTCCATTGATCACAAATAGAGTTCTTCTTTCTGCTATGATGTCTCACGTGTATTTGCTAGTGAATCCAAACAGAGAACAATGAACCAAAATATAGGAACATATTGTTGGAATACATCATCATGAGAAATAACTAACAGTTATGTATCAGTATCATGTTATACTGATGTGATGTTACTATCATTAAACATATGTACCTTAACACACTGAAGACCATATTGGAGACATAAAGGAGACACTAATGAAAATGAACATAGGGAAAACGGAATCTCTACAATATATCGTAGATGTGACTATTTTGTAGAAGCCGACAAAAGGGTTGTCTCCGTATTATGACATTCCAGAATGTCAGCATTTCGATAACGAGATAATAATTATAAAACGCTTAATAGTACAACACTACAGATGAACATTCTGTCAGTTCGTTTGTTTAATCTGAAGCCAGACGATGAACACGCTAATAAAAAAAAGTTTGCTTAATGTTAAGTGTGATGGAATGGAAAGTATGAAACCTTAGGTTAGAATTCACAAAGTATTTGGTATTCGCTTACGTAATAACTGAAGTTAGAGAAAGTGTACCTGATATTGAACGATGTAGAACAGGTCTGCTTGAACAAAAGAACCGTGGAATCTCTAATTCTATTTTAAAGACGGTTGATAACGTTGTGAAATAAAAACAAAATAAACGCTGAAGTTTCACAGCCAACTGTATACACATATATGCTACATGAGCCGAGCTACATTTAACGATACATATATGAAGTGAAAAGCTAAATATCCTTAAAATATAACTTGGCTAAACTGTTGGGGCCAACCACTCTAGCGGATAGATCACAGGGTAGAACATTTGAAGTTATCCACATTTAGCATCGGCAATCTGCTAACAATGGAGAAAGGAGGTGACTAGGAAGCTTAATATATGTGAAAGTTATTACTGAATGAGTTGTTTAAGATTCTGTTCACCCAAATACACCAATATATTAGTACACGTAACCTAAACTATTTGGCGAAATGACGAAACGATCTAATATTAAATACCATTGTTATAAAGGATGGAATTTATATATACATGACTTTGATGCTTCGTTTTAAATGGAACGATGTTTCATCTTCAATCAATGTTGTGTTGTAGATATAATTATTTGGATGAACTGCAACAACCTACGGTTGAACGAGGATAAAACCGGAAGCTGGAAGCTTCATATTAAGGTAGGACTTGGGTATAAAGTTGTTCATGTTTTTAATATGTTTTGTATTATATTCAATAATACTCTACGAATACTGAAGGAGGCGAATTATATATTTAAGTCGTGTTATTTACAAATACTCAATTGAACTATGAGAATACTTTGCTATATAACAAAGGAACTAAGACTGATACAGAAATATGCTGCATGCCTGGGGTTTGTTGGCTCTCTTTCTACCAAAAGTAGCCACCTGTTGATCTTAAGTGATTTCAATATACATTGGGATTGCCAGAGGAATGCATATACTAAACAACAGGCTGATATTCTTAGATCTGTCAATCTCAGGCAGCATGTGTAAGAAATATTATGTCTTGTCTTCTCCAGTGATAATGACAATTTGATTGAGGGTGTGTCTGTGTCTTCCATGCTGTCTGATCAGTCCCCTATTAACATTAATATATTTTCACAGAAACAATCTGTTTTAGCTAAAGTTATTTCATATAGAAAATATAAGGTGATTGACAAGGAGGCTTTTCTTGCTGATCTGCAGGTTTCTTCACTGCTACCGAATGATGTGGATCATCTGGGGGATCTCTATGGTGGTACATTGAGAGACATTGCAGAAGAGCATGCACCTTTAAGGACAAAGGAAACCACAAGAAGACCAATACTTCCATGGTACAATAATAACATACAAGCTGCAAAGCGACACATAAAGTATTGTGAACAGCTGTGAAACTGAACCGGTTTGCGCTTCATTATGACCTGTTCAAGGTCAATACAATTCTAGTTTAAAATACCCTTGCCTCTGCTAAATTAGAATATTATATTAAAAAGATCAAACCATCCAAGGGAAATCAAAGGACCGTTTTCAGTGTGGTGAATAAAGCAATACATATAAGTCAAACTGTCCTTCCAAATATTATCAACTGAGATATGACCCATTGGTTTAATAACTTCTTCTGTCAAAATATAATAACCATACATAGTGGGTTCCCTTCCAGCACCTTATCACAGGGTAAGCCATTGGTAGAAGAGTCCCATATATTCATGATGGATACATTTAAGCTTTTTACAGACTGATATCAGACAGTTGCTGAAAAGGTCATCGAATTTTTTCTGTGCAGTTGACACTATGTCTACATGGCTTGTAAAAGATTGTCTGGATATTATGATAAGCCCGATTACAAATATAGTTAATAAATCATTATCTTGGTATTTTTCAAAGATCTATGAAAGCTGCCCTTGTAAAATCATTAATAAAAAAATATCGAGTGTAATATTCTAAACAATTACAGACCTGTTTCAAATCTCAAATTTTTTCTAAGATTATGGAAAGGGTGGTTGTTTTCCATCTAATGTAATATTATATCAGTAATAACCTTAATGAATAACTAAAGTCTGCATATAAAAGTGGCCACAGGACTGAAACTGCTTTGGTTCGGGTGAAAAATGATATTATCAAGGTCAGTCAGTATTACTTCTTCTTCTAGACCTGTCCGCTGCATTTGATACAGTTGACCATAATGTACTTTTCTCTAACTTAAAAGACATGTTTGGTCTGTTAGGTAAAGTACTTGAATGGTTTAGATCCTATCTGGAACAACGCTCCCAGAGAGTGTCTGTTCATCGTATTTTATCTGACATTCAGTTTTTGTTAGCTTGTGTACCACAGGGTTCAGTGCTTGGTCCTCTGGTTTTAACAATGTATACCCGTCCTTTTGGGATCATTGCGCCGCGGTATGGGGTTAAATATCACTTGTATGCTGATGATACACAGCTGTATATTAGACTGGATCTTGACAATGAGTTACATTTCTCCTCTTCCTTGAAGAATTTAGAACATTATATTGCTGATATTCAGCTATAGATGACTCACTCTTCTAAAACTAAATGATAATAAAACAAATATTATATATTTGGCATCACCACATTGTGTTAAATCCCTAAAGACAGCAGGATTACAGATGGGTGCATCTTCGATTACCCCTAATGGGTCAGTAAAAAATCTAAGGGTTATTTTTGACAAACGTATTAACATGTAGGAACATGTCACATCAGTATGGCGAGCTGCATACTACCACCATACAAAACATCGACAGTTTAAAAGCATTCTTGACACAAAAAACAGTTGGAATTGTAATCCCATTCCTTTGTTGCATCTCGTATAGACTATTGTAACTCCCTGTTATGTGGCATATTTGATTATAGCATGAATCGCCTTCAGAAAATTCAGAATAGTGAAGTTCGCATAATGACAAGTACTCGAAAATATTATCATATCACCCCAATTCTCTAAAAAACTACATTGGCTACCTGTTAGACAGCGTATTCATCTCAAGATGATATTAATAACTTATAAATCTATTAATGATATGGCGTCAGAATACCTGTGTGAACTGATGTCCATTAGAAGTCATCCCGAAAACTCAGGTCATCCAGTCAGATACTATTGCAGGTACTAGTGTCTCGGCTCAAGTCATAGGGTGATTGTGCGTTTAGTGTTGCAGCCCCAACTTTGTGGAATAAGTTGCCGGCAAATATTAGAAATGTGTCGTCTCTTGGAAAGTCTGTTCAACGTCGCTTTCACAGATAAATAATAATTATCTTTTCAATCTCTTTTAGTTTTTTTACAGACATATTATTTGTAGTATTATTATATTACATATTATTTGTACAGAGCCTTTGAATGGCTCCTGCTAGATAGGGAGCTTTATTAAATATACATTATTATTATTATTATTATTATTAGTATACATTTAACGATACATATATGAAGTGAAAAGCTAAATATCCTTAAAATATAACTTGGCTAAACTGTTGGGGCCAACCACTCTAGCGGATAGATCACAGGGTAGAACATCTGAAGTTATCCACATTTAGCATCGGCAATCTGCTAACAATGGAGAAAGGAGGTGACTAGGAAGCTTAATATATGTGAAAGTTATTACTGAATGAGTTGTTTAAGATTCTGTTCACCCAAATACACCAATATATTAGTACACGTAACCTAAACTATTTGGCGAAATGACGAAACGATCTAATATTAAATACCATTGTTATAAAGGATGGAATTTATATATACATGACTTTGATGCTTCGTTTTAAATGGAACGATGTTTCATCTTCAATCAATGCTGTGTTGTAGATATAATTATTTGGATGAACTGCAACAACCTAAGGTTGAACGAGGATAAAACCGGAAGCTGGAAGCTTCATATTAAGGTAGGACTTGGGTATAATGTTTTTAATATTTTTTGTATTATATTCAATAATACTTTACGAATACAGAAGGAAGCGAATTATATATTTAAGTCGTGTTATTTACAAATACTCAATTGAACTATGAGAATACTTTGCTATATAACAAAGGAACTAAAACTGATACAGAAATATGCTGCATGCCTGGGGTTTGTTGGCTCTCTTTCTACCAAAAGTAGCCACCTGTTGATCTTAAGTGATTTCAATATACATTGGGATTGCCAGAGGAATGCATATACTAAACAACAGGCTGATATTCTTAGATCTGTCAATCTCAGGCAGCATGTGTAAGAAATATTATGTCTTGTCTTCTCCAGTGATAATGACAATTTGATTGAGGGTGTGTCTGTGTCTTCCATGCTGTCTGATCAGTCCCTTATTAACATTAATATATTTTCACAGAAACAATCTGTTTCAGCTAAAGTTATTTCATATAGAAAATATAAGGTGATTGACAAGGAAGCTTTTCTTGCTGATCTGCAGGTTTCTTCACTGTTACCGAATGATGTGGATCATCTGGGGGATCTCTATGGTGGTACATTGAGAGACATTGCAGAAGAGCATGCACCTTTAAGGACAAAGGAAACCACAAGAAGACCAATACTTCCATGGCACAATAATAACATACAAGCTGCAAAGCGACACATAAAGTATTGTGAACAGCTGTGAAACTGAACCGGTTTGCGCTTCATTATTACCTGTTCAAGGTCAATACAATTCTAGTTTAAAATACCCTTGCCTCTGCTAAATTAGAATATTATATTAAAAAGATCAAACCATCCAAGGGAAATCAAAGGACCGTTTTCAGTGTGGTGAATAAAGCAATACATATAAGTCAAACTGTCCTTCCAAATATTATCAACTGAGATATGACCCATTGGTTTAATAACTTCTTCTGTCAAAATATAATAACCATACATAGTGGGTTCCCTTCCAGCACCTTATCACAGGGTAAGCCATTGGTAGAAGAGTCCCATATATTCATGATGGATACATTTAAGCTTTTTACAGACTGATATCAGACAGTTGCTGAAAAGGTCATCGAATTTTTTCTGTGCAGTTGACACTATGTCTACATGGCTTGTAAAAGATTGTCTGGATATTATGATAAGCCCGATTACAAATATAGTTAATAAATCATTATCTTGGTATTTTTCAAAGATCTATGAAAGCTGCCCTTGTAAAATCATTAATAAAAAAATATCGAGTGTAATATTCTAAACAATTACAGACCTGTTTCAAATCTCAAATTTTTTCTAAGATTATGGAAAGGGTGGTTGTTTTCCATCTAATGTAATATTATATCAGTAATAACCTTAATGAATAACTAAAGTCTGCATATAAAAGTGGCCACAGGACTGAAACTGCCTTGGTTCGGGTGAAAAATGATATTATCAAGGTCAGTCAGTATTACGTCTTCTTCTAGACCTGTCCGCTGCATTTGATACAGTTGACCATAATGTACTTTTCTCTAACTTAAAAGACATGTTTGGTCTGTTAGGTAAAGTACTTGAATGGTTTAGATCCTATCTGGAACAACGCTCCCAGAGAGTGTCTGTTCATCGTATTTTATCTGACATTCAGTTTTTGTTAGCTTGTGTACCACAGGGTTCAGTGCTTGGTCCTCTGGTTTTAACAATCTATACCCGTCCTTTTGGGATCATTGCGCCGCGGTATGGGGTTAAATATCACTTGTATGCTGATGATACACAGCTGTATATTAGACTGGATCTTGACAATGAGTTACATTTCTCCTCTTCCTTGAAGAATTTAGAACATTATATTGCTGATATTCAGCTATAGATGACTCACTCTTCTAAAACTAAATGATAATAAAACAAATATTATATATTTGGCATCACCACATTGTGTTAAATCCCTAAAGACAGCCGGATTACAGATGGGTGCATCTTCGATTACCCCTAATGGGTCAGTAAAAAATCTAAGGGTTATTTTTGACAAACGTATTAACATGTAGTAACATGTCACATCAGTATGCCGAGCTGCATACTACCACCATACAAAACATCGACAGTTTAAAAGCATTCTTGACACAAAAAACAGTTGGAATTGTAATCCCATTCCTTGTTGCATCTCGTATAGACTATTGTAACTCCCTGTTATGTGGCATATTTGATTATAGCATGAATCGCCTTCAGAAAATTCAGAATAGTGAAGTTCGCATAATGACAAGTACTCGAAAATATTATCATATCACCCCAATTCTCTAAAAACTACATTGGCTACCTGTTAGACAGCGTATTCATCTCAAGATGATATTAATAACTTATAAATCTATTAATGATATGGCGTCAGAATACCTGTGTGAACTGATGTCCATTAGAAGTCATCCCGAAAACTCAGGTCATCCAGTCAGATACTATTGCAGGTACTAGTGTCTCGGCTCAAGTCATAGGGTGATTGTGCGTTTAGTGTTGCAGCCCCAACTTTGTGGAATAAGTTGCCGGCAAATATTAGAAATGTGTCGTCTCTTGGAAAGTCTGTTCAACGTCGCTTTCACAGATAAATAATAATTATCTTTTCAATCTCTTTTAGTTTTTTTACAGACATATTATTTGTAGTATTATTATATTACATATTATTTGTACAGAGCCTTTGAATGGCTCCTGCTAGATAGGGAGCTTTATTAAATATACATTATTATTATTATTATTATTAGTATTAGTATTATTATTATTATTATCACTATTATTATGAAACTGATAGTGAAATAGAGAATCTAGCATTAAAACATTGCCATTTTTTGCTTTGGTTTATTTCATATCATTTATTTAATTATTTATATAGGAATCAACAACGTATCTTTCCAACCATTTAGAATTATTTATAGTTATTGTCTTCCGCGATGATTCTGTTAAACGAGCTACTGCAGAGATATGGTAGTAACCTTTCCGGTTAATTCCAGTAATGGATATAAGTAGCAGCAATCTTCTTGGAAATGCTTGTCTAAGTGCTATAACCTTTTATGAAATCAGCTATTATCGATAAATTGGCAATAAATGTGTACCACATCATTATGCATCATAGGACGACGAAGAATGTGTTTAGGATGTCTGAAGGATGGACAATTACTGCAATTTATCGACAGCTGGTGATGAATAAATGAAAGAGCATGTGAAACGAACGGGTTTCTTGCTAAATCTCTATTTGAAAGACGTTTTATAAACGTGAACACGTACAAGGCATCAGCTAGCAGGTGGACTGTATCCAAGAAGGTTTAATTTTCTGTTTCACTTCTCTTACATTTGGATCATCACGTATAGGCAGGTTTCAAATTATTCAACAAGACGTCATTTAGTTTTTGTTTTGGTTTGTTGTCTAGAAACCTCGATAATAGCGGAACAATTATAATAAAATTATATTTCTTTCCCCTTTCTCTCATTCATATTTTCGTGAACGGTTTACGTCATGTTTGGGATATATGGCCAGATGGCTATTTATCGATGAAATGATAAATAAAAGGAGGAATAACTGAACAGGTACGGATATCACTGGGATATTATCCCTCACCTTGTGATAATAGTAAAATAATGTGTATACTGTATCACAAACCTGTTTCAAATTTGAGATTTGTATTTTATATCATGGAAAGGGATGTCGTTTTCCATCTAAACGAACGTTTTGTCAATATTAACCTTCAGGAATCACCATAGTCGTCATATAGAAGTGGTAAAAGCACCGAAACAGCCTTGGTTCGGGTGAAAACTGATATCATGATGTCAATTGGTCAAGGTTAGGGTTCTTGTGTTACTTGTTCTTTTGGACCTGGCTGCTGCATTTGATAGAGTTGACCATACTGTACTTTTCTCTAGATATATTCGATCTGTCAGATGAATAATTTCACTCCTATCTGGAACAACACTCCCACAGAGTGTCTGTTTATGGTATGTTATCTTATTTTCAGATATTGCTAACTGGTGTACCACAGGATTTACTTTTTAATTAAATCCATAACAAGACCACCATTACAGTAGTGTGCATCTTCAATTACCCCCCAGTGAGTCAATACAAAATCTAGGGATTATTTCCGGTGATTAAATTATTTAAATAACTTTTAATTATCATTCAGAAATATTTAACATCAATATAATTAAACTTTGGATTATAGGGCGGGACGACCCGTGGACATCTGAAGTAAATATTAAGGCGTTTATGATAGTTCAAGAATAAACCTTTCTTTTGCCCACATGTCTTTGATGTCTATGTTTTCAACAAATCATCTGGTTACCCGTTGAAAATGCGATTTGAAAAGTAGTTATTAGAAAATCAACATTATTAAGTGGCAAGCTTAGCATAACTTATTTGTAGTACAGCACCACTCTTTGGATTAGTTCCCTAAGGTTACTTATTGGTTACCCATTTGGGTTTGGCCAAGAATTTAATTAATCTCAATAAGTCAAGGTCAAGTACTTTTACTAATTTGTACGATATATATATATATATATATATATATATATATATATATTCAAAATTCGGGATATTAAATCAAATACATCGTCATATGATTAATATCTTACGTCTTACTTTGTATGCTAATATGGTGTTTAGATGATCTAGAAACACAATGGAAATACTACTTTCTATTCAGCCATTCAGACGTGATCCAGTTTGGAGACGGAAGCCATTATAGGAACGTTTTTACGCGTTTCATTTCCCTTTCACAGTGAACTTTCCGGTAAAAATAAGTGAACATTTCTTTCCATTCAGGATCTTCCATTCTGGAGATTGACTAAATTAGTGGCAGCCACATATTAATTGAATGGCAACCCGATCGATGGTCAGACGATAATAATGAATAAACTTGGCAGTAATCGAAGACCATCATTGGCGTCGACGTTACGCCGTTTTGTGTCTAGTCTAAGTTGTTGTTAACCATAGACAGGTCTATTAGTATAACAACAATAGACAGGCGTTGCTGCTGGCTGTAGTACCTTAATATTAAGCTATTATCTTTTCTTCCATCTATGTTCGTTTAGCAACAATAGAGCTATATAGAGACACTAATAACTACGTTCATGTAATTGTAGGCTAAATGTAACATGTTTCGTCATAACAATAATACTGTGAAGTTATTGCCTTATATAACTAGATATTGACCTATTTGGACTAAATAGTTGTATTTAATTTTAATAATAAAATGTTCCAGATTATAAAATAAGAAAGGTCCGGTGTTTTATTATTGCTATATGTTGTTTCTGTAGTCTTACACGATTATTATTATTATTATTATTATTATTATTATTATTATTATTATTATTATTAAGAACTCGCGCCCGCAAACAGACTCACATACTCACATTTTCTCACCACACACACATACACACACAGAGATACACCTTTGTACTAACAGACAGACAGACAGACAGACAGACAGACAGACAGACAGACAGACAGACAGACAGACAGACAGACAGACAGACAGAGACAGACAGACAGACATACAGACATACAGACAGACAGACAGACAGACCGACAGACGGGCGGACGGACGGATGGACGGACGGACGGACAGACAGAAATATTGATAGACAGACAATCACACACACACACACACACACACACACACACAAAGGAGTAGGAGTTCTATGGTATTAACTAATGTAAAGTCACATATTTACTGTGGTTTCAGCTTTGTGGTAAAATATCCCATTCCCTGGGGAAAGATTGATGTCCATTGATGGCCAGCTGACAGAAATCTTTCTAACTTCATCAGCAAATACAAGGTAGGTTGATCCATCTCTCAAACTTCGGTTTCGTTCTTACAAATTTCAGTTTAAGAAAGGGAAGAACGGAAAAAAAAGTAAATGGAAAAATTAAAGCTGGGCACATTTCTAATTGACATTCGTGGAAACATTAACAAAGACAGAAGGAGAAAGAAAAACATTTAGAAAGGAAGAGAAGAAAAGAGAAGAAAGGACAAAAGCTTTAAAACAAGATAGTCAGGTATCTACGGTGACGTCTTTTAAAAGAATAGATAATATCACTTTGGGATTAATTAAGAATGGTTTAATAGTGCGCCTTAATTAATATTTGTTTTTCTAAAGCAAGTTACGATTATTACCGATAGCTCTAACTAAATGCCATTTTGATATCTAATACGTATTATTCCTCACTAAAAGAAGAGTGGAGAAGCCATTAAGTGATGCCAACCCGGCCAAGGTGCGCATCCACAGAAAAGTTGACAAAAAGAATGGATCTAGCCAAAAACCACCAAGGACACATTACTGATGGTCACAGGAGAAGAGAGTGTGTCCAGGATAACTGCTACACCGCACCAGAATGTGCAGCTAGAAAGCTTCCCTGGTGCAAGATTTCAGCACTTTACAGATATCCTGAAGGATAGAGATTTTCCAGTTGGAGGTAAGTGTCCTACAAATATTATTTTAGCACTGGGAATAAATGACCTCAGTCGGATCCAAAGATCTAAAAATCAATTGCATATTGGAAGACACGCCTAATTCCTTATTATAATCAACGCACTTTCAATGGCTAAGCCGGGCCTTTTTTACACCTATATAACTATATTAATTATATTCAATTGTGATTGGCATATTTAATAAACACCCGGTTACGTAAACACCTTTGTTTAAAAGATCGGTTGTTGCTAATGGTTTGAGTCGTGTTCTATTGCTGCTACGATTATTGCTCCGAATTTATTTAGATTTATTTTTATTTTATTCAATTATACTGTGTACTAATATTTCACTTTTCTCTTTTAGGCTTTATTGTGATTGATCAATTCTTGGCTGTGAACCAGACAAGGTTTGTTTTGTGTCAATAATAGTGAATTGTTTCTATTAAGATGATCCTCTTCTGAAATTGTTTAGTAATTTGGTTTTCCTTAAATTGTTTCAAGTTATATATATATATATATATATATATATATATATATATATATATATATATATATATATATATTTTTTTTTGTAACTAGTTTTGACTGATAATTGCCTTATGAATAAAAGTATAATACCTGTGCCAGAGCCTTATCAGTTGCAGAAATTATTTCCAAACACGAAATGGATTATATATCACTGTAGTGTAGCTTAAATTGAGCAATTTTCAAAGTAGGGATTCAAACGAAGGATGCGAGTAATATGAATACATAATAATTCGAAAGAGATCTGAATACAATTAGACAATAATAAGTACTGTCGATAATATATCAGGTGAGATGAATATGATTTATTTTTGAAATGATATTAAAGTGTTGTCCTACCTCTGATACGTATGGCTATGTTTGGATCAGATCGCTTAGATACAGCGGTGATCTTCCACTCAATACAGTGAATGTATGAAACGGGATCTTGTACAGTGATCTGAACAAAACAGGTGTATATGTTCTCCTTTTGTGCAGCACAGTTTTGCACACGCTGTAGGCAGTTTGTCAGAGGGAGGGGATATTATATAACAATGCATTGCCACAGTCCAGTCGAGATACAACACGGGCTTGGACTAAAGTATTGCATATCTCATCGTTATGTACTTACGAATAATTCCTATATTTCTTATTTGATAATATCAGGACTTACATATAGAATTCATCTGTTTTCCAATTCCTAGAGTATTATCTAATAAAAACCCTAGAGACATGGAATAATTTATATAACTGAATCCCACCTTAATGCGAAGATTCTCCGTTTGCTTCACATGTTGCTGAAATTAATCAATTAAATGTACCTAGAAATTAAATCTATCTCATATATTGTGTAATATACATCAGTTTCACTGAGGTAACCTATCAGATAGCTGAAAAAAATCCAGATGGTGACAAGACATCCAGAGCCTGTCATATTTCACGCTGTAAAAAGGAATTCGTAAAACTGATTAAAAAAATATGATGATGATGATGATGATGATGATGATGATGATAATGATAATAATAATAATAATATATATTCAAATAGGTTCCATTACAAATATGAATCGTTTAGATAGTGTATTGAAAAATGTAAATTTGATTAATCTAAAACACAATTAGAAATACTGAATTACTGATATTAATTACTCAAGAATGAAACACCGATTATATCCGGTTTACTTTAAAATGATGACTTACTTCTACCCCCCCCCCTTCAATTTGTTCTACAAAGTGGAAACTTCCAAGTTAAACCATATTTCGATATTATGACCTGAGCTATGATACGATCATCTACGGTAGTATCTGACCAGATGACATAAAATGTTAATGATGAGATTGTGATGGACAGTTGCCCTCTAATTGATAGATTGGGTGTCCGTGTGGGTTGTAAAGAATTGGGATGCTATGGCTATAATTTCTGTGATCACATTTACAATACGAGCTGAATGACTCCGAATGGAATATGAATGATGGCATTATCAGATATACTATACACAAGGAGGGGACAATAGGATCGATAAGATGCAGTGAAGATATGGCTCGCAAGGTAGGAAATAACTTCTTGCGTAGTAATGATTTTAAAGAGCTAAAAATGTTTAAGATGGTAGTTGATAGTTCTACACACTTATGTGACATGGTTATTGATATTAATACATGTGACAGAAATATCCCCGAAATTTCTTAACGATACATTGGGGGTATTGAAAACCTCATCAATTTGTAACTTTGTTATGTGTGTGAATTTTACCTAATTTGGTGAACCTTTCTACTGTGGTTTATACAGCTGTGTGTCATTGAAATGCCAGTGGGGGAAAACACCAGAAATGGGCAATCTCTGGGAAAGTTGTTTCAAATACGACAGCGATTATTCTAGTACATAACAATTCAAACATATCTTACAATCAGAATAATAACATATTTTGGTGAACGGTACAAAATCTATTAAACAGATTAAGTGGATCTAGTAACAATGAGTTACCACGATCAATTAAATCAACAAAATAATTGGGAGGGGGGAGATTTCAGAACAAAGAGCATTTCATCAATATGACACCTTTTTAATGCAGACTGCCGTGATTGATTCTGATTTTTACTCAACAAATCTCTGTCTATTCTACACTTTCTATGATTTTAGAATACAATCAAACCTTTTTGACAAGACTAAATCTTTCAAAAGTTACAAACCAAACTTTTTATTTGTCAACATTTAGTTAGCTTTCGTAGATCCTGCGAAGACACTCACAGATAATGACCGATTAACTAATGTTTTAATTAGATTGATGGGAATTCTTACGGCTTCCCATAGTGTGGCGATTAGAGTGTTCCGATGTAAACGTCCGGTCCAAGTTTAAATTGAAGTTACCAACCAGTGTTACCCATTCACTCACCCACCCCTTCACTCACTCACCCAAACAAAACCTTCTCACTCACTCACTCTCTCACCCACTCACTTAATTAATCAGCCGCTCACTCACAAACTCACTCAGCACATCCTCATCATACATGGTGAACTAGGAAGTCATTTGTGGATGTTTGATTCTCTAAATGAGGTTTAAATATATTCATCGTCGACGAGAGTCATTCTTCTAACAATGAGGCACCCTGGGATATGACGATAACAACAAAGTCAGTACCCTATAACTGATATATTATGTCAGAATAGGTTATTAATACAATTATGTTATATCATTGTCTCAGCTAATAAGGTAGTGGTGTCTTGACAACACTTCGTGTACCTAGATCTGGTTACTGTGACCACATCGTTGGACTAGTTTTGACACAAGTCGCGTGAGATTGGCCGATTTGAGATTTTCAGTGAGTGCTTTTCTACTCACCTCCCCGTTTTAAGTCAAATAAATATTGAAATCACTTGAGACGAACAGATGGCTACTGCAGGTAATAAAGGAGTGGAACAACTTCTGAAATTATTCTTTGATGATGATAGTGGCCTAGTGATCATGTTATTTCTATCACATCCCATCTATTTCAGGTATTTTACACTATGGTGATAGATCTATATTGCTATTTTACGGCCACTATTGTTGACAATATAGGATAAATGGGCCAAGCGACAAACATGACACTTAATAAAAGAATAGCATTACATATATGTCAATCAAGGAAGAATTAGTTTATACCTCTAACATTGGAAATTAAAATATAATTAATACGGCATATTACATTATATATATATATATATATATATATTTTATATATATATATATATATATATATATATATATATATATATATATGATATTAAAAAAAAAAATTTTTTTTTTTTTTATAAGCAATGTTACCATCACAACATTTCTATATGCTGTAAACTAGATACAAAAATAGAATCATACATGGAAGCATACAATATGTTTTAAATACCGATATAATGATAATTGATAAAAGAGGGATGATCACCTAATCTTTACTTAATTACAATATACCAACTTTAGGTTGCAGTAAGGGGAAAATAAAGATTTTTTATTAGTTTGTGGCAATATAAAATCTAAAAAAGTAGTTATTATACCGTAAAACGCCTGCATGCGGTCTCGCCCCAATGACGGCCAACGCCTGTGTTGCGGTCACATTATCAAGTTCTAATAAACTTTCCATATGTTACAATGCTAATAACGGTGTTCATAGCGGCTACACGCATCTATTCCGTATTATTTGAGCCCTCAACATGCAGCCAATTGCTAACAATCAATCACCATTCAGCAAATCGTTAAACAACGATCGCACACATCCTCCTTCTGCGTCGTTTCAGCAATGATATGGATCGGTTCCCGCGATAAAGGATATTCAACCATCCACGATGAAAGACGATGACGCCGATCCAGAAGATGACGTGACTCTCGGCCATCTGATAGCAACAGCTGCCCATCTTTATACAATTCTGGATCCAATGACTGCAGAATGTATTTCAGCTGGCGATGACTGCAGAATAGATTTCGGAGGCCATGTCCTCATCCGATATACCAACCAAACAGACAACCATCAATTCATTCTTCAAAAATGTTTGAGCAACAATTGGGAAGTGACTAGCAACGTCATTTAATTAAACATTGTTTTTCGTAGGGGTATATGTGTGTTGTTTTGTATTCCGGCTAGTCTTCAATTACGGCCACAAATCACCGGTCTCGGGAGTGACCGTATTACAGGCGTTTTACTGTGACTCGCTAAATGCTACGTACAAGCCGAACACGCGCTTCGTCTAGAGTTTGATATCCAATCAAGTTATTAAATAAACGTACGTAATGCCGTATCCCATCACGGCGTAGACTCATCGTATAGGAGGATCCTGTACGTTGCTGAGTGGTCTTGACATTCCAAATAAATAATGAGTGTTTCATCTTGCAGACCGGCATACAGACGCGATCCAGATTGTGTACAAGACAGATTAACTCAAGGTCTGCACGTGATCTGCCACATCATAGAAGTACAGTCACAGCAGTGGTACTTCATAATCGGTAAGAACCGGAAGCCGTTTCATCTTGCTGTCACGTGATAAACTTTCTTTTTATGGCCCCTTTCCTTCTGAAAGTCTCCATTTTGGAAATGGACAGAAGACTCATCTTCCATATATTCATTGTTCGGGTACAGCATGGGATGTTGATCCACGATAAATAAGGTTCATTATTGTCGTTAATGTTCGATTCATCAATGGGCACACCTTCGACGTTTATGTACGTCGCTTTTAGTCACATTTCCTGTTGATCGTAGATGCTCTGTAATGTCTCAGATAGTGTTATTCGACTCTAGTCTTTCAGAGGCGCTGCTGGCTGTTAAATTACGATTGTGAATCCAATGTAATTTTAACAAGAAGAAAAATCACACCGGTAATTGTAAATAAGTCGAGTCTATACGAATATACATGTATAATTGTAATATTATTAAACTAATACACTACCTATGGAAAACTTAGTTACAGAGAGCAAAATAATGTCAATATATATATATATATATATATATATATATATATATATATATATATTTCCGACGATTATATAATATATGTGTGCATGAAGCTCTCCACGTTCAGTGTGTAAAAGAAAAACTCATTTGTAGGTGCATATCCGCATGCATGTCCTAAGCGGATGAAATTAAAACGGTATCTTATATATAATAAGAAAAATAATGTATATTTAATAAAGCGCTCTTATTATTAGCGGCAGCCATTCACAGGCTATCTACAGATAAAGAAGATAATGAACAGACGACGAATTTTCTAATATCTGCAGGCAACTTATTCCACAAAGTGGGGACTCCAACACTAATTGAACAATCACCGTATGACTTGAGTGGAGACAGAGGCATCTGGAATTGTACCTAACTGGAGGATCTCAGTTTTCGGGATGACTTTCTAATTGACACCAGTTCACACACAGGTAATCAGGTTCCATATCATTGATAGGTTTATAAGTTATTAATAGAATCTTAAAAAGAAATAGGCTGTCTAACAGGTAGCCAATGTAGGTTTTGAAGAATTGGTGATTTTATCATATTTTCGAGTCTCTGGCACTATGCAATCTGCGCTATTCTGAATGCGATTAATGTTATAATCAGATATGCCATATAACAGGGAGTTACAATAGTCTGTACGAGATGTAACAAAGGCATGGACTACAGTTACAAGTGCTTCTTGTGTCAAGAATGCGTTTAAACAGTGGATATTAGTAGGCAGATATTAGTAGGCAGCTCGGCATACTGATGTGACAGGTTCCTACATTGTCCTACATTTTCCCAAAATAACCCTAAAATTTGTACCGACCCATTAGGAGTAATCGGTGATGCCAGATGTATAATATTTATTTTATTATCATTTAATCTTAGAAGATTTTGAGTCATCCATAGCCGAATATCAGCAATACAATGTTCTAAATTC
Source organism: Paralvinella palmiformis (assembly GCA_025642065.1). Taxonomy (NCBI): domain Eukaryota; kingdom Metazoa; phylum Annelida; class Polychaeta; order Terebellida; family Alvinellidae; genus Paralvinella; species Paralvinella palmiformis. Next base: position 454,114 of record JAODUP010000239.1, read on the forward strand.
TTCATGGATATATATTTGAAACATGTAAATTACATAAGTAAAACTATTTGATGTTTTATATATATATATATATATATATATATATATATATATATAATATATATATTATATATATATATATATAAAGATAAAATATTTAAAATATATTACATGAATCCGTCTTCACGCATTAAAGACGACCTGTACTGAAAATGACACGTGATTCTTGCAAATATGGTTGATATATTATATTGAAATAATATATCAAAGAAAATGGCATAGACTTCTACACGTTTGTCTCTTTAATAATTATTCCGATTATCAAACCTTATAGATCGTAACTCGGCAATACATCACTCAAGAATTAATAATAAACTCAAATGATAACACCATTAACAAATTATGATGATTCGTTTATTATTTAAAAAAAAAACTAATTATAAACATAGCTACTATCACTTTGGTTATTTACGATTCAAATAAAATATATTTAGTATGAAATTTGTGCACTTTGTTTAACATAATCGAATATATTAGGGAAGGTAGAACTTCCGAACAAAATCATCGCAGAGCAAACGAAACGAAACGAACAAAACTTTATTTTATATTCACATTTACAATATTTAACGTTACAAACAATTCGCATTATAGTTGTATCTGGATATCGAAGAGTCATTACTTACAATAAGTCGTCGCCGACAACTGTACATTCGCTGGGTAATGACAGGTGATCAACCCAGTAATAAAATATGTCAATTAACAGCTGGGCTAGCAGCTGTCACGGACGGCGTGGATATTCAGTTCTAGCGTCGGTCAAAGCCAGCACATTCTTAATAAATATTCAATTAGCACGGCTATTCATGGAATAGTCCGTTCTGCTATTTGTCCATTAACACCTTCTCGGCTTTTAGCTAAGTCAATAGCTGGGCTGCCATATTGGATTTTCCTTTGAAAGCGGCTGATCGTCGATTAAGTCGGGTACATAAATGCATTTCGTAGGTAACCTTTTACCAGGGTGCTGTAATGTTGATGTTTTGGTTGGAATGAATTATATATGAATATGGTAAATATTGTTTGTTAATGCTGAGGTTGGGGTGGGTGAGAGTTCCTGATTAGCCTATCACTGCTTAAACGTGTATGTATGTAAGTAGGTATATATATATATATATATATATATATATATGTGTGTGTGTGTGTGTGTGTGAGTGTGTCTGTGTGTGATATTCCTGTTTGAGGGTGGTATATTAGCCATGTATGCGAGATATGTTTGTTATATAGACGTGTACCAATGTTATGGAGGTGTACCACATTGGGATGGTGATTGCTAACCCCGTGTATCTAAACCTTGTCCTGTCTGTTCGAGTAAGCACGGAAGCGCATGCGTGCGCCCGAGCGAGCGCGTGTGTACGCTCATATATTTTCGTGCTGATATATTAGTGGTTGGATCTGTTCCCTTCAGCCACTGATGACAAAAATTGTGGCGGATGGGGAGGGTGGGGGGGATTTGACCACATTATGCTGACGTAGCCAATCCCAGTTGACTGGGTTACATCACTACTAATAAACAGAATACAACCGAGCACTGTCTAATTGTTTATATTGGAGATCGATGTATGACTAGTGAACAGTACCACCGATTTATTATAATCTTTATATCAGATCACGTCAGCTGACACCAACCAAGAAACCAGCATCAATCTTCAGTATCTCGAAGTAACTATATATATATATATATATATATATATATATATATATATATAGTTACTTGAAAATCAACACGAGTTATTTCTGAACGGGTAGCTTACTAGAGCCTTTCGGTGAAGAGTGAGTGCTCTTGAAAACGGGGATAAAATCCCGAGGGGTTAGCCCCTCAGGAAATACGATGACTAAACTGAAGCCTTTTTGTCGTGGATGAAACATCCGAGGAACACGGGTAATGTCGAGATTCGGTTGTAGGACCATGAGTTCTGCAATGCTGTGCTCTATCAATCCCCCCCCCCCACAGCATCACTTTCCGTCGTAGCTCCCGTTCGCCGAAAGCCGAGCCCATGGATAGGTCGGTCACTTTATTTCGGTGAGAGGAGTTTCGGTCATCTCTGGCGGCGTATGCCGCTTGGCGGCCATCAGAGAGCTGTACATATCGCTCTTCACCATACACGGATAGAGCTCGGATCCGAGATCCGGCCTCCGGAGGGACGGGCCGCTCTTACCGTTGTTCCGGACGCTGTCGAAGCGGCTCGGCTGCGTGGTGGGCTCGGAGAGGGTGATCAGGTTGAGACTGTACGGTCTTCGGGCGTAGCAGACCATCCAGACGAGCTGGTGCCGGAACTTCTGCCCGGTGGCGCAATACAGGAAGAAGTTCATCGAATGGTTGACGTACATCAGCAGCTCGGTGATGGTCCGGCCGAGCTTGAATCGGGACACGGCGGCCAGATCTGTCCGGTACTCGTTCCAGAAGGCGGCTAGAATGTTGGCGACGGTCATCGGGAGCGTGGTGAGCAGGAAGGCGAACGTAATTGTCAACAGCATGACGGTGAGCCGGGTGGAGCCCTCGTGCGACGGCCGCCGCTGCGCCTGCTCGTACATGCTGCCGTTGCGCAGCTGGATCCGGTGCCGGCGCGCCCGGATCACCTGGCGGACGATCAGAGCGTTCAGGACGATGATGATGAGAAACGGCAGCACCGAGTAGACGACTGTATCCAGCCAGGGCCAGACCTGCTCGACGAGGCGCGAGTGGCGCCGACTGCCGGCGCACTGCGGGATCGTGTCGCCGGCGTGCTTGAAGTACACGATCCGGACGGTCCAGAGGAAGTGGGCGTTGAGCAGGAGCAGACCGCAGAGAAGGCCGCCGATGACCTTCCGGGCTCGGCGCGCGTTGCACATCGTGCTCGCCCTCAGCGGGTGACAGACGACGATGTAGCGCTCGACGGTGACGGCGATGATGAGCCAGACGCTGAAGTCGCTCACCGTGTAGCCGACGACGTTCGTCAGCTTGCACAGCCAGTCGGCCCGATCCCGGACGTCGAATCCGGTCAGCTCGCCGATCCAGAGACGCAGCAGGCCGACGTAGAGGACCAGGGTGTCGGCGACGGCCAGCACCATCAGGTAGTAGTAGGTGGAGAACTTGAGCATCGCCTTCCGCTTCAGGATCACGAACGAGAAGACGTTGCCGAACGTGCCGAGGATGATCAGGATCGGGGGAATATAGAGCAGGAGCAGCTTTTGGATCCGGTACGGCTCGTACCTCATCAGCTGCTGCTCATACGACCGGATGTGCATCCTGTTCGGTTCGCTGGCGTCGGCGAGCTCCGGGTGGTTGAGGTGCAACTGGTTGAGCAGCTCGTCCACCTGTGACGGCGTCAGGCGCTCGAGTAACAGGCGGAGCTGGGTCAGATTGGTGGCGCCACCATCGGACATGCTGAATAGAATAGAAGGCAATGTGAGAAAAGAGATAAAAATAGCTATTTTGCATTAAGTAAATTGGGTGGATGAATGAGTGAGTGAGTGAGTGAGTGAGTTATTAAACATTATAACATATGATGTTGACGATGATGATGATGATTGGTGTTTTACGGCCACTTTTGTGCACAAGGTAGGCTAAATGGGCCGAGGGACCTCCAAACGGTAATGAAGCGAAATCAAAGATGAAACAACCTTCAGATATGCCCACGCCAAGATCCGAACACGGGTGGTAGTAATCTGTGGTCCAACGCGCTACCGTTAGACCACGGAGGCGCCGTTTATTATAACATATATAAGAGCTATTATCCATTAATGAAATTGAGTGGGTGAATCAATGAGTGAGAGAGAGAGTGTGTGAGTGAGTGAGTGAGTGAGTGAGTTAGTGAGTGAGTGAGTGAGTGAGTGAGTGAGTGAGTGAGTGAGTGAGTGAGTGAGTGAGTGAGTGAGTGAGTGAGTGAGTGGATGGTGGTGAGTGGTGGTGGTGGTGGTGGTGGTGGTGAGTGGTGGTGAGTGGTGGTGAGTGGTGGTGGTGGTGGTGGTGAGTGAGTGAGTGAGTGAGTGAGTGAGTGAGTGAGTGAGTGAGTGAGTGAGTGAGTGAGTGAGTGAGTGAGTGAGTGATTACTTCGTTATAACCTCGTCATATGTAACATATAGGACGTCTCTGAAGTTCATTTAGAAGAGGTCAGATATTCGATAATTAGATAATATTAGAGGTCAGGGGTTACGTCTGCCAAGGTTTTCTCAAGGTATACGAAAAACAAAGTTCTCGAGTTACTACAACCTGATATTTACCTAAGAAACAGCCTATTTCAATACCTTAGTAAAAATTAAGTGCAAATTTAAAGCTTGAAGAATACGATGAGGTAAGTAGAAGAATATCAGTTTGCGGAGTCATGATGCTAGCTAGATACTAGACACTGGCATGGAGATGGCCACATATATATAATTGTGTTGCTACGCCTTAGGTCGTATTATTGTGGTGTTTTATATATGTGTGTGTGTGTGTGTGTGTGTATGCGTGTGTGTGTGTGTGCGTGTGTATGTGTGTGTGTGAATCCGGGGGGGGGGTGAATTTGTGGTAGGTCAATCCCGCATTCACCGTGCGGGATCTGACCCGGATTATGTGACAAAGGATTTAATTATGTCCGCCCGTGCCATTTATATCCTTTAACACAGCGGGTATACAGGAAGGGCAAGAGAGAGAGAGAGAGAGAGAGAGAGAGAGAGGGAGAGGGAGAGAGAGAGAGAGAGTAAAAACATCAGCCATTTTCTAATATTAAGCCAGCGAACCGAATTTAAAGAAGAAAGTAGTAAAAGTGAATATTTCCATGTTTCTGAGGTAGGTGCAATATTCCTCGTAAACAAGTGCCCGCTGAAGTACTCGCGTACGCGCGTAGAAAGTGGGAGGGAGAAGAAAGAGGAGATCACATATATCTAACAAATTACATTCTCACACTATCTCACACATAACTTACTATCGATGATTAACGACAATCTGACCGTTTATTGACAGGACATTATCAGAGCCCCCCCCCCTCCTGAATGTCTCTATGCCCATTAAATTATGGCTGGCGTTATTATGGATCTCTGAACTATAGCACGTGATATATGGAAGTAATTATAGGGCAGGCCTCCTCTCTCTCTCTCTCTCTGTGTGTGTGTGTCTATGTTTGTGTGTGTGTGTGTGTGTGTGTTTGTGTGTATTTCTGTAAATATATGCGGGCGTAAACACACAAATATTCACTGATGAAGCATAACGTGTTTTAGTCACATACTGCTATAACGCGCCCGCGCACGCGCGCGCGCACACACACGCGCACACACACGCGCACACACACACGAACTGTAGTGCAATGTCAATGTTACTGTCATGTGTCCACGTTTTGTCCTTTATAGGAGACTCCTACCCTTAGTATCCTATAAAGGACACAGTGTCAATGTTACTATCATGTGGCCACATATTACACATAGTAGGCTAAATAGCTCGATCGACCTTTAAAGCTAATGAGGCGAAATGATGGCTCAAAAATCCCTTAGACATAGCCCGGCCGGTGTTTGAACCACGGGGCTTCGGTTCTGGGGTCAACCGGGTTACCAATTAGGTCACGGAGACGTTTCTTTTAGTTATGGTGTTTGGAGAGGATATCCGACAGCGACGCCCTGTACGTGTCACTGTCGGTGTCCGACTGTAGTATTTCGACGACGGATACATCATCGTGAGTGCTTTTGGACGAAAAGGCGGCGTATAAATCTATGTCGGAACAACGGGATGTCGGAATACCGAGCTGTCGGAGCAATCGCGTGTCGGAGCAATGGCGTGTCGGAATAATACGCTAATCGCAGTTTTTATTGCATGTTAATAAAGTACACACACACACATGCGCGCGCGCACACACACACTCACACACACGCATATATATATATATATATATGTGTGTGTGTGTGTGTGTGTGTGTGTGTGTGTGTGTGTGTGTGTGTGTGTGTGTGTGTGTGTGTGTGTGTTGTACTACGTCCTATATCAGTTTAACAACGTCCGGCTGTCATTACGGAGACAATCAATCCGAATCCGAACGATCCATATGCTATCCGTTAATGGAGATAAGCGCCGTGATTACTCTTCATTGACTAAATAACGGACACGGGAACCGACGACAGAACAGTATTATAATCACGGTATGTGTGTATGTGTCTGTGCGTGCGCGCGCGTGGGCGGGCGGGCCTTAAGCACATTCGGTAGAATCATTTATGATAATTAAATCACGATTGACGCGCCAAGTCAACGCTTATGTCACCCCATTGACCGCGCATGTGGCGACCTCTGGCGCCTATTACTGAAATAGCGTATTAGACGAGGATATTTATGGGGGACGGTTGGAATTATTTATCAGGTTCCTACACAAGGTAGGGATGGATACGTGATGGCGGCTTCGCTTATTGCGAGCCAATATAAAATGTATGATCCGAGCAATGGCTACGTGAAGCTCTACCAACAAGGGACTCGGTATTTAGTCGGTGATTCCTGATTATTCGCCAAAAGTGTCAGCTGACCATTCTTCCCAAATAAGTTCTTGATTAGATTGAAGGGTTCGTATAGGACGCTCTGAGGGTTCTTGAATGTTATGATCTTCGAAAGAAGTATATTTAGGCCGAAAATTGCATTACCTCCGCAAGGAATATATTAATTTATTAGTCAGAATAGCTATCTGAACGTAACAGCCAGTGTAATATATATATATATATATATATATATATATATATATATATATATATATATATATATATATATATATTATGGAGAGAACTGCGACTGTGTCAATAAGACACCAAAATAGCCGCCTTATACACTGTCTCACGTCTTACATTATAATCGTCTGACCACATTAAGCCAGAATTCGGTATAAGAAACCATAGACAGTTGTATAGAAACTATCATTCTGTTTATCGAAGGTTATTTTACTAAGGCTGAACATAACAGGCATTTCATTGAAGTAAAAAATTCAATCTTCCACTTAATCAAATATCATCATTATAATTCCGGATTGATTGAACTTAGCAGCATTCAGTTAAAAATCAAACAAATTTATTATTAAACTCGGCGATAAAGTGAAAGTTAAATAATTAATTAAAACAATTAATTAAAACATCGATGTTTGGGAACACCTGATAGCTAAAGGAAACCACAGAGTAGGTGAATTTAGTCTATGCACGGATCTCATATATAATTAAGGTGCTACGCTACTCAACTGGCAAATGAGATGGTAAGTCAGAAGGCTTTTTATGGTGGATGAAACATCCTCCAGACACAGGAATTACTCAGAATCGATTTCGCCACTTGGAAGTCTATCGTGAAGCACGCTACTAAATTAATCGGGGGGAAGGGGGGTACGAACCAGAAGCACAATAATTAAGAAGACTAATTAACTCTTTATTTGTATCTCGTATTGTATCATATCACTTCTTTATCTCACTTCTCTATCTGATTTCTCTATATTACTCCTCTATCTCATTTATATATCTCACTTCTCTATCTTCATTTCTATGCCTCACTTCTCGATCTCATTCTCCATCTCACCCGTGTCTCATTTCTTTATCTCACTTCTCTATCTCATTTCTATGCCTCACTTCTCGATCTCATTCTCCATCTCACTTCCGTGTCTCATTTCTTTATCTCACTTCTCTATCTCATTTATATGCCTCACTTCTCGATCTCATTCTCCATCTTACATCCGTGTCTCATTTCTTTATCTCACTTTTCCAGTGCTATGAACAAGTAAGTATTCGGACAATGACTTTGATATACGAAGACACATGACAGTTTGTAGCAGTAGACATTTGAGGAAGATAATGATGTTCTCCAGAATGTACAGGTCGATGGGGTGGGTGTAATCTCGGTCAGGGTCTTAACTCTAAATTTGCCTAGAAATAATTAAAAGACGAGAAAAGATACGCTTAATTAGAATCGCACTAACCCTAGTCGAATTGTTCGATTTAAGGAGTATTTGACTGGTGCCGGTGAAAGTATGCGCGTGATCAGCAATAGCCTCGATGGAAAGTAAATACGATTAAAGGGCTTTCGACGTAATTGTTCCTCTTTATAACAAATGTTTTAAGAATATCAAGTAATTCAGTCATCAAACCTCGCCAAGTTGTCCTGCACATAACATAATGTACTTCATATTAACTCCTGTTTTTAGCGTTAGTTCAACCAATAAATCTACATTATTATTATTATTATTATTATTATTATTATTATCAAAATCTCTTTCAGAGACGGCGATGATGTGTGATATTCTGAAATGATCAGCCAATATCTGCCCCCCCCCCCCTAGATTATGACGTCAGATATGCCATTTCCGTCGTGATTGATAATCTTTCTACGGAGCATAAACGCCGAGTCCCTTGTCACAACGGCTTCCATATTTACGAGCGCGATGTTTCTTATCAGATCCGAGAGTCCCGGATGTTTTCTCCTCTGAAAATTAGGTAATGTAGTGTTCGGCCAACAGGATCGCCACGGCCATGTGTCTGGTCGGTTGGTGTCCGGAGTGGCAACGACCAGCGGTAACAGGAAGTGAAGGAAGGGGACCGCTTTTACGCCGTTCTAATTGCCAGCATTACGCCCGCTGCAGGTTCGCAATTTACAATTGGTTCGCTGTGTCATGCCGCACGTCGTAAGCGGCTATGTATCACTCATTCAAACACTCCCTTACTCGCCCGCTAATCACCTACTCACTGTGTTAGCTATGATAGCTTCTGAAAATACATTTATTAACTCGCAGTTATATTATATATATATATAAAATATATATATATATATATATATATATATATATATATATATATATATCCCCACAGTATCAAATAGACGAGAACTAATGATTTTCGGGGAAACGGGAAAAGAGACTCAAACTAATTTATAATTCTTTTAAGAAGTGTTTTTGGTTATTACGGTAAAACTCCATGTTTATGAGATCGTTCCCATATTCTGGACATGTAGAGTAATCATCAGTGATGACGAGATGGCAGCAGACGAGATAATGGTGTCAAAATCTTGTTGGTAATTTACGGCTTTTAATCAGAGGTTATCACCTATATAACAAAACCGTACGTGCTCCGATATTAATTCATAGACGTGTTTAGAGAAAGAAGGGCCTATACGTGTGTGTGTCTGTGTGTGTGTATGTATGCGTGTGTGTTTTAGCCATGTAGAATAGAATCTCGAAGACGTGAATTCAAACTCTGGACGATTCTTCAGGGGGCTGAATCCAGAGTGGCGACTTTTCATACTGAGACATGTGTAACGTCTCAGCATAATACATACACGTCTGTCTGTGTGTGTGTTTGTGGGTGTTTGTGTTTGTATGCGTGTGTGTGTTGTATGTATGTGCATAATTACCTCTCCACATCTCCACGAATATATCCAATAACCATATATTCGGTCATATATATACTGGTGTCATTTAATAATAAATAATAATAATGTATATTTAATAAAGCGCCCTTACTATCAGGAGCCATTCAAATAATATGTAATATAATAATACCCCAAATAATCCACCTGTAAAAACCCGGTAAGTGATATTAATTATTTATCTGTGAAAGCGACAGGTGTGTTTTTAGAACAGATTTAAAATTTTCAAGGGACGACGCATTTCTAATATTTGCCGGCAACTTATTCCACAAAGTGGGGCCTGCAACACTAAACACACAATCACCATATGACTCTAGCCGAGACAATGGCACCTACAATAGTATCTGACTGGTTTTCGGGATGACTTTCTAATGGAAACCAGTTCACACAGGTATTCTGGCGCCATATCATTGGCGTTATTAATAAAATCTTGAAATGGATATGCTGTCTAACAGGTAGCCAATGTAGTTTTTGAAGAATTGGGGTGATATGATCATATTTTCGAGTATTTGTCACTATGCGACTGCAGTATTCTGAATTCGCTGAATTCGATTAATGTTATAATCAGATATGCCATATAACAGGGAGTTACAATAGTCTATACGAGATGTAACAAAGGAATGGACTACAGTTACAAGTGATTCTTGTGTCAAGAATGCTTTTAAACAGTGGATGTTCTTAAGATGGTAGTAGGCAGCTCGGCATACTGATGTGACATGTTCATTCATGTTGATACATTGGTCAAAAATAACCCCTAGATTCTTTACTGACCCATTAAGGGTAATCGAAGATTTACCAATCTGTAATGCTGGTGTCTTTAGGGATTTAACACAGTGTGGTGATGCCAAATATATAGCATTTGTTTTATTATCATTTAGTTTTAGAATATTTTGATTATTTATTTATTATAATAATAATATTAATATTATTATCGTCATCAACACAAAATAATGAAATATCACTGCTTCAGTGATTGATAGTGACTGCCAGTAACTTTTAATAATTGTCAATAGCTATCAGCCGGTGTTAATATACCTGAACTGGAATCAAAGACTGTTAATGAGTGATATTTATTGACTGACAGTGATCGGCCATGATTTTTAGTGATTATCAGTGACTATCAATACCTTGCCACAGATTATCAATGCTAGTCCATGATTGTGAATGACCATTTGTGATTTTCAGTGATTTCTTGTGTGTGATCGCCAGCGAATGTCTACGAGTGTCACAGATTCTCAACGCTGGTCAGTTCTCGAGAATGGTTACTTGTGGTTATCTGTGATTTTTAATGACTGTTAATGGTTGTCAATCACCCGTAATAATACTAGGTCACTGTTTGTGATTGTCGGTGAAGGTCAAAGCTTATCGTCGTACGCTGAATGGGTGTTGACGTTGCTCTGACGTCATGACCCACGGCGCCGAATAACGATGATAACTGACGTGTGACGTCAGCCGAGCTTATTCACGCTTCATGGAGCACGATGGCACCGACTTGACGGTTGATGAGAACGTAAAACATCGTAATCTGACACCTATCACGTCAATCAGATTATAGAATTATCAGGATAGTGCGTGGGCCAGATTGATGAGAGGGTTGTTTTGTTGTTGTTTTGATGTTGTTGAGGAGAAGAGAGGAGTGAGTCATAAACTACCAGAGATACATTTTAAAGGGCGGATGTTTTAGGCAGAATAACATATATTAAGGTTAAGAAGAGATTCTACGTTAGAAATTAATTGGGGGAGCGCACGTGCGTACTAATGCACGCACCTCATCCGACTATATATATATATATATATATATATATATATATATATATATATATATATAGACAGAGAGAGAGAGAGGGAGGCTCTCCCAGAGACACAATTAAAGGAGAGATTATCCCAGAGAGAGAGATAAAAAAAAGAAAGAGGAAGGGGGGGGGGGGGAGAGAGAGAGAGCGAGAGAGAGAGCGATATGGAGAGAGGCTATCACACACACACACACACACACACACACACACACACACACACACACACACACACACACACACAAAGAGAGAGATAGATAGATAGAGAGATAGATAGATAGATAGAGAGATGAGAGAGAGAGAGAGAGAGAGAGAGAGACTACACGAGAGAGAGAGAGAAAGAGAGAGAGAGAGAGAGAGAGAGAGAGAGAGAGAGAGAGAGAGAGAGGCTATCACAGAGAGAGAGAGAGAGAGAGAGAGAGAGAGAGAGAGAGAGAGAGAGAGAGAGAGAGAGAGAGAGAGAGAGAGAGAGCGATATGGAGAGAAGCATATCACATACACATACACACACACACACACACACACACGAGAGAGAGAGAGAGATTGTCACAGAGAGAGAGAGAGAGAGAGAGAGAGAGAGAGAGAGAGATTGTCCCAGAGAGAGAAGAGATCTATGTTGAACTTCGCTATATGATCCACGAACAAAGATAACCATCAGTGTTTTATTATCATTATGCCATAACAGCTGGAGGAAATGTGAGTTTGTGACCTTCAGTGAAGGTAATTACGGCTTAGTAATATGTACTTCATGTGAGTGACGTATGTTATTATTTGGTATTTGGATGATGGAACTTATGGGACTGGACGGGTGTGATTGACTGACTGGGTATTATTGAGTGTGTGAGATTTGGTGTATGTGAGTTAGTGTATCCGTTTGAGCGTGTGGTGTTATGCTTTGTGTGTGTGCATGAACAACGGAGTTTGGTGTGTGCGGGGACTTAGGCCTACTTCCATAACATCTCCCCTCTCTTTCTCGGTCTCTCTCTCTCTATCTCTATATATATATATATATATATATATCTATATATATATATTGTATGTGTGTGTGGGGGGGAGGGGGTGCGCGCGAGCGCGAGAGCGCGTGCGAACAGGCAACGGCGCACGGCAGCAACATGCTAACATAATGATCTCCGAACTCGACCACTGTTCGTGGTAGCATCTCGCTACCGAGTCCGAAGTAGGCCATCCTTAAGAGCCCTTGGACTCGGTACCTCATCCGCTCCGAGACGTTTCGTTAACGGGACGATCCATTTCGCTCTAAGGATGTAAAAAGAGCATCAGCCGTATGCGCAGCCATCAATCAGGAGTTGTCCATCGAGAAAACGACAGCGTCTTTATTAAGTACGGCAAAGACGAAGAGGGATGGTACATCGGCGGTATTCGACTCCCAACTCGTCTATGGTCGTGACCGATGAGGCTGGATGAGGTTGGACGACGTCGTTGTTGCTCGATAGAAACAGCCGCTTCCGGTCGGCGTTTGATGCATGCCGTGATAATCCTATCCATGCCGTTCGTTCGATACGTTGACGGCTTTTGGGAAGGCGATGCGAAATGAGGGTAGGGCGAGAGGAACTACCTCGCATTATATTGAAAGTAGAGTAAAAGTAAAAATTGGACAAAAAGGTTCTCGCTTAATGCGGCCGTTTATTAGAAATAATGTTTCCTAGTTATTTTTCTATCTTTCGTCTTTGATGTGTGTGTGTGTGTGTGTGTGTGTGTGTGTGTGCATGTGTATGTGTGCATAGTTGTGTGTGTGTGTGTGTGTGCGTGCGTGAAATTTGTCAATGAACTCATATGTATATACATGTGAATGATATTCCTGGATATAAACGCACACACACACACATACACACACACATACACACACATACACACATACACATGTTTATAAGGTAGGACTGGTAGGACTGTTGCGCTATTCGAACCGAGAATGGAGCCGGAGGTCATCATCTGTGGTAATGATAATAGTAATGAATATTTAATAAAGAGCTATTACTATGTGTCAAAATGTAATGATATATGGGTTTATTGTGAACCACAGCAAATTACTACTGACCGTAAACCGCCGTGTCAAAGTAGTTACCTTCTATATGTGTATTAGCTTAACATTGAACCACAGGCTCTTGTTGTTTACTGCGAACTGTGATGTCAAATACTGCATTTTGAATGTGTTTCCGGTTTTTTTTACGTGGATTACATACTCCAGCGTACATACTCCACTGTACATACTCCCCGTGGGCATGACAGTTACCCCCCCCCCTCTCTCTCTCTCTCTCTCTTCTATATATATATATATATATATATATTGCTTACATTCTCATATTTAGTAGATTCACGTATATGTAGATATTTTTATATGTAGTTTAATGGAGTATATGCTTTTATGGGTGTGTAGATCTTAATTCTTTAAGCCAGTGTCATCATCATCATATATACCCCGTAAGAGGTCGAAACCTTTCCAGAGATTAATTTCTCGGCTCACTACATCGTGGGTGGCTGACCACGTTAAATGGCGCTGCCGTCTCCACTTAATTATTTAAAATAAAGGGGGGCGTTAAAAAAACCCTGAGGACGTAAAACACTCTGGCAGTGACCACCCTCGGGGTATTTCGGCTCCATCTTTCCGTACTGCTCCCCTGTGAGTGGTGGGGGAGGAGGGAGGTTTCTCAACCACTCCAACATAGAGGCTGTGCTGATTAAGCGACAGCCTGGGGATTCTCCCCGAACAACAAAACCTAAAACCTATATATATATATATATATATATATATATATATATATATATATATATATATATATATATATATATATATATATATATATATTATATATATATATATATATATATATATATATATATATATTATGCTGAAGTATATCTGACAAATTCCTTCATACATAAACATATCGTTGACATTATTTCTGATATCTAGATAGAAGCTGACAGAGGAAGATGAAACGATTTTCTACCCATCATTATCTATTTTTAATCGGTTACCGATATTGTTGGCTAGACTCAGGTCATGTCGGTTATTATTATCCTATCTAAGGCTGTGCCATTGTCCGCCATTATTGTCCCGTCTAAGACTACGCGCCAGTTCGCGATTGTTGTCCCTTCTAATGTTAGGCCATTTTCTGCGATCTATGGCTACGTCATTATCCGCCATTATTGTCCCGCCTAAGGCGATGTCATTGTCCGCGATTAATATAAGTTTTACGTATGGACCATCGTCCACCATTATTGTCCTCTCTAAATATGGACCATTGTACTCCATTATTGACCTGTATAAGTATGGACCATTGTCCGCCATAATTGTCCTGCGTAGGTATGGACCATGGCCCACCATTATTGTCCTATGTATGGACCGTTGTCGGCCATTATTGTCCTGTCTAAGTATGGACCATTGTACCCCATTATTGACCAGTATAAGTATGGACCATTGTCCGCCATAATTGTCCTGCGTAGGTATGGGCCATCGTCCATCATTATTGTGCTGTCTATGTATGGACCGTTGTCCGCCATTATTGTCCTGTCTAAGTATGGACCATTGTACCCCACTATTGACCTGTATAAGTATGGACCATTGTCCGCCATAATTGTCCTGTGTAAGTATGGACCATGGTCCACCATTATTGTCCTATGTATTGACCGTTGTCGGCCATTATTGTCCTGTCTAAGTATGGACCATTTTACCCCATTATTGACCAGTATAAGTATGGACCATTGTCCGCCATAATTGTCCTGCGTAGGTATGGGCCATCGTCCATCATTATTGTGCTGTCTATGTATGGACCGTTGTCCGCCATTATTGTCCTGTCTAAGTATGGACCATTGTACCCCACTATTGACCTGTATAAGTATGGACCATTGTCCGCCATAATTGTCCTGTGTAAGTATGGACCATGGTCCACCATTATTGTCCTATGTATTGACCGTTGTCGGCCATTATTGTCCTGTCTAAGTATGGACCATTTTACCCCATTATTGACCTGTATAAGTATGGACCATTGTCCGCCATTATTGTCCTGTGTAAGTATGGACCATCGTCCATCATTATTGTCCTGTGTATGTATGGACCGTTGTCCGCCATTATTGTCCTGTCTAAGTATAGACCATTGTACCCCATTATTGACCTGTATAAGTATGGACCATTGTCCGCCATAATTGTCTTGTGTAAGTATGGACAATGGTCCACCATTATTGTGCTGTCTATGTATGGACCGTTGTCCACTATTATTGTCCTGTCTATGTATTGACCGTTGTCCGACATTATTGTCCTGTGTAAGGTTATGTCAACAATGTTTTTTGTCACAGTTCAGGTGATTGTATGTCATCAGGTGCGGGGTCAGGTCAGGTTATTGTCCGCCATTTATTTTCACGTGATTATTCATCATTAATGTTGCGTTCCGCGTCATCTGTTACTGACCTGTCACGTGATTATCGGCCATTGGGGTATCGTGTTTACGTCACGCGATTGTCCAATATCGTGTTCGTCTGAAAGGTTGAATTTAATTCTGTCACTAAGTTTGTTAATAGGAAAACAAATTTCTGTCCTACCTTAAGTCGCGATATTGTCCTTCATCGTTGTCCTGTTTACAGCGAGATGAATTTCTGCCATTATTGCCAGTCTAGAATCATGTGGCTTTTGTTAAACAAATTCTTATTGGACAATAAGGGGAATAAACGTCAGATGACATATCTGTTAGACGTATGCTGATTGGTAGAGATATCCGGAGACACTGTACGACACGCCTCCGCGTCTGCAGTCTTGACTCCGGCTCCGGGATAGTGGAATTCGGCTTCTGGAGCTCTGATTTAGCTTCAAACTGGTTTTCGAGTCGGAACTCGGCTAAATGGTGTTCGACTTACGGAGTGCTGAGTCCGGTTTTTTTTTTTGGAGTACGGCTTGAGGAAACTAAAAATGACACCAGCACTTATTCGTCTGTAGGTTGGAGTCCCCGCGTGGAGTTCGTTGCTAGAGTAACCCACTATGGTCCAGTTCATTAGATTGGCGGTAGTGTTATATGACCTACATAACAGATCCCACTCAATACCGGGATCGACTTTGAGCGGAAATAAATATGGATCGCATGTGATCCGGTAGAATCTCCTCCAATAAGACCAACAGCCCAATGTCAGGATGAATGGTCTAAATAGACACTGATACAGATGGTCTTATTACGGAACCGTCTCATATCTTAGAGATTATCACGGTATCAAAGGGTCGTCTCACAACTTATTTATGGCAGAATAACATTGTTTGGGGGCCATTTCAAAATGTTTTAAACGGTTTTTAGTAGAAACGCCATAACAACCATTTCCAAGCAGTAGAAAGGGGGCGGAACAAGCAGTAGTAGCAGCAACAACAGCAGTAGCAACACCAACAACAACGGTAGTAATAAGTAAACAGCCACACACCAGAAGTGTAGCCGCTAAGACTATTTCAACCGAAAAGTCTACGGGAGAAAGTAAAAAAATATGGTCAAGCCGATTTGGTTGTCATCTGTATTAAGCATCTAGTTGTATATTTAGCTGAATCCATTAACTTATACTAAAATGATGCTAAAAGAGTTAATTAGTTAATTAAATAACTGATATAGAATAAAATACTTCGATCAGTATTTCTGCGGTTATTACACAGATAAATTATATATATATATATATATATATATATATATATATGTGTTTGTGTGTGTGTGTGTGTGTGTGCGCGCGCGCGTGTGTGTGTACATTTCGGTTGTAAAGCTCTGGATCATTTTCTTTTGCGTGGAGATGACTTAACTTTGAATGATCTCAACATAATTTCTGATCCCTTGTCAGCCATAATTCCCTTTAGAATTTCAGAAATCAAGGTTTTTTAAATTCATGGAACTCTCACTGGAAGACCGATAATAACAAATGGTACGCTTGCCATGAGTAACTAGACTGTATCGTCGCGCCACCAAGTGAATTAGTTTCAAGGTACCCCATTAATGCTGTTCAAAGGCAACCCGGTGTTTGAATAGGGAGTCCTCACGAAAACTCAACCCGTATTAAATGGCAACAAACAAGCCGCATGTTGCGGGCTGGCTATTAATAGTATTCATCGTACAACTTCAGTCCGTGACCTGTCACGCCGACCGAACAACACAAACAGACAATCAATGCTCTCTAATGGCCTCTCGTGATGAGTTATCAATAAAACTAATTTCTCAACCGGCCCTCAGTGTGTTGTTCACCTGTCGGAGGTGTCACCTGTACAGGTATCCGCCATCTACGAGGCATCCATCACCGTGATATACGACCTGGTGTGAGAAGATTGTAAATTGATGTCAAAGAGGGATGTTGCCGCGGAAGACATCTGTAAATATACAGATGTTAAAATTCACGCTTTTAAATGCCGACTACCATCTCGCTCGGTGGCAAACGAACGATTGTTTACACGCCCGAAATCTGGAATGATTCGAGATTAATCGTGATTTAAAGATGGAGAGAAAGTCGGGCGATAATGAAAGCATAGAGAGCCAGGTGTTGTTCCTCATCGTATACCAGTTCCAGATAAGACGCAATGTACGCAGAAAACGAAGAAAATTTATATACATCTAAAATACGTATGCAACATAAATAAATCATTTGTATGTTCTGTGTATGTGTGTATGAACAGTTTGAATTAGTCATTTCAAATATTGTGAAAATATCAAGAAAATAGGCTAATAACCAGTAGTTGGGTTTAACCCTTTCAGTTAACAAGCCTTTTATTTAAACCAACCCCGAATGTCTATTTTGGTTCTATGTATGTATAAATGTATATAGGGTGTACACAGGTCTACATATGTACATATGTATACAGATGTACATATGTCTACAGATATACCTATGTTGCCATTCGTAAATTTTCCATTCATCTAATTTTTCCTCATCTTATCATTATCTGCTAATTTCTTGTCAGAAAGTCATAAATAACGTGATAGGGAGGCGTTCCGGATCAGCCAAGATCTCGGATCATATCTTTAGAGAGAGAAACAAATGCAGGACCAATACCAAGCGTTAGTGGTCATTATAAGCAACCCGAGATGGCGCCACCAGCGCGAATTACTCATTAATCTCGTCAATGCAACATCACAGAGGGCGTTCGCGAAGTTATTGTCGGGCGGATGTATGCGACTCGTGTTGTCGGCACGAGGTGACTGAAAAGATGTGAATATCTTCCGAGCGGATGAGCAGAAAGATGAAGATGAAAGAAAGAAGTGATCTATTCGGGGAACAAATCAAATCAAATCGAATAATACACCGACTGCCAGTAAATGGCCAGCTCTTAACGGAATCACTGCCTTGGAAGAAGGTAGTTTTGTTGCTTAGCAACGTCTTTATATATTTATGCCATATATATATATATATATATATATATATATATATATATATAGTTTATCACACTATATATATATATATATATATATATATATATATACCACGTATATATATATATATATATATATATATATATATATATATATATAAGAAGAGAGAGAGAGAGAGAGAGGCAGTCACACACGCACACACACACAAAGGGGGGCTGGTCCCCGATACGATCAGCTTAGTTAACTTGCTTTAGAACCTTAAAGAAATTATAGAAAGCCTACTTTTTGCGATTGTTTAGAAAACATCTGTTGTCATATAAATATGTCCTTCGTGACAGAAATTTTACCGTTTTAACACATTATGTGTCTGAATGGATGCCGTTTTCTCGATCAATCGTATCTATCGATATAAAACAAAGACAGCCGCCGATGACCTTCACCTGTCTAAAGATGAAAGAGATACAGTAGAATGAACTGATTATGATCCACCATGGGATATAGTGTGTGCGTGTGGACCTCAATCGTCTAGGTTCGACCCCCCGCCATGGCTATGTCTAAAGGCGTTTTTATCATTTACTTCACCTCATTACCTCCTGAGGTCATTAGGCGCTTTTAGCTGACTGTCTGCAGAAAAGTGGCTCTGAAACAACATTACACCTGAGATATGGTGACCGCAGAAGTGTGGCGAAGACAAGGCTCATCAATAAAATGAGAAATTGGATAAAAATGGATCAAGATATCTGTGTCTATGTCTTTCTGTCTGTTTCTCTCTCTCTCTCTCTCTCTCTCTCTCTCTCTCTCTCTCTCTCTCTCTCTCTCTCTCTCTCTCTCTTCTCTCTCTCTCTCTCTCTCTCTCTCTCTCTCTCTCTCTCTCTATCTCCTTCCGCTCTCTCTCTCTCTCTCTCCTCTTCTCTCTCTCTCTCTATATATATATATATATATATATATATATATTCTCAGCAGACGGATATCTGAAGGGTTTTTTACTTTTCATTTCACCTCACCGCAGACTGAAACTACTTTAACCATCTATTTGCACCAAATTAGCCACAAAACGACAACAATTGACATTTCTCATCCTCTTCTAATCGCCATTATTAAAGTTTGACATCATACAATATAATAACTGTTATGATGCCGAAACATTAAATACTAAATGATAAATAAAAACATATCTACATTTTGTCTGTTATAAGACGTTAATTGAGCAGACGCCAACACAGTTCTGAGAAGGTTAGATGAGGTGGCTCGGTGTTAAAGTGCTCCACTAGAAATTAAAGGGTTCTCATCTCGAATCCTCCAAATGGGTGTCTATTTGGAGGCTGGCGGATTACTTGTGGATTGTATACCTATTAGTTGCAGGCATAAATAGTATACTCCCGGGGCAGTTTGTAATAAATATGACTACATTTCCAAGGCCATTAGCTATATTTAACCTAAAATTTCTTAGACTCGGAGTGATGGATTTGAAATACAAAGCAAGCAAGCAAACAAACAAACAAACAAACAAACAAACTAAACAACAAGCAAACAAAGAAATAATTAGTTTCAACAATAGAGAAAACAAGATTGAAAAAAAATTAAAAAAAGTTTTGAAATAAAAACCTCGATACACCATCATCCACGAAATTTCACATCAAGAAGCCTTTTCTAATCGTGAGCAGAGGTAATGACACGAATGTTTGAATATTAGCAATAATCAGATATGAGAGAATTAGACTGGTCACCAATTTCGTAAGACAAAAGGTTTCTTAATTCGTGATAGAGAGGGGGACATTTCTATTTTTTTTTCTTAATCTCCACCAACTCTACGGCTAATGATGCCCAGATGTTTCCCGCCAAATAAACACCCGACGGATAATGAATGATAATTAGTTAACATAAATTATATCAGCGATTGTAAATTTGAAGAAAAAAATGGCACGAGATAAGCCAATTGAACTACGACCCAATTTCAACTCCGCGAAAATATTTGTTTGAGGCAATAAAACCTATAAAATATATAACAATAGTATTCGTGTATGCCCGAAAGCGGCCCCCCCCCCCCCCAATTTTTTCTCTTAAGAACAGAAAAACTAAACAATGACAAATATATACGAACAATACAAATTATTATTAAAAAAAACTAAACAATAACAACGAAATCCGGAGAAGTTTACATACCAAATTCTGTTGACAAATCACTCTCTTCTGTCCCGGAATAGTCCATTATTGATGTGAATCACTTAAAGTTTACTATGAGTCAATTCCAGTTTTATGCGTCTTGGCTCCAGTTATAAATAAAGGTACACCGTATGTTATATGCCGTTTCCTGGGATCCGTTTGTACGTCAGATACGTATCCGGAAAAGACGAAAACGTACGGAAACAAGCTGACGTTTACGTGTCACCGTTGACTAATTAATCAGATTGCAGTTACACTCATACAGCTACCAACTAATGCTGCGCAGCAAGGCTAGATGACGCTCATGGTTAGTGGCGCCCCCTATATCCATGAACAAAATTCCCCCCGGTTTCGGCCCGCCAGCGGACCACTGCGTAGTGTCTAGAACACTCACTAGGCCGCGCCATCGATCAACTCTACTCATATAACACGCACAAACGACTTCATCTTAACTCGCACTCTCTACAATTATGGCGTCCGCTCGCCGTTTTATGTGTAATGCGTCTCGTAAAGGGCTGGCTTTGTATTTAATTTTACGCCTGATTTCTGTTATTCCAGAGATCTGAGGGCATCATAGCTGTGGTATTTCGATGCGGTTATCTTTAGCGAAATAGTTCATGGTACAGAGCGTCACGTAGCGATTTACCCAAGAATTACGCGGTGGAAAGGTGATTTCGGCTGACGATGTATTAGTTCCCGCAATGACCACTAGGTGTCTCCGTTGTATAAAAAGTGTTTGTACTCTAAACCCACAAGCTCCGAGGGCCTAGCGGTTAAGCACTCGGCACTTGGTGCGAACGGTCGCAGGTTCGAACCCCGTAAGAGGTCGAAACTTTTCCAGGGATTAATTTCTCGGCTCACTACGTTGTGGGTGGCTGACCACGTTAAATGGCGCTGCCGTCTCCACTGAATTATTTAAAATAAAGGGGGACGTTAAAAACCCCTGAGGACGTAAAACACTCTGGCAGTGACCACCCTCAGGGTATTTCGGCTCCATCTTTCCGTACTGCTCCCCTGTGAGTGGTGGGGGAGGAGGGAGGTTTCTCAACCACTCCAATATAGAGGCTGTGCTGATTAAGCGACAGCCTGGGGATTCTCCCCGAACAACAAAACCAACAAAACGAACCCACAAACAGAATTCGGTGGACTTTACGCATTGCATCTTTAGTTTACCACCATACGCCATTCCATGAATATATCCACTCTTATCCACCAATAATATATATAGCCACCTATGTTATATGCACAAATGGTAGCCTTTTGTAATATATTACGACAGACATACTGAAAATGATCAAACAACTCAATGGCCTAACTGGTATCGTGACAAATCTCTGTCATTCTTGTTTAAATACCAGCCTGAGGGATGTTTCATCGATCACTTCGTCTTGTTATCTCTGGGGGTCGCTTAGCCCATTTAGATTGCCTTATTTCAGGATTTTCAAACATCGACGAGGAATGAGAGATTGCTGCTGTTAAGGTTTGGTTTGGTTGGAGATACTGAGCCCTCATGAACATCATCGACATAATTATTATTATTATCATCATCGTCATCACCACCATCTTCACCATCATCATCATCGTCCCCATCGCCATCAGCATCGTTATTATCATCATTATTATTATTATTACTCTTATCTATTCGTATATTATTACAAAATACATAATATATTGGTGTACTGTGTTGACTGTCCTTTATGGTAGTTTATGTATACACATTTCAATTCTGTGATTTATTATTTAAACCCATAATATTTTTACAGTATCTAGATATAAACACTATATTATCGTGTAGTAGCAGCACAATTCTTTAAAACAGTTTAACACATTCACAAACTTACTCGACACACACACACACACACACACACACACACACACACACACACACACACACACACACACACACACACACACACACACACACACACACACACACACACACGAACCAACAAGCGAATTGCAAGAAGCTAATTAGTACGACTCGAACCTAAGTTCACCGACGCTCCAATTTCGCGCTATCGTGGCGCCACCGTGCGTCTCACATGTACCAGACAACGGCGCGTCTAATGTCGTCTGCTTTTCTTCTCCTTCGCATTTCTCTTCGGACAAGAGCAGTCGGCATTAGAATGGCGTGGCTTAGGCACGGATAAAATGCATTAGTAGACGGACACCGCCCAGTCTTATTCCCTGATAATTCGTCTGGGCCACGTAACCGACAAACCTGATCCTCTTAGACTTCGTCACCGTGTACAGTCGTAACATAAATATCTCGGCCACACATTGACGGAGGCACGCCAGACCGTCCCCGTGAAAATGCGTGTCTTTGTACCAAATAGATGGAATTAGGCTGGGATAAAACGGCCGCAATTACTCTTAATTCGAGGATGTTTCCCGGAATTAGCATGTTGCGTCTGATCTGATCTGATGAGGTTTGTGCGGTTCGTAAAAGTGAAAAAAATTCCTTTTTCCTTTGCTTTTTTTAAGAACGCGCCTACGCATGCACGCATGCATTCAGTATAACGTATATATATATATATATATATATATATATATATATATATATTATATATATATATATATATGCGAATTTTCAATGCAGTTATATAGTTGTAGAAACTATTTCCTCTGTGGCCTCATGGGTAGAGCGTTGGAGTCCTTACCTATGGTTATGGTCATGCTGTGCGGGAGGTCGAAGGTTCCAATCTCGGCTGTGGCACTATAATAGGCGTTCACCATCCAATCAGCCAAACTGCAAGCCTTTCTCCACCGAATATGCCATATTTTGTAAATTCTAAATTGATCTAGAATTAGTTGTCGTGGTGAAGCTGCAAATTATAAACCACATGCGTCTTCCTTATTTGAGGTTGCCAGCCACGTAAAATAACTGCCATTTCGGTTATTATTATTATTATTATTATAATTATTATTATTATTATTATTATAATTATTATTATTATTATTATTATTATTATTATTATTATTACTATTATTATTATTATTATTTCGCTATCCAATACTTGTTAGCGTGTTGAATTAGCTAGAGATGATATGTCAGAATTTGGATTCTCCACACCAATATCTTTTCATGTGCACCACCTGACTGACTGACTGACTGACTGACTGACTGACTGACTGACTGACTGACTAACTGACTCACTCACTCACTCACCGTTGCTTTGTTGTTGGCTTAGCCTCATTTGGCGATCAAACTTTAGACATTTTACGAAGAGACATAGACATTTTACAAACACAGAGACAGATCCACTTAAGAAAGGCAGTGTCTTTTTACTGAAACTTAAGTTGCTGTTTGGACTAAGTTTAATAAATTAAGTTATTTTGTTTGTTATTGTCACGTTCATCAGACGTAATAAAATGATAGGCACATCTCGTTATAGGTACTGATACTATCTTACTTTATATTCAGGTAGCGAACGTTCGGTCATAACATCAAGAAATCCTATGTCCACACTTTTATTACACAACACACACAACACACACACACACACACACACACACACACACACACACACACACACACACACACACACACACACACACACACACACACACACACACACACACACACACAGAGAGAGCGAAAGAGAGATAGAGACAGAGAGAGAGAGAGAGAGGAATATCTGATGCCCAAATTAACGCAGGCTTGTATATTAACACAAAAGCCATCAGTCATTTGATTTAAGTCGAAAATCGTGTCGACTCATCAATACTATCCCAAGAGACCGCATGCCCGCTGCAGCTAGGTTCTAGGCCTAGTCATCACGAGGTGGCGCCATCATCAACCCGAAATGCGCTGAAAAGAGCACGGCGCCATCTCTCGGCCTGAAAGAACAATGGCCGTATTTTGTGGCCAATATTCAATGGGCGGCCGCTATCCGAGAGCCGCCATTAAATCAGCGTTTCCTGATCCGGGAGCATTAGTGATACAAGTGACTCGGCGACATTTTCAATAAATAAGAACAATATGAAGGTGTTCGTTGGGCGGAGTAAATCCCGCCCAATTAACACCGGTCTGGAGAGAGTGATTTCACGTGACAACGAGTGGCCGTCTCATTGGACCTGCCCGTTAACTGTCATCAATCACGTTATAGTGTGTTGGAGATAGCGCTGGAGGGGGTCGGTGTCCATCTGTGGAGTGGGTGTTGAGATATTGGCATGTTTTCTGTTTGTGTGTTTGTGCGTGTGTGTGTGTTTCAGCTCTTTATATTAACGTTTGTTAGTTTGTCCCGGCTAGATAGCTAGTAGATGTATTTTTTGTTTGGACTTGACATGCGCAGTTGGCGATTTCCGCTGCCACCAGTTTCTCTGTTGACTAGTGGGTGCTTTTTATCGTATCAAGGCATTTCACGCAGTGCAATTGCTCATTAATTGTACTATATGTACAAAAATATTGCTGTTTTATGGCCAATTTTATGCCCAAGGTAGGCTAAATGGGCCGAGCGACCCCCAAAAGTAATGAGGCGAAGTGAAATGTAAGACATCGTCCTGACACGACCAGGTCAGGGTTAGAACCGAGGTGCTATTGATCTGTGCCCGACTCATTACCGCCTAGACCATTGACGTGTGCCAATTATATTTTAAGTATTAATATCCGTGTGTATGTGTGTATGTGTGTGTGTGTGTGTGTGTGTGTGTGTGTGTGTGTGTGTGTGTGTGTGTGTGTGTGTGTGTGTGTGTGTGTGTGTGTTTTGGCGTTTCCTCTCACTGAGCGAACTGATCTGAGCCATGCATCCTACCGTGGGTCGCTATCTATGGTAACATCTCTCATTGTTATACACGGTTCACCAGATGCTGTATAACACGCAATGAGTTAAAGAGAAATTGGTGTAATCTATCTGACATGATTAACATACCACCAATCACCTTGTCAACACATGTTTACATTGAATGGAATCTTATCAAAATCTTTCTAGGATTTTCAGTATTTTGTTATTGTTCGGGCAATGGAATATTACCATATTACCTCTGTGCTTGTTTACTTCATCGGTATTTATGGAAATGTAACTGTATTCAGGTAATATTGATTAGATTTTAGGTACATGCCTGTGGTTTATAATTAATTGTTAATTTGGTATTCTGTCTGAATAGTTTTGTCAGAATTGTGAATTAAGCATCTGTCATAACGTTTCTATTTATTTAATATAGTTTTTTTTTCTTCTGGTTCGACGAGGGCCGTAAACGATAGATATATTTTGTCTGTGTGCGTATGTATATGTGTGCGTCTGTTTGATAATTGGTGAAGGAGTTCATATTGATTTCGCTCTCAATTATGTGTGTGTATGTGAGCGCGCGCGAGCGCGTAGAAATGTCATAACGTGTTTGCTAAAGCGCATCAATTTCCTTCTGTCATAACGCAACGCAACATATTGAAGAAAGTAACATTGTCCAGTTCTTCACTTTCGCTAACGAATGATACACCGCAGTACACGTACTCTATGACAACATGGTATTATATGTGTGTCATTGTCTTGTTAACGACAATTGATAACCCATGACGTCACTGCAGGGTACAGCCTCTTATTGGGTTTTTGTGTCGTTATGTGCACTGTTTATTACAGGATAGATGGTGGTCTGTTGAGGAGCCATTAGCCATGACGTCATTTATGATTACTACTGTCGTACATGGATAATAATCCTCGGAAATAAATATAATCACTTCACAAAAAAGAACACTTCGAACTGTGCTTTTTCTTTCCATTGCGATTAACTTGAGACATTTCTTACGTAGGAAGTATTAATCCCAAAAGTAACAATTCCGAAATGGTATTACTTTCCCATCAACTAAGCCGAAATAAACCATCTAAAATAACCTTAGCGGGTTTGACTTGCCAACGAATAATATTTTAAATATTGTTTTGATAATTACACCTTGATCCGGCTCAATCCCATTTCTCGGTCACCGAAAACTACCCCATTTCCCGATGTTAATATTCTAATAATCTCAGCGGATGTGTCACAATATTCCAATAATCCCAGAGGCTATGTCACAATATCCTAATACCAGAGGATGCGTGTAAATAGCTGAATAATTCCAGGGAATGTGCCACATTATACCAGATAATATACAATTACCATCTGAATAATAATAATAATAATAATAATAATAATAATAATAATAATAATAATAATAATAATGTATTTTTATTTATAAAGTCCCATTACGAGCAACAGCCATTCAAAGGGTCTGTACAAATAATATGTAATATAATATTACCCCAACTATTATGTCTGTAAAAACCCTATATAGATAATTAAAACGATAATCATTATTTATCTGTGAAAGCAACCTTGAACAGGTGTGTTTTTAGAACGGATTTTAAAATGTCAAGAGAGGACACATTTCTAATATCTGCCGACAACGTATTCCACAAAGTGGGGGCTGTAATACTAAATACACAATCACCTTATTTTTGAGCCGAGATACTGGCACCTGCAATAGTATCTGACTGGATGACCTGAGTTTTCGGGATGACTTCCTAATGAACACCAGTTCACACAGGTATTCTAACGCCATATCATTAATAGATTTATAAGTTATTAATAAAATCTTGAAATGGATACGCTGTATAACACCTGATAATACCTGCAACTGATGTAGTGGAGGCTCGGATGGCGCAGTGGTTAGATCAGTTCTGAGGTTAGGTCATTTTGTAATATAAACCCATACCTGATATCAAAGATTAACTTGTTTCATATTTTTTTAGCATGATTAAAATAAAATGTTGCATTAAGTTCGTCCATACATCTTGGTGTGATATGAACAAAATCAGTTCATTATAGTCAACATCTACTTGAGCTAAGAACGTTTTTGATTATCTGCCAGTGATTCTTCACATATCCTTGATCAAAGGACCAGTAACAATCCAGCCAATCATTAGCTTACTAACTTTGGGAACTTTCAAATGACGTCACCGCGATTCCTCCTTATGGTAAGTTAGAACTTACCAAGTATAAATTGGTATTATTACTTATATTACTAGGAATTATTCATGTAGCAGTGATAGTTACAAGAGTCCAAACCATAAATAGCCTATGTTGCTCACTTATATCAACTTACACTGAGTCAATTACGAATGGACATTTGGCGAGGTCTGAAACATTATTTGGAGGAATACATGATTTACCACTAAACTTTGTTTTTTATGGTTACCCGACATATTAAAGTAAACCACCAAGCGAGGGGACGACTGTGCTATCCAGAATCTGAACACAGAAAACATATCGAGTTCATTCCAGCCTTCGAATCCGGTGATGTCGCACAAGCACCACCTACCGAATGAGCGAGAAACCATTTCGATATTGCAGAATAGTCAAAGATTATGCCCAAATATGGAAAATGCGAACGTTCATATTGTATCTAGAGCCTTAATTATAACAAGCTATAAACTGAAATATGGTCTTTGTCACCATCTTAATAACAGTCTTAAAACTATCATTTTTAGCTAATTTCGATCGATTACTTAAAAAATTAATGAAAAGCTGATTTAAGATGTTGTGTGTGAGAGTATTGTTGATTAGAAACCCAGAATAATATGACCAGTTAGATGTTTATATGCATATTATAACTGTCAAGTAAACAATTAAGATAATACCATTGGTGGTCGTCTTAACATCGTTAATGAAGTGAAATTCAATCAATCAATCGATCAGTCAAGTAATCGATCAATCCATCAATGAATCCAACAACACTCATTCTATTAATCAATGAGTCAATCAATCTATACAATGACATGGTGCCTAATACAATAACATAACATTCCTGCCAACAAACGTACATTAACCGTTATAATTAGGTTAAAAATGGGAGACTTCAATGACTTGTTTTATTCAGTGTTACTGGTGAGAGTCTGTGGTATTGACGTAACATTAAAAAGCACAGATAAAAAAATCAGTATAGTCAATAAGAAGAATCAATGACAGTTAACGAGCTCCTAATCAACAATCAAGATAAAAATAAAGGAGAATCACAGTTTAACGGATACTAACTGAGTCACAGGCTCACCTCAGTCGATAAGTAGAAGATGATACATTTCAATTTAGAATATTTATTATTATGGCAATGCAGTAACAATGACAACGCTATTTGTTAATAATATTTATTTTCAATTTGGACAATATGTTTACTATTTAGATTCTAGCATTATACAGAAAGTGTTACTATGACTTTATTTATACAAGTTTGAGGACTTGTACGGCTGCTGAACGTTTTATCAGCACGGGCTTCTGGAAATACAATTACAATAACATGATGTCACATTTCTCTGTGTACACCAAGTAAGAGACAAGAGAAGGTAAACAAAAATAAGGAATGGGATGTATTTATAAAATATTAATACATAAAAGGACAATGCCTTATCACCAAGATCATAATAAATGGTTGTTGACGACATAATGAATGAGCGACACAACAGGTATCGTGTATAGATAGGTCCAACATCTTACATCTTTCACATTTCACAACAGATGAGTAATCCTGGAGCAGCACAGATTTGATAATTATTTTAGTTTGTTGGATATTAATATATTTCGCTGACCGATGGAATTTACACTGGCTAACTCGTATACTGTAAATGTAAAGGGGGACAGGTGAAGCCAAACTGAGTACACTCTGAAGTCTGCAATACTTGTATGCATTTCATTTAGTATTCATGGAAAGGTTCATTGTCTATAGCAACACACACGCACGCACGCACACACACACACACACACAGAGAGAGAGAGAGAGAGAGAGAGAGCGATGTACCAAGGTGTACAGAGTGAGATAGATCTGAAGTTAGGAATGCTGAGAATGTCTTTGTTGATAGGCGGCTTTACGTTGCCATGGTGACAAGAACGAAACTACAAAACGCTAATTCAAATACAGAAGTGAAATCATCGGAATTGTAAATACAAATACTTCGTTGTCAGGCGCATGAAGAAATGTATATTTTACAGATGGGCAACAACAACAACAACAATAACAATAACAACAACAATAACAATGTACATATAATGAAGTGTACGTACCAAGAAGAGCTAATAATAGGCAATACAAAGCACCTAAACATAATATATCTAATATATAATGCTGTCTGATACAATTTATTTATTTAAGCCTTTTCTAAATTATGATACACTTTTAATCTGCTCTGGCATCCTGTCTCACAAGAAGGAGGCAGCTGCTATACTAAACGTAAACAATTCGTAGCATGACCTGAGCCGAGATATCTGTGTGCTTGTAGATGTATATGACAGGAAGACTTGGTAAACGGGTATACGATTCTGATAGACAATTGTGTGTGTGTGTGTGTGTGTGTGTATTGCATGTGTTGGTATATAAAACCAGAAGTGTGCTGTATGGTATTTGTGATGATATAGCATCGTATAAGAAAGGGGCCATCATATGTATTAAAAGCATAGGAATATGTTGTTTATCCACCATAACTCTGTATGATGTTGGGTCGAATTATTCCATTAGTGCCATCTGTGGACGAGAATTAAGGTCGACATATTGTTGCTACGCCATCGGAAGGACGAGAACAGGGAATGGCTGAGGAGGCTTTGCGAATTGTAAAACACCGAAACCAGTAGGTCGCCTCACCAACATCGAAATCGGTATTAAAAGGATTAGTGTAATACGATAAAACGTTCGAGTATTTCTCACTCTACAAACTGCACCATTATTAATTCACTGAAGACAATAGGTGTTATGATTAGTCATGTGAAATAACGGAGAGTTGCAGCAGTCTATAGTAGATTTAATAAGTCGTTCTTGTCTCAAGAATCCTTTTAGACAGTGGACATTCGAAAGATGCCAGGAGGTAGGTCTGCAGACTGACGTAACTTGTTCATTAATATTAACACACTGGCTATAAATAGCCAACATATTTCTACTGACTGATATGATAATATTATTTCATTTCATTTCAAGAAAACAAGCTGGCCCTTCCATGGCCTAACCGGTAGCGCGGTTGGCCGCGGATCTATAGCACCTGGATTAAAACCCCGGACGGGCTATGTTAGAAGGGTATTCCGTCTTTCACTTCATTCCACCATTACATTTGCAGGTCGCTCGGCCCATTTAGCCTACCTTGTGCACAAATGAGTCCGTAAAACATCAACATTCAAGAATACAACCTGAACCCTCCTCTTCTATTCAGTAATACAACAAACCAGTACTAAGTCGTGAATTAGTTTCCTTTTTAAGACACGTCATTGACATCAGGTATGACAGGGAAGGTAAGCCATAACGATAAGCGCCAGTAAGGTATCAGCGTTCATGGGGGCTCCAACCCCGCGACAGCCTTACACTTCCTGTCTCGAAGGCCGCATGGATGATGATGATGATGATGATTGATGTTTTATGGCCACTTTTGTGCACAAGGTAGGCTAAATGGGCCGAGCGACCTCCAAAGGTAATGAAGCGAAGTCGTAGATTAAACGACCTTCAGATATGCCCACGCCGGGATTCGAACACGGGTGGTAGTGATCTGTGGTCCAGCATGCTACCGCTAGAGGCGCCCCGGTTCGGTAAAATGGCATCGGTCTACACCCGGAACGACCATCACGCGTGAACAGAATTGTCAGACAGTTCATAATTATTAACGAGCAGAAGCTAATAAATCTGGTGAATGTTTTATTTATTTAATTTTTAGCATTATCGTATCTGGTTGGTGTAACCACTGGGGTGACTACCATGGAGAAATATCCCACAGCAACAGGTAATACCGGGTTTCGAACTCCGACCTGGAGATTTGCTAATTATATCACAGTGCTTCGAACACTGCTTCATAGTAAGGCCCACTATTACATGTAGTGCCGTACTTATTTAGTTGTACTGGGATATATGTAGATATAGTACTATAGATTCGTCCAACATTTGCCATCAACATATTAATCATAATAGAATCGTCACATTGTTTACAATGCAGTCAAATCCCAAGTCATAATTATCATCGTTCAGAAAATATACAATATATTTTCTACACACCAGACTAGCACAGGAAGTAGAACATGTGCTACAATTTGGCTACGGGATACCCTCGTGGCCATATGTACGTTCAGAGTAGACACTAAATAATCACTCACTCACTCACTCACTCACTCACTCACTCACTCACTCACTCACTCACTCACTCACTCACTCACTCACTCACTCACTCACTCACTCACTCACTCACTCACTCACTCACTCACTCACTCACTCACTCACTCACTCACTCACTCACTCACTCACTCACTCACTCACTCACTCACTCACTCACTCACTCACTCACTCACTCACTCACTCACTCACTCACTCACTCACCACTCACCACTCACTCACTCACTCACTCACTCACTCACTCACTCAACCCAAACAATTCGAATCTGGCCTATGCCTGTGTTTCTGGGATATGTTTCCCATTGAAGTCGCCATATGTTCTAGGAGTGACTAATGCCAAGGCCATATGTTCCAAGAGTGACCAAGGCCATATGTTACAGGCGTGACCAATGCCAAGTTTATAAAACTCAACCGAACCGAACTCAACGTCTTTCATAAATACTAAACGTTTCCTTCCCAAACTGGTAGCGCGGTTCCCCATAGTTCTCTAGCACATAGATTCGTTTAGGATATATATATATATATATATATATATATATATATATATATATATATATATATATATATATATATATGAATGGTATTTCAGCTTTTACTTCGTCTCAGTACATTTGAATGTGTTAAAAAGTCGCTGTAAAATAATTAAATTAACATTTTCTCTCATAAGTACCTTCATTTGTTGCGGTTTAAGTGGAAATAGTGTTAACAGAATACACCACGGGAATAGTGAGCTGTCGGAACAATGGTTATATCCCAAACTTCAAAACAATGTATTCCAGCCGAAAACCTGAGATCAGACAACCCGCGATAAGTCACAGCTTTCTTAACATTACTCAAAGTCATAATTTGTCCTGAATGATCTATTCAATAATAAGTAGGATGTGAAAACGAGGCTAGTGTACAGGCATAAACAATCTTAAATGGTACAAATATTCTCTGATTTGTTATTATGTAAGTATGCGGTCAATCGCAAATCTGAGCAGTGGATCCGGAGGTTAGACGCTGTTAATGTGGTCTCAATGGCACGCTTTGGCCTCTGGAACTGGAACAGGCAATAGAAAGTTGCCGAGGTTTCCCTTCTTCAACTGAGTGAGCCCCACTCCCCGAAAGACGAATGTGGAAATATCCCCAAAATATAGTCCCGATGTTAGACTAATCAAAACACTGAGCCTGAGTCTAATGTCTGTATAAAACTGATTCTATATGATGTCACTAACGTGTACTTAACAGTTCGAAGCCAATGAACAGTCTAACCGGGTACTATATAGTATGATCGAACTGATTAGCAAAGGTTTTTACTAGTTGCTACAATAAATTGTCATTGTTGAAAATAAGCTTGTATGGTTAATATAACTGGGATTTTGAAATGGCAGTGAAACTGCTGTTAGTGTCAGTTTTATGATAACTCGTACCATGTCTGTCATTACTACTGCACAATTGTCCTCACCAATACCATGTCCATCATCACCAATATGGCAACGGCCATCATGAATACCATGTCCCCATCACTATTACCACTATCGTCATCACCATTACCATGTTCAACATTATCTGTACCATCAATACTGTCATGTTAACCATCAACATTACCGCAACCGTCATCAACCCAACCATGTCAACCATCATCACTATCATACCGTCATCATCTCTACCATGTCCCCCATAAACGCTACCCACAACCGTTATCACCACTACCATGTCAGCCATCATCACTACCACGACCATCATTACCACTACCATATCAACCACCATCACCACCACTGCAAAGTCATCAGTACCCAATACCCCATCACCACTGAAGTGGTCATCATCCCATTATGGCAAGCCCTGTCATCACTATCACATCCACCACCACTACCGTTTTCAGAAATCACCAATGCCATGTCCAGCATGACCACTACCTCAACATCAACACTACTAAAATGAGAACGGGACATGAGACATGAGAACCACGAGAACCATGAGAACCACTGTAAGAGTCATTTGTTTGAAAACAATTGAAAGGTGAAAGAAGAAAGGAACATGTCCTTTGCGAACTTATTATAGGCTTATTTTGATATGGCATTCACGAATGAAATGTAGATTTTGTAGCTGGACTCGGCAAACTCACCGAGTCGAATGACCTTTGAAACATATTCTGAAAGGGAATTTTGTCGAATGAATCAGCCGTTGAAATGTTCCGATCGCTTTGAAGTGTGATATACCTTTATGCATATTAGCCAAATGATTATTAAAAAGTATTGATTGCCCAGGTAGGATATGATAGGATCACTTTTGTTTTGAACCAATTATAGAAAAATGCATATACAATGTATATAAATGGATATAATTGAAACAGGACATGACATAATGGTATAGAATCATTGTCATCTAAATTGTGAGCAAAGCTTTATCCATTATTTCGAATTAGTTATAACCAAGTTAATCATGTATGGACAATGACGCAATGTAATAGAGTATATGTAATGTATATATATATATATATATATATATATATATATATATATATATATATATATATATATCCAATAGCCCAAATAAGTATAATAATAATGTGCAGCTAATGTATTGCAGGCTATAAGCCATAAGAAGATTACTCTGAGATGCTTATCTAAAACTTGATGAAGATATCAATTTTGCTATTTTTACAAATGTGCCAAAATGTTCAACTAATCGCAATGCTATTTTGAGGTCAATTTGGTGCGTAAACATAGTAGACCTAAATGGGCTGAGCAATCTGAAAACGCAATGAGGCATCGTAAAAGGGCAAATAGGTTGGAATGGGGAAATCGGTGCCAGAGGTTTGTAGCCAACCGCACTATCAGTAATGCCATGGAGACGATCCTGTGTAATTAATGAGAGAAATTGTAATAAGAACACTACACACATAAATTGCACTAACATGACAAGACACTGTCAATTATAATTTGTCTTATAAACGAGCCGACTCTCACTCTACGCTAACCTGTAAATGAATCACTCGATAAGAATTATCTTAGGCAACGAATATTGTTGATAACATATGGTGTAAGTAATTTAAATTCAAATATCAATTTTGTGTCATACATCAGGATTAGATGTGTATCTATTAAATTATATAGGAAGCCTCAACATCGAATAATCATACAGACTGTGAAAATAGAGATTTTTCCATACCTGATAATGATATTAATGTTAAATAAATACGAATTTTACGTGGTATTTAAAAACGATTGTTTTGCAAGATTAAAACAGTGTGATATAACAATAAACATTTATCCTAAATCGTCTTTGTTTAGACTAAACTTTTGAAATAATTTTCATTATGGATTATTATTATAGCACAGCTTCAGGAATGGAAACCATATGAGTAACATGGAGTTATAAACCATTGATAGATAATAATGTTTAGACTAGTCAAGGCTAAAATTGAATCATTTCTATGCAAGTATTAAACACATGGCAACATCTTCATGTATTGCCTAATAATAATAATAATAATAATAATAATAATAATAATAATAATAATAATGGCGTATCCTTAAAAAAGTCTCCAATATAACAGGGAAATAAAAATATGTTTTATACTGCGATAACAAAATGAGGTTAAAAATAGATTACTCCTGATAACAGATTACAGCTGTTCGAAAACGATAACACAATTTTAACTTGTTTGTACAAAAATAGGAATTCAGAGTTAAATACACTGTTCTCAACTGTCTTGACCATAGAGACAGACACTTGCAATAGTATCTGACGAATAACTTGATGTTACTGTATGACCTTCTGATAGAAACAATTATCAGAAAAACTTTCGTTGACCTGTATTTGATGGATTTTTGGGTCACTGGAAAATAGATGCCCTTCTGCAAAGCTCAATGTCACAGAAAACGGGACTTCTTCGTGACGTTCTCGTATCTAATCAGTAAACTGAATGTGTGCTTATTAATACTTGGAATGGGGTAACTTAAAATGAAATATTTCGTCATCAAGTTTGTTCAACTTCCCTTAAGATACGAAAAAAAGACATTACATGTATTTTTATTCATTATTCCGTTTCATCGACCAATATGACAGATACTATCCCAGGCCAAATTATTCCATCAGCGCCATTTCTAAATGAAAAATGAGGATCGTAGATGTTTGTTGCATCCGCCAAAAGACAATAATAGTAAACGACTGAAGTGATTTTCTTAACAGTTCATGTTGCTGATGTTTTTGTGCAAAAACCGTCGACGTCCCGCTACACACTTCAGATGAAGCCCGCATGGTCCTGTAATACCATTGATGGTGAACTGCAGACCTTTATGTAATGGGATCGAATCCTAATGTTGGCTGTGACTATTGGATGTTTCAGCCATCAATAAAAGGATTTGACCCGAACACGTCATTTCCCCAGGCAGGCGCCCCCCTCCCATTCGACGACATGTAATAGATTTACATAATGTCGAGCGGAAACCAAACAATCCCTCACTGACTAACCGACTCATTCTTCCGATGGAATTAAATGAGGTGTATGAGATTTCCTGCCAGTCTACATACTCTACGGTAGCTCAAACCGGCCTTAATGATGAGGGATTTTCTTGCCAGTCCACACAATGTACGGTAGCTTAAAGCGGCCTTAGTGATGAGAGCTTGCCACCGAATGTCGGCCTCATTGGTTACGATAACCATCTCGCGCCTCTTCTTGAATGCCGTAAATGCCTCCATTATTCTGAAGCTTGTCACGGTAGACGGCCGAGGTGACAGACGGTGTCCAGAACTAAGTGGTAAATCTCACTTTTAACAAGATTAACCAGTCGTATACATCCCAGCGGGTTGAGTAAAGGTGAGTGAATCTAGACCAACCCGGACAAAACAGCGTGAGCTGTTCAGTAATCGAGAACCGTATTATCGGCCGACTATGTAAAACGAAATTGGACCCCGTTTACGAGGCCCAAAGCGCTGGTAAAACAGACTGGAAGCGAACGTGTTTCGTTTTTCCATCGTTTCCCGTGTCCCACTTTTCAGACGAGTCGCCTCCGATGGGAAAAACGTCCGCTTGGTCAAAGGACTGGGAT
This sequence comes from Paralvinella palmiformis, assembly GCA_025642065.1. Lineage (NCBI taxonomy): Eukaryota > Metazoa > Annelida > Polychaeta > Terebellida > Alvinellidae > Paralvinella > Paralvinella palmiformis. The sequence goes on from JAODUP010000239.1 coordinate 490,896, forward strand.
GTCGTGGAAGGAAATGGCAACATTAAAAAGTCGGAATCTAACGGGAATGTCGCCTTAACGGTATCCATTGACGGTGATGACAAACTTGCAGCGATCAAAGATCAAAGGAAGGATGACGACGGAACAGCAGATTGTGTGTTTGACTTCCTCTCCGCTCGCCAGTAGATTGTGCGCTGCATTGCTCCGGATTGTGGAATTAAATATGTGTTGTTTGTGTACTTCATCCGCCGATAAAACTTGCCAAATGGAGTAACCTCGTCGGTGATTTGTTGCAAATAAGACCAGTTACGATGACGAAAAGGTCATTCATTCATTCATTCATTCATTCATTCAAACAGAGGACTTTCCTATAACGTTTGAAGGATATATCTCTAGGAAGAGAACCCCCTCCCCGCAATCATTGACTAACTCTAACAGCTAAAACACGACGAATGTATTCCACGTAACAGTGTACAGCGACTGAAGGGGGGGTTACAGTCTGTAGAAGAAAACATAACAGAACGAGGGATGAAACATCCCACGCAACTACACAACAATGGGATTCGATGCAACCAGTAAGAATTATCCGTATCTGACCAACCACCACATAAATAGTCTGTTACAATGTCCGCTAGTTGTCGCTCCCATACTGTATTTGCTCAAAGCGTCAGAGCTAGAGAAGACGACAAATTATACTGATAGCTTTACTTTGCAATGGTGCCCATTGTAGGAGATCCTACATATCTGGCCAATAACACGACAAATCTGGATCCGGGATTCCAAACCATTTCCGACCTGAATTTAGCCGATAGCCGAATGGGACCCTCAGAGCAATGCCATTATGTAGTCGGAGCTGTCTGATTTGACTCCGATGGTATAAGGGTTGGATATTGTCGTTGCTGTTGGTCGTGTTAGATGGTGGGTGGTGAGAGGTGGGTGGTGGGCGGATTTAATTTAGTGCACTTCATCTTGTTGATTCGGATGATAGCAGGAAACCCACATTCTCTCTCTCTCTCTCTCTATCTCTCTCTATATATACACACACACACACACACACACACACACACACAAGACAGAGAGAGAGAGAGAGAGAGAGATTGTCTCAGCAAGAAAAGTCGCCACTCTGGATTCAGTCCCCCGAAGAAACGTCCAGAGTTTGAATCCACGGTTCGAGATTCTCTGTGCCTGTGCCTTATAATACACAGCTAAAACATACACACGCACACATATATATATATATAAAACCGAATGTGGATGTGTTTGTGTTTTTGTCTGTGTAACAAAAGAGTCTTAAACGGCGGTGAATATGAGATTGGTTAAGATTATGATGGGGACTCTGATGTTTACTCATTAAAATCCATACAATGCTTTAAGGTCTACGCAGAGCACGGCTTTTAAGATTATATATATATATATATATATATATATATATATATATATATCAGTGTATGCGTGTTTGTGTCTGTATTTGTGTGTGTATGTGGGCGCGCGAGCGTGTGTATGTGTTTGCTGTCTCTTTCCTGTAAGAGTTAGCTTGTCTGTCTGTATACATGTGAATTTGTTTTGTCGTATCCCACGACACATTATGCGGGTTTTGTACTGTTTTCTTCTTCAAATGAATAATGTCATAATTCTTACCATGATGTCATAATCTCTATCCCGAAATATTTGTTCACATGTCCCGACTTTGATTCAGAATGTCATTCATCAGTCGTAATATAAAAATACACTACCCGGATAATATTTTGGGTAACAGATGGTTCCCCGGGTGTCGTTTGTTGATTTTTACAGATTTATGTATTTGCTGTTGTTGTTGCTGTTGTTCATATTGATAGCGAGAGTGAAGATGATACTACTACTACTGCTGCTGCTGCTGCTACCACAACTACCACCATCATCATCACCATTATTACTGCTACCAGTACTACTACTATTAAATAATAAACAGTAATAACAATGATACTATTACCACTACTCCGAGAAATACATTATTATTATTATTATTACCAATATAACTATTGCTACTATACTAATAATAATGATGATTGATGATTGATGTTTTACGGCCACTTTTGTGCACAAGGTATACTAAATGGGCCGAGCGACCTCCAAAGGTAATGAGACGTAGTGAAAGATGAAACAACCTTCAGATATGCCCACGCCGGGATTCGAACACAGGTAGGTAGTGATCTGTGGTCCAGCACGCTACCGCTAGACCACGGAGGCGCCTGATAATAATAATAATAATAATATAATAATTAAAAATTATTATTATTATTATTATTATTTTATTAATATACAATGGTGCTGCTACTATTACTACTGTACTAGTACTATTATAACTACTACTACTACTATTACTAACAATAACAACACATGAACCTCTTTTTTCAAAATTATCTACCCAAGGCTAACCAAATTCCGTGACCTCCAGAGTGCTTGAAATGTTTACGATAGAAAAACGAAAAGCCAACACTGTAAACGTGTAAACAAGTAGCGGCTCGGTCATTGATCGAGCGGTTTATAACGGCTTCTGAAAAACACGCCTCCCGAATTTGGTCGAGGCATGATTGTATAAGTGGGAGTGCCACAGGTTTTGGCTCGACGCCGGCCAGACACAGCAAAACAATCACAGGTAATAGTGGGATCCGAACCTTGACCCGAACGAGTTTAGTGTCCTTGAATAATTTCGCTTCGTAATAGCGCGAGAAATGCGAGACAAACTACGTAAACAAGGCTGAGAAAACACATCGATTGTTTGACGAGACATGGTATTAACTAGATGTTGTGGCAATTTCTGGTGTTGCCTTACGTCGGTAATGACGAACACTTAACGTGTCCCTGGAACGTTGTTATCATTCTCCTCTGTCCTCTCCCCCATCCGTTGTAAGAAGGTTTGGATCAGTGAAAAGGGAAATTTGCCGAACGGAGACGATTCCTCGAAGGGAAATTGTCGTCCGTAGACGCATTGCTGAATAAACAAACATAAAAACTCAGGTTTCTGGCCACTTGATGACTAATACACAAACCTCATTACCTTTCATGACAGTTAAGGTATATATATATATATATATATATATATTATATATATATATATATATATATATATATATATATATCATATATGCACACGAACACATACACACACACACCACGCACACACACAACACATACACACACGCATCCACGCACGCAAGCACACCGAACACACACCCACTCACTCACTCACTCATATCTATCTATCATCATCTATCTATCTCTCACTATATATATATATATATATATATATATATATATATATATATATATATATATATATATAGAGAGAGAGAGAGAGATAGAGAGAGAAAATAGAGAGAATACCAAGTACAAATCAGCATTTCATAATAAACAAGTGTTTTACTTGCCATTGCCATTATCGCACCAGATAACAAAGAAACAGTATTGCGACCTGATGAAGACTTGAATAGGTCGAAACCGGTCGTTGCTGTTGGGTTGAGTCGTGTTATATCGCTGCTATTAGTATTAATCTGAATTTATTCTGATTTATGCTTATATTATTCACACATTATTCATACTGTGTATTAATATTTTATTTCTCCATTTTAGGTTTAATCTTTCTTGGCCGTAGTGTTCGACACAAAGCCTGGTTTTGTTTTAATCATAGTTTCTTTTTTTTATATTTAGATTATCCTCTTTTGGATTATTTTAGAAATTTTTTTTTCTTTAATTTTTCTCAAATTTTACCGGTAATTAATTATACTTACAATTAAATATTTTTTAAAAATCAGTTTGGAGTTAATTGTTGCTTTGAATGAAAGTATAACACCTGTGCCAGCGCCTTAACTATCTTTATAAAAAACACACACACACACACACACACACACACACACACACACACACACACACACACACACACACACACACACACACACACACACACACACACACAAAATATATATATGTGTGTGTGGACTCGGCGAAAAAAATGGCCTCAGCCTAATGGAGAAGGTCAGACACCATCTCGTCTCCCTCCATCTTCTCATCTACTATCATTATATATATATATATATATATATATATATATATATATATATATATATTGTGTGTGTGTGTGCGCGCGCGTGTGTGTATGTATTACCTGAACGTACTTATATATCATTATTCGCATACCCACTCCTCTTGTTATAACCAATCTAATGCTATTATAACAACAACATTCCCCGCCCGAAAACCACAGCAACAAGATAAATGGGAACACCTGCAGTGAAACTGGTCGAAATCATTGACTACTATCGCTATATAGGCCTGCCGCCAGGAGAATGTCGAGAAGGATGTTACCATCGGTGTAATCTTCCACGGTGCAGCAACCCCCTGCTATACACATTTATAACAATACTGTGTAGAGGATGGACGAGGCCGGAAGAAAACACGATGGTAGATTGACTGAGTCTGTGTTGGATACCGACAGAAAACAATCATAAACAGCTGGCACAGTGGCGTTGAGGTAAATAGTAGACACATGACAAATGGCGGCGAACGGAAAACAATCAAGGTCACTTCTGGAGGGAACCTCTCTCTAATATATATATATATATATATATATATATATATATATATATATATATATATATATATATATATTCAGTCAGAATCCGTTAATCCGGCAAGGTTTGTCACATGATAATATGTCGGATAAACGAGACTGTCCGAATATCGAGTCCGTGACTTATCGGTAGTCTCTGTCACACATTTTTATATCATGAAGATATATCTCCGTATTTAAACTAATATTCAATAACCGTGCGGAACATGCACGGAGTGGCATGGAAGCTATTAATCATTTTAATGTTTGTTAATTACAGACACTATAAAGAAATAGTCGTGTCGTTAGTTCACATAGATCACATATTTGTGTTTGAAATTCACCATGAATGATTATGATTGGCTATTAGATGGCCACAGGGAATGGAAGCATCGTATGTCGGTGTGTATGGCCACGGACGATTATAATTGATTACGATATAGTAATTATCGCGGGTGGACAGGTTAATGAACCATTACCGACAACATGTCGGTGTGTCTTGCATGACTGAACGAGCAGAAATATTTGGCAACACTTTCGTGTTATCGGATTATCGAGGTCATATTTCATTGAAATGTCACATTCTGTAGGCGAAATCAAGTGTCGGAGTCGGAACGCAGAACACGATTTTGTCGGATTAAAGAGTCATTTATGATAGAGATAAACCCGTCACAGGCAATAATGTGTCGGATGGTGGATTTGTCACATACACGATGTCTGGATTAACTGATTCTGTCTATATATATATATATATATATATATATATATATGTGTGTGTGTGTGTGTATCTGTGTTGTGTGTGTGTATTACAGGTAATTTATATAATCAGGTAATATGTATATTACTTGAAATTTTCAGGCAATTCGTATATTGCTAACGATATTTAATATATATATATATATATATATATATATATATATATATATATATATATATATATATATATATATATATATATATATATATTGGTGCTGGAGTAAGAAGTTATACATCTATTACCGTGAGTACACTTAATTATATCTGCGAGATCCAGTAGATTTGAAGGTAATCCCGATAAGTAACGTCATAAGGTCAGATACCACTGCAGATGTGAAGCCATATTGGGCAATTGGGCATTTAGCGTAGCCACTTTGTGGAACAGGTTGAAGGTTAAGATTAGAAGGGCATCGTCGGGTAAATGTTGGTTTATCCGGTAAACAATATCATTCGTTCAACATTTCTGATTGTATTTTATGCAGATCATATTCAACAAGTTTTCGTAACATAACACACGCAAATGGCTGCTGATCGTAAGCTTGGTTTATTAAATCTCTATAATAGTAATAATAATGATAATGATAATAATAATATTATTATTATTATTATATACCGAATACTCAGACCAAGACGGCTTTAGGCCACGGTCATAATCAGTAGCAAATCACGTGACAACAATACCAGTCACGTGCTTGATGATGGAGAGCAGACAGGAAAATTGGCGGAGACAACGTAAAACCTCCATCAAATAGGCAGACACAGATGTAGTGGGTCCAAAAAGGACGCATCCCCCGAAGAGCCATATGTGAGCAGCGTCGTATGTTTATTAAGCGGTTTCGCCTCCAACCATTTTGATTACACGTGTATCACTTCTACATAACATCAATATTGTTTGACCAAATCTGTGAGCAGACATAAAACTTGTATTACGTTGTTCCGTTTCCGGCGCCGTCCAGTCACATATTTGTTCCCAATCTTGGTAACAGGTTCCCTTTGTTCTTCCCGATAAGTGTGCAGTTTGATTGCAAATTCAAAACATTTTGATCAGAAATCGACCATCATGGCCAATGTGCCCATCCCTAAATGCACTAAGATTTTAACAACAATTCTGGAGATGGACAGCCAGCAGCCGCAAGGTCTGGCTATTTTCTGAAATGATCGCTTTGTATATTATATAAATATTTGTTTATGACATTTAGTAGTCGGTTTTGTATCTAATTTTGGTATATTTGCGGTTGCTTTTCAGTTACATCAGATGTTTTCTCGGTACACTTTATGCATATGG